>CM063510.1:137919476-137924476 GCA_032207245.1 Pardosa pseudoannulata
TATTACAAGCACACGGACAGGAGAATTGTATATATAAAGATATAAATATTAAAACCTATTGCGAAAAAAAGGACTTTGAGTTCTTTTTTTTTAGTGATGAATTTCGAACCTTCTAAGGAACTTATTCTTTAACAAGTGTTCATTGGTTTATCGGTTTAATAGGTTGTATTACTTTAAACATTATTGAATACCAAGCATACAACACAACCGATAACTTTTACTTAGAAATTACAGGTGTACGAAAATTTCTTTCGAACAATATAATGGTATACACCGAGTAGTGTTATTGTGCGGTTGTTATAACACAAAAAAGCCTTTTTTCCTATACATATTTCATATTTTATATATCTATTGAATAAATGTATATTGTGTGTGTAAAAAGATATTGTAAATTTAAAAAATATCCTAACGATCTAAATTAAGAAACAAATCTCTAAAACCAGCATCAAAAGTTTGAGTAACATTTTATTTCTCAAAGATCAACATCTACCTACTTCAAACAACTACCCAAAATATATACTGGTTACAAGGAATCTGGAGAACCTGGGTTTAATTCTGACAGAGGTCTTAACTAGATCCCCTCTCTGGAATGTAACAGCTTTCTTGAAAGTGTCTCTCGGGAAAAATAACGAAGGTATGTCATGTTTATGTTAAACATCAAGTGTAACACTGAGTCCGAAATTCTAATTACACCTTTGTTTCATTACATCATTAGTCATGTTAACCGAAAATAGAATTTCGTTTATTTAACTTTTACGTTTCGTGTTTGGATGGCATCCTATAGGTTTTTCTGTGATTATTCAGTCATAGTACTAATTTTGTAAAATGTAGAACAGCCAACTTTTAATCTCCTCCTGAAATCAGAAGGGATTTACCAGAAATGTCAAGATTTTGGTAAGGTAATAATTAGTAATTCCCAGTGAGCAAGTAAGAGTGTTACCGTAATCTTGATTTGCCCTTTTCTTTTCTATCAAGTAAATTTGAACATTAAGAGATAACGATACTTTACTTTATGTAACGTATTAGGATAATACAAAAAATAAAAAATTACAAGCTGCATATCCTGGCATCTCTCGGACTATCTGAAATAATTCATAATTGTCTGGCAAAAAAAGAAAGGTTTGGTTTGAGAGCACTATGGTCTACTTTTTGTAACACGAGGGCTAATGAGACCGGGACCTGCTGCTTAAAGTCGATTCCGTACGGCTACCAACAGCCATGCCATAGTGGGATTCGAACCCACGAATTCCGGTTCCGAAGACCAGCACTCTAATCATTCGACCATCGTTCGAAAATATAGAGTATATTACACGATATATCCTAATATTCTCTTATCAAACCCTTACTTTTGTTCCCCTTTTTAGTGTGAGAGCACCATGTGGGTAGGGAAGCTTTACTTCCTCTAAAAGGACAACACAAATACATCCAAACCTTAATCGGTTTGGTTTGGTACGCTATGATCTACGTTTTTACTACACGAGGGCTAACGAGACCGGGACCTACTGCTTGAAGCCGATTCGGACTGGCTACAAACATCCGTGCCAGCAGAGAGATTCGAACATACGAACTCTGGTACCGAAGAGAAGTGCTCTACCATTCGGCCATCGTTCATCCAAGCCTTAGTCGGATCGAACATAAACTCATCAAGATGGAGCACATACGCTAACAACTGAAAGAATGGTCGGCATATTCCCGATTTTAAGCTTCATTTTATTCGTTAACCCTTAATTTGACAAGATGTTTTTTCAAATATCGATTAAAAATATATTTAAATAATAACAATAATAATAATATTATATAATATATTTAATATATTATATATTATCGATAAAAATATAGATTTATTATAAAGATTTTATTTATTTGATTGCTCGTTGTAGCGGACTTAGCCAAATTAAGGGTTAAAATATGAAAGTTCCTTTTACTTTTGACAGAAGCATCAATAAATGGTTAAAAAATATCCTTAGATTTCCAACTAGCTGCGGAACTTGTCATCGCTAGTACTATCTCGAATAGCATGCTATTCCTCAGTAGATAATAAAATGGGAAATAGATCAATAAACATCAAACAGAGTATTATTCTAATCTCCGATTTTAATTTTAAGACAAGCACAGTGATTCACAAAAAAAATCAACTCATAATCACACATACATTTTCATATTTTTGTTTACAATCTTACCACAAATTATAGCTGAAATAAAAATCAAATATATACTAACAGCATGGAATGAGGTATTTTAAAATACCTGTATATGCATGTTTAAACTTCTTTTAAATAATCGAAATTCTTAGCTTATGGAATGTACGTCATGTTTTAGGAATAAAATATAACGGAAATAATTTACAAAAATAAACTGCATTATCATATAATAAATAACAGGTATCAAAACATTCTAAATCGTCACAAATATTCTGTAGTTTCAAGTGAAACAAAGTGGTATAAAATGAAAACTGATAGCAAAACAATACCATTCTCTATTTCCTTCAATTTTTTTTTATATTTAACTTTTCAAATTCACAAATGGATCAACAGAAAATTCAAGATAATGTAATAAAAAGGGGCAAGCTAAATTTCAAAGAAAGTGTACATTTTTAAAGCAAATACAAACACATTATTTTTCAAAAGAGACAAGTACTTTCATAACAAAACTAAGGAAATGTTGTTTTTGTGCTATTTTTTTAGTATGTCCGTTTCGGAATCAAAGCAGAATAAAACATGTCGATTACAGCGTCTTATCTACAGCCAACTCACAAGAAAGCGTCTAAAGGAGAAAAAAAGTCTATCCCAGAGAAAAAGACGTTTTAGCCCAAGGGAATATATATGGTATGTTACCCACAAATGTAGTTCTAGTTTTTCTTGTGAAAATACAAATGTAGGGAAAAGTAGTAAATAGGTAAAAGCCTCAGGTACGTTAAAAAAAAGTAAGCATTTCTGAGCTTTGATACATATGATGTAAAACATAAGGAATAAGAAGAGAATTGAGAAAAACTTTTTTGTATTTATTGTATTTTTCTCGGTGTAAATTTCAAATTCATTTCTTTTCTATTCTACAAAAAAATAACTTCAGCTGTTCACTTTTCTTTAAGAAAACCGTTCCATTTAGATAAGATTTATTTGAAATTACTGTAAATAAACCTTTTTACCTTTCTAGTATAAAGTGTTGGGGTCGTCCAAAATTTGACCTTGACACACCGATACATATCATTCAAAACACATTTCTAAAGTTATTTTTGTCAATATATGTTTTTTTTTTGTGTATATATTTTTTGTCCATGTGTATGTGAACAATTTAACTCAAAAATTCAATGATCAAGCTTGATGAAATTTTAATACTGGTTTCCATGTTTAAAAGGTTTTTTAGATCTTTATTTATTTATTTGGCATCTAAGTCATTATGTTTTAGGGGGATTCTTCGTGGAGTTATGACATTCATGCAAAATTTTGCGATTGTTGCAATTCAAAATCTCAATTTACAAACGTCACACTCCTGTTTTATTAGTAAATGGGATATTGAGGAATTCCAAATATATACAGTTTGACAGTCGGAATGTTAGCAATGTTACAAAGTGGGCTTTACTATTAGACGTAATGACCACTGCATAAAGTACACTTTCGGGAACAATCATTTGTTTCAGACATAAAAAATACAAAACTGCATAAAATGTTTTTCAAGAAATTCTGTTCCATTTTGACCAAATATATTTGCATTTTTCGTCAATAAAATCCTTACTTTATAGTGTAAAGTATAGTAATAGTCCTGAACCTTTTAATATAGACAGTCAGTAAACTCTTAAACATTTTCGAGAGAAAAATCCTCAGTGTTTCCTTTGGCTCTTTACAGGAAAGAGCATGCTGCCGAAATAGATGTGACTTTGAGTTATACAGGTGCTATAGTCAACTGTAAATAACCGGAGTATCCGGAGCAAAGTGTTAAGATGGCTCGGTCATTTCTAAGAAGGTGTAACGGCTTGATTTAACGGTGTGTCTACCTCAAAGAACTTTGCTTTGAGAAATGAACTTCGCTTATGTGGATACAAAGGTGTTGTTTTCCCCGGCACCACGATGTCTAGACCTTTGTGTCCTACATGAGCGAAACAACAGACTAGTCAACCAGGCGCCCAGACTGACAGCCAGAAAAATGACCATCGGAATCACAAAGAAATGCCCGACACTGGATCTTCGCCTACACTAAATTCCAGAGACTCCTGGGTGTGTGGCCGGTTCTTGTCTAGCCCAGACCAATCCAGTTGGTTGAAGATGAGATCGTCGCCAGATGATCCAATGAAGAAATTGTGGGTGAGGCCCCCTCTCTTAGAGGCCCCTCCCCTAAAAAAGAGACGAGATAAGATTTTTTTTAAAGAAGTAGTTAGTTAGCTAGCAACCAGCTAATTTGGAGGTCACATTGACCAGTCTCTCTATCGGAGAGTTCTTTTAGCTAAAATCCCACCTTGGGATCTTTTCTTTTGAGAATTAGCTAGAGTCAGATAACTCGGAGGTCGTCTTGACCAGTCTCTAGATCGGAGAGTTTTTCCTAACGAAAATGCCACCTTGGGATATATCTCTTGCTGAGATTGATAACGATAAGCTGTGCCTTTTGTTTTGTTTTTTTAATATAATCCTCTTCAGGATTGATTGCATATTCCTGTAGGAACTCTAACTGTGTTTTGATATTCTTTTAAGAAACCATTTGTTATATCAACTTATTTCGTCTAATTGAATGTACTGTCTACTTAATAACTTCAGAGAATTTTTGCACGAGCTACCAAATTGTTTCTACCGTCGGATAGCCAATATTTCGGCAGAGGCAATTATTGCAGATATCTACTCCGGCCTACGTGTATCGAATCACATACCTGTTATCTGAAATTGTTTTTGTGTGTATATAGAAATGATATATATAGCAGATGCGTAAATAAATCAGTTATTTAAGAAACCCCTGATTCTTCATTGTGCCACTTAAAACAGGGACCGGACAAGTTTCAAAGGGCAGGAAACAAG
>CM063510.1:137929476-137944476 GCA_032207245.1 Pardosa pseudoannulata
ATGAGGCTTTTAAAGGAAAACTTTTATAAAATATCATTGGCTTGCGTTTTGGTGTCGTTTAAGTTATTTATAAAATAAAACATGTTGTAAAGAACTGTCACTTTGTTGTGGTTGTTGTTTCTCATGCCACTTGGACAAACCAAGCACGATTGAGCCTGTTCACAAGCTCAATAGTGCCAAGGGGTCAAGGGTTGATCCTTTCATTTTAATGAGCACCATTAAGGTGAAAGAACGACTTCGGTCAAGTAGGCCCTCATAATTTTGAAGCAGGGACCAAGCAAAAGACCCACAGACTTGGCCTGCCACCCACAGAAGAATTGATTGAGAACTTGGAGGACATTGTAACCGCGATCATATTTTATGTGCCCTAGTCACCTTTAACGAACGCGGCGGATTTGACCTTAGGCCGGCTATGGTACTGTAACCTTAAATACGTGGAGCGCTTTTATATATCGTTTTAAAATTGAAAATACACAGTGGGGTATTTTTATCAGTCTTATACTTTAATCTATCTTTTAAATACACCCTCACATCTCCCGCTTGGCTACGTATTGACTAAACGTTTGGTTTTCAGCCTCTTAACATTTTAAACCCCCAGCATGAGGCAATGTGTTGTGACCACAATATTTTAATAAATTCCACAGTGCCATTTATAAAGTAACATTTCCTTGTGCATCGGCGTTATTTAAGTTATTTATAAAACGAAACATGCTATAGAGAACTGTCTCCATAAATACGAGTAGTATTTTTATGTATTTTTATGAAATTAAAATCTCTCAAGTTTACTTTTTTTCAGTCTTTTTTTAGTTTAATCTAATTTTCAATATGAATTCCTCCATTATCAAGTAACTTGCCGTACAGTAGAACCAGCTTTTAAATATCACCCTCAAAACTACCTACGCACTAGCTAAACATTTAATTTTCTGCCCATCAACATTTTCTCTCCCAGCAGGTTAGCAAAGTGTTGTGACCACAGTGCCACAGTAAATGCAACAATACCTTTTAAAAAGTATCATTGCCTTTAGCACTGACCCTGTTTAAGTTTTTAATAAAATGAAACAGACTGTAAAGGATCTTCATAATTGGAGACGGATTTTAATGTACCGTTTTGAGATTAAAAATTACATTCTTATCAGTAGTATTTTTATTTTAATCTGCTATTTAATATGATTTCTACCAATATCAAGGCACTTGTCGTATCGCAGAACCAATTTTAAATACCATCCCTACATAAAACTACGCACTAGCTACCAACTGGGTAATCTTTTGGTTTTTTGCAACTCGAATTTTAGGTACCAACATAACACAAAGAGTTATAACTACAGTGCCTTAAAAAAGACTTGAAATTTGGAAACACGGTGGAGACGAAAACTGAGATTGAGGGTAAGAAAAGCAAATGTTAAACAGCTGCTTAGTGCTTTATGAGAATGGAATATAAAAGCTCGTCCAACAATGTGTAAACTAGCTTGACTATGAATCATAAACCAACTGTTAATCTTTTGGTTTTTTGACCCTCGAATTTTCGGTACCAGTATGAAACAAAGAGTTGGGACTACAATGCCTTAAAAGAGACTTGAAAACTTTTGAACACGGTGGAGACGAAAAATTAGATTGAGGGAAAGAAAAGCAAATGTTAAACCGCTGCTTAGTACTTTATGAGAATGAAATATGAAAGCTCGTTCAACAATACATTATCTAACTTGACACTGAATCATAAACCAACTGGTTAATCTTTTGGTGTTTTGCCCCTGGAATTTTCGGTACCAGTATGAGACAAAGAGTTTTGGCTACAGTGCCTTAAAAGAGACTTGAGAACTTAAGTAAACGGTGGATACCAAAAACATTAGCTTGAGGACTAGACAAATGTTAAACAAATGTTAAATAATTACTCAGTGCTTTATGAAGTTGGAATATTAAACCTCGTTCAACAATACGTTAAGTAACTTCGCACTTAATCATAAGTATAAAATCATTCCTTAAGTTCTTCTCTTAAGATTAATTTTAAAAACTATATTAAAATAAATGTTCTTATTTTTTACTGGAATTTAATTGATATAGTTTAAAATATGATTAAAAGTAGATAAAAATTAAAGTCTTTTATTTAAAAACAAGATTGATAAAAACAAGTGCACTTGTGCGTTTTTAATCGCTAAACTTAATTATTTTAATTAAAAAACACGCTACGTGTATGTATTAGCCGATAAATCAAGCTACTATGGGTTTCTAAACATTAATACGTTTCAAAGAACTTGGAATGAATTTATAACTATTCACTAAAGGGTAATTATAAATTTATTCCAAATTCTTCGTTTAAGATTAACTTTTTAATATATTATAATAAAATGTTCTAATTTTTTAAGGCAAGTATCTTGATGGTGAGAAAATATATTAGAAAGTAAATAAAATCCAGTCTTTTATTTAAAATTAAAATTGATAAAATGTACACTAATTGTACTTTAATTGGAAAATTTTATTAATTATCTTACTTAAAAAATTAATCAGTTACTTTGAGTTTCTTCCCATTTATATGTTTCAAATAATTTTAAATTAATTTAGGATTAAAATCTGAATGATAATTATAAATTCCTCCCAATTTCTTCTTTTAGTTTTTAAATAATATACTGTAATAAGGTGATTCAATTTTTTTATTTTTTGATGATACTCAATAAATGGAACCGTTGAAATTAATTTAATAACAAAACCACTGAAAATAGGTCTTATCTTTATAGATATTTAGGTGACAGGGGAATTTTATCTCCAAGAAACTTCTGATAAAATCCACTGATATTCTAAAAATATCATCTCATTGAATTATAAAAAATATAATTAAAGAAAAAGTAAAAATAACAACCTTACTATTTTCTACATCCTGTAAGGACCATAAATATTATCACAAAATACAAACCAATTATTTTAACAATAACTAAAATTTTCTTTCAAAATAAACATTACTCTAATTAATGCTTGAAAATTCCAGGTAAATTTTCAACTGTTCTTCTGGACTGAAAATTACCAGTTATTTATTTTATAATATGTTAAACAAAACTGAGTGAAAATCTGTATGCTTTGAGATTAAAATTTTTTAAATAAAAATAAAAAGAATTAAAAATAACAGACTTACTATATTTTACAACCTGTAAAAATGTTATTATCATAGCAATATGCAAACCAATTATTCCTAATAATAACTAAAATTGTCTTTCAAAATAAACTTTAATCTATTTTATTAATACTTGAAAATTCCAGGTAAATGTCCTTCTGTTCTTCTGGACTGAAAATTATCAATTATTTATTTTATAATATATATAAAACAAAACAGGGTGAAAATTAGTATGCTTTGAGATTAAAATTTTTGAAATAAAATTAAAAAGAAGTAAAAATAACAGCCTCACTGTATTCTACATCCTGTAAGGACTGTAATTATTATAGAAAAATACAAGCCAATTTATTTTTAAGAATAACTAAAATTTTCTTTCAAAATAAACATTACTCGATTTTATTAATGCTTGAAAATTCCAGGTAAATTTCCCTTTGTTCTTCTGGACTGAAAATTATCAAATATTTATTTTATAATTTATATATAAAACAAAACTGAGTGAAAATTTGTATGCTCTGAGATTAAAATTTTTTAAATAAAATTAAAAAGAAGTAAAAATAATAGCCTCACTATATTCTACAGCCTTTAAGGACTGTAATTATTATAGCAAAATACCAGACAATTATTTTTTAACAATCCGAGTGGAACACATCTAGAAGAAAATTCTCCAAAATACGCTAATGTCAGTGGCCAAAGAGTTCTATGATTTTTTTTACCTTCATCCTTTGTCGACTTGAGTGAAATATGGAAAACCCAACCTCGTTATTGTCCCTTTACTTCTGGTTATATATTGATATATAAATAGATATTTTAGATTGTTAATTTATAATAGACATAAGGCTCGTCAAGTCTCGAATATTATACCATAAGAAATAATAGATTCTAAAAGTACAAATAAAAATATTCTTTGAGAGACTTATTTATATTTTTTTCGACAGTCATCCAATATATTTAAGGGGTGCAATTAGAGATACATCTGTTACCGCAAACGAAATCCTTCGAAATAGAGATATACAAAGCCATGAAAAGCTATCAGCGTCTTTGTATCTCAGGGGGTAGGGTTGCATCCCTCAAGAAATGTCAGTGAAATAGGGTTGCAGTTCCTAACCAATAGACCTGACCCTCCTACCTCAGAACTCCATGGGGTAAAACACTGGCAAAAATGTACATTACATCCATTTTTGGAGCGTTTTTGGAGGTCGAAAATTGTACGTTTTGAAGTCATCATCGGTTTGGCGGAATTGTACGTGCGAAACGCTTAGAGGGTTAATAATAACTAAAATTTTCTTTCAAAATAAACATTACTCTATTTTATTAATGCTTAAAAATTCCAGGTAAATTTCCTTCTGTTCTTCTGGACTGAAAATTATCAATTATTTATTTTATAATATGTAAAACACAACTGTGTAAAAATTAGTATGTTCTGAGATGCAAAATCTGGCAATTTTTCAAAGACCTTTTATAAAAATTTTGCATTTCCGAAAAAATTGAATACTTTATTGTTACTATTATTATTATTTTCTTTTAATATTTTCTTAAAATGCTTACGAAAATAACATATTTTTAATCATCTGAAAGATATCCTGTAAATAAAAAAGGCCATACTATGTGTAACAAAGGTGCTCAGAGAACATTTTCAATAAAGCTACTTTCTAAGCAATTATTAATAATATTTTTAAAATGAATAGTAATTTATCTTAAAATTTCAACTATAAGTGCAAGGATGTTAGACTAATGATTAAAAATATAATTTTTCAAGTAGATTGATTAAAAACAAAACTAATTAGTTTCAAAATTTACTCTCTACTTAAATCTAAACAGTTCATGCTGATATTTCGAAAAAGAAAGACTACGTCTTTGAAATTTCGAGGATCAATTTATTTCTTATACATTAAACGTGTAGTCATATGTTAGATATCTTTTAGTATTTTATGTATATGCATTTCAGTAACAATTTTCCATTTAACTGCCTTTTAAAACGTTATCTACATTTTCTTCCAAAAGCACTTACTTCAAATCAATTTTTATATTTATTAAGCATATTCTAAACGTTCATGTAAGTAAAGTTAATTAAAGAGAAATAGATTTAAATCTGTAACAGTATCAATTTATTTACATTTTTCTGCTAACAAGAAGAGTAAAAGTGTTTATTTTTAAATAAAAAAGAACAGTGAATTTTTCATTGGACCTATAGAGTTACATGGCATCTCTTTTAATTTAATTGCAAATGAAGCATGATGAAAATTCCCTTGGTGAACTAATAAGCCAATTATCAACAAACTTATTCCCACTTTTGTTTTTAAAATAAAGTATGGTATAAAATGAGTGATGAATATTTTTACAACAGGCTGTGGCAAATGGATAATTTATCGTCATAAATGACAGAAAATTTTGAACTTTGAAAAATCTTTTTACATTTTACGATGTCAAGTTTCATGGAATATTTATAAAAGAAGAGTGTAAAATAGTGAATAAATAATAATGGCAAAGATAAATGAAGAGAAAACTGAATAAAGTTTTTTTTTTCCATATTTGAATGTTTGCCGCCATAATTTATTGCCAAATTTCAATCCTTAAAAGCTTTAATCTTATTTTTACAGATGTTTTACTCTTACAAATGTAAAACCAACATAAACCCTCTTTCAAGTATTAAATAACAAAAAATAAACCCTGAGTTTCAATTAGAAACAGATGCAAATGTAATTTCATTTTCACTTTGTATGAAACTTTAAAAATTGTTGCTCTATTTTTGTATTGATTAGTGTTAAATGGATGTCAATTGAAAGTCAATAAATCTTTAATTCTCTATTTATCAGCAACTACTTTAAGTTATTAAAAATGGTATCTGTATGACTGAAGTCATGTAGAAACTAGATTCTATTCCTTATAAACCAATAAAAAGTTTCCACTTTCTAAAAATCATGAAACAATAACTAAATAATTATAATTTTGAGGAACTAATTGGAAAATATATTTTTATACAACTTTAATGCTCTTTGAAGTTTTATATACCATTCGGAAATTAAAAAAATACCGTGGTGAAAAGAAGCTAGGAATATATCAAAAAGCTGATATTTTGAAAAAGAATAGACTACATCTTTGAAATATCGGGGATCAATTTATTTCTTTGTGGATGAAGAAATGTCATCTAACTTTTCTTCCTTAAAAAAAAAGAAAGATTATTGGTTACTGGTTCCGTTATAAAACGTACTTTTGTCACTTTTTCTGACTGATTCTGGGCTTTTTTTTGTTTCAACTCTATTGATTAATAAAAAATAAAGAGAAAAGATTTAGGAAAGTATTAAGTTTTTTGTTTTTTTTTTGTCACTCTCTGACAGAAATTAATCATTTCTTTTTGTAAAGAAAGATGATGGAAGTCTTAATGTAAAAGATAGTCTCTGTAAATAGATCTCTCTGTAAATAACACAAACCAATTTCTGTAGACCAATCTTTATTTTTTTAAATTATGAAATGTATAATACTACTTTTTGAACAAAAAATTCTTTCGTGATATATCGATCATTTGATTTAGGTCTGCTACACTTGTTGCTGACTCTCTGTTAGAAGAAAAAACTTTTTTTGAAGTGCAATATCAGTTTTAAAAAGAACTCTTAGATGCTGCATATTTTAAGTTCTAGGCCCTTAACTATTGATTCAGCTTATTTTTTCTGAACGGATAAAAACTTTTATTTGTCCTGACTAATAAAATTTTCTCGTCCTGTTGAAGAAAATTTTGTTAGAAATCATATAATTATAGGTAATATAACTTAATAATAATATATCTTATCAATTAACAATTTTTGAGATTATAATCTCCCTATACTTTAAGATCTAAATACTTAACTATTGATTCAGTTTATTTTTTCTGAACGGGTAAAAAATTTTATTTGCCATGACTAATAAAATTTATTCTTCCTGCTCAACAAAATTTTGTTAGCCACCATTTAAGTATGGGTAATATATCTTAATAATAATATATCTTATCAATTAACAATTTTTTGAGATTATAATCTCTCTATATTTTAATTTATAAATCCTTAATTATTGATTCAGTTTATGTTTTCTAAACGGGTAAAAACTTTTATTTCACAATTTTGTCAGCCACCATTTAAGTATGGGTAATATATCTTAATAATATATCTTATCAATTAACTATTTTTTGAGATTATAATCTCCCTATCCTCATAGCTTCATATTATTTTTATACGTTTTATATTTTGGTCATTCGATTTAGGTATGTTACACTTGTTGCTGTCTCCCTGTTAGAAGAAAAAACTTTTTGAAGTGCAATATCAGTTTTAAAAAGAACTCTTATATGCTGCATATTTTAAGTTCTAAATCCTTAACTATTGATTCAGCTTATGTTTTCTGAACGGGTAAAAAATAATATTTCTCATGACTAATAAAATTTATTCTTCCTGCTCAACAAAATTATGTTACCCACCATATAAGTATGAATAATATATCTTAATAATAATATATCCTATCAATTAACAATTTTTTTAGATTATAATCTCCCTATCCTCATAGCTTCATATTATTTTTATACGTTTTATATTTTGGTCATTCGATTTAGGTATGTTACACTTGTTGCTGTCTCCCTGTTAGAAGAAAAAACTTTTTGAAGTGCAATATCAGTTTTAAAAAGAACTCTTATATGCTGCATATATTAAGTTCTAAATCTTTAACTATTGATTCAGCTTATGTTTTCTGAACGGGTAAAAACTTTTATTTCTCATGACTAATAAAATTTATTCTTTCTGCTCAACAAAATTTTGTTAGCCACTAATTAAGTATGGGTAATATATCTTAATAATAATATATCTTATCAATTAACAATTTTTTGAGGTTATAATCTCCCTATATTTTAAGTTCTAAATCCTTAACTATTGATTCAGCTTATGTTTTCTGAACGGGTAAAAACTTTTATTTCTCATGACTAATAAAATTTATTCTTCCTGCTCAACAAAATTTTGTTAGCCACCATATAAATGTCAAAGCACAGCATTCCATGACTTTTACAAACTGTGAGTGGAAACGGCAAAGAATCTCGCGCGACAGCCATTAGAGACAGACAGAATGATGTACAACAACGTGTTGGCTTTAAACTGAAATCGAAACTGACGATGTTAAGTGTTTATGATGTTAAATGTCATGACGATTGTATCTAATCGTTTAATTGTTTTTGTGCTTTGAAATTAAATGGACCTGTTTTGTGAAATGTGCATGATGTTGTTTTATCACATAAATATAAGTAATATATCTTAATAATAATATATCTTATCAATTAACAATTTTTTGAGATTATAATCTTCCTATTCTCATAGCTTCATATTATTTAATTCATTTATTAATTTTATATACGCTTTAAATTGAAGTTTAGATGGAAATTTCTTTTAAAAAGCTTTTTTAACAACTACTTAATTAAGGTTTATTCAAATTGTGCCGTAATTACTATTCTTTTTAAAGGTATCTTTTTCTACTTAAAGCATTGTATGCCTTAAGGATTACCGGTGAACATTACTGAGTTTGTTCTTAAAACTATGGAGATCACGGTAACTCAGTAAGATAAATTTGTTACGAATGACTACACAAATTAACTTGTTGGTTTTAATTAATATTACACCAAAATATTCAAAGCATAATGAGGAATTCACGCTGTCCATATGAGTAGGTCATATGAAATTAGCGTAGAATTCAATATATTAAAACTATAGCGAAATAGAAGATAAAGTAAAATTATCTGAGAGATTATTCTTATAAATGCATCCTAAACTGTGTTACTGTGTCATTTCACAAAAATTCTACTTATTTTTCCTTTATTCGACATTAACTTTAGCAATTACTAATTTGAGTCAACAAATCATGAAAAGTTCATAAAACTTAGCAAATCATAAGCGTGAGATCTCTATAAATTAATATTTAGTTCAAGTACACTTTATCATGGTTTATATGGAGAGGAGGGGAAAGGATAATCGAATAATGTCAGAGTAAGTAGAGTATTGAGTTGAATCTTTCTCCAGTTCTAAATCTTTAACTATTGATTCAGCTTATTTTTACTGAACGGGTAAAAAATATTAATTCTCATAACTAATAAAATTTATTTTTCCTGCTCACCAAAATTTTGTCAGCCACCATTTAAATATGAGTAATATATCTTAATAATAATATATCTTATCAATTAACAATTTTTTTATATTATAATCTCCTTATCCTCATAGCTTCATATTATTTTTATACGTTTTATATTAAAGTTTAGATGGAAATTTCTTTTAAAAGCCTTTTCAACAACTACTTATTTAAGGTTTATTCAAATTGTGCCTTAATTATTATTCTTGGTAAAAGTATATTTTTCTACTTAACGCACTGAATGCCTTAAAGATGACCGGTGAACATTACTGAATTTATTCTTAGAACTATGGAGATCTCGGTAACTCAGTAAGATAAATTTGTTACGAATGACTACACAAATTAACTTGGTGGTTTTAATTAATATTTCACCAAAATATTCAACGCATAATGAGAAATTCATGCTGTGCGTATGGACAGGTCATGTGAAATTAGCGTAGAATTCAGCATATTAAAACTATGGCGAAATAGAAGATAAAGTAAAATTATCTGAGAGATTATTCTTATAAATGCATCCTAAACTGTGTTACTGTGTCATTTCACAAAAATTCTACTTATTTTTCCTTTATTCGACATTAACTTTAGCAATTACTAATTTGAGTCAACAAATCATGAAAAGTTCATAAAACTTAGCAAATCATAAGCGTGAGATCTCTATAAATTAATATTTAGTTCAAGTACACTTTATCATGGTTTATATGGAGAGGAGGGGGGGAAGGATAATCGAATAATGACGGAGTAAGTAGAACGTTGCGTTGAATGTCTCTGTAGTTCTAAGCCCTTGACTATTGATTCAGATTACTTTTTCTAAACAGGTAAAAACTTTTATTTCTCATGGAATAATAAAATTTATTCTTCCTGCTCAACAAAATTTTGTTAGCCACTAATTAAGTATGGGTAATATATTTTAATAATATTATAACTTATCAATGAATAGTTTTTTGAGATTATAATCTCCCCATACTCATAGCTTCATATTATTTTTATACGTTTTAAATTAAAGTTTAGATTTAAATTTCTTTTAAAAAGCCTTTTTAACAACTACTTATTGAAGGTTTATTAAAATTGTACCTTAATTATTATTCTTGGTAAAGATATTTTTCTACTTAAAGCTCTGAATGCCTTGTGAGTTAGCAGTGCACATTACTAAGTTTGCTCTTTAGAACTATGGAGATCACGGTAACTCAGTAAGATAAATTCATTACGAATACTACACAAATTAACTTTTTTTTAATTAATATTTATCCAAAATATTCAACACATAATGAGAAATCTATGCTGTCCGTATAGGCAAGCCATGTGAAATTAACTTAGAATTCAACATATTAAAACTAGAGCGAAACAGAAGCTAAAGTAAAATTATCTGAGAGATTATTCTTATAAATGCATCCTAAACTGTGTTACTGTGTCATTTCACAAAAATTCTACTTATTTTTCCTTTATTCGACATTAACTTTAGCAATTACTAATTTGAGTCAACAAATCATGAAAAGTTCATAAAACTTAGCAAATCATAAGCGTGAGATCTCTATTAATTAATATTTAGTTCAAGTACACTTTATCATGGTTTATGTGGAGAGGAGGGGGGAAGGATAATCGAATAATGACGGAGTAAGTAGAACGTTGCGTTGAATGTCTCTGTAGTTATACGGAAGCATATAATATTTAGGACACTTAAATAGCACCTGGAGATCAAAATATTTTGGTGTTGAGAAAACTGTTGCTGTGCTACAAACAAACAATTCGCTAATTTTAATTATAATCTCGTTGACTTCCCTATTTGCTTTTATAATAAATAATAAGTAGAAACTTTTAAATTTGAATTACTTCTTGTTCTAATCCCAGAAGTATGAATTACAGTAAAAGCTGATAAATCACTTAACCCTGTATTTTAATCATACTACAAAGAAATAATTCATTTTCAAAACATTCAGTATTCAAACGTATTATTCGTACAAATAGGAGTATACTGAAAGCAAAGTTTTCAAGTTTTCTGAAAACTGCAAATGTTTTTGTGCGTCATTCAGCATGTTCTATGCTTTTCAGTACCTGAAAGATGAAATTGCTGGATTAGACGTGAGGATGATACGGCTTTTGTGTTCTTGACTCCCACGGGCCATTTGATTTCACACCTTGTGACATATCTCTTTGGCAGTACCTTGTTTATGTACCCAACTGCCAAAAAACACTGGAATAGTTCCGGAAGAGGATTGATGTTACAATGACTGCTACAGACAGTAGGGCACTACCATACTGTCTACTTCATTCCTACTTCTTTTTACTATCCTATTTCTTTCATTTCATTTCTGTTATTTTCATTTCTACAGAATGCGTGAAACCGGTTCACCTACCACCTGGACGTGTGTCGTATGTCTCGGGAAAAGCCCATGTAATATTTCTAAAGTGTGCAGTAAACTTGATGAGTTTCTAGTTATTTTCATCTATCTTTTATATTTGTTCTTCTAATCTTATAAAATATATATGGTATCGAAATTTTAATGAATGAATTTGTAGTTTTTCTTTAAACAATGTGACTGAGATAAGGTGTAATCAAAACACTTACCTCTGGAGTTCTAATGAATTCATTTCTAAATATATAAAATACTATTCATCCGTATCACCTGGTGAGATAAAATAGTGAGAAAACGTCTGGTAAATTAAAAACAAAGGATTTCCGCCTGAAATCCTTTTTCACTAAGGGATATATGACTTAACGATTCAAAACAGATTTTTAGCGTATTATTGGCAGCAACGAAAAAAAGATTTATTTTCATTTCTCATATAATCTTTGCTGTGAGGCTGAATAATTCGTTTGTCATTTTAATGAACATCAATAGCAAAAATTAATGATTTCAAATAGCATGTAAAGGCTAGACCTTAATTTATTAAGCAATGATGATAGTTTGAAGCAATAGAAGTTTTTACGAAAATAAGCTGCAAAATAAATAACAAATATTTAAGGTAAAACCATTAATTAACCGATAAAGTTTTCCATTATCAATTAACGGCATTTACACTGAGGCATGAAAGTTAGGGGAGAGGAAAATTTAACTTCGATTACTTCGAAATTTCTGTTGCATATGAAGATTTATACTTCCTTTGATTATTTTTTCTTCAATGATATCCATTCGAGAATATTAGATTCATTTCATCTCTACTGCCGCTCTAATGTTATATTTTCATGTTTTAAATTAACATTCGAATCAAGGAAAGGATGATAAAGGGGTAGAACAAAGACTTCCGTGGACGGATCATATTTTTTTATGCGTTGGCAATACAGTTATATTTATGCCTAACACTACTGCAAAGCTGTTATTCATTTAGGACCAAACGAAGATCTTCCGTATTTTAAGGAATGCTGTGGTTATGAGCAACATTACCCCAGCTGGATTCTCGTAATTTAAAGGCAGTGAACAAAAAGCAGACCTCCAGGCTTGGCTTGTACCTTCCGTAGTATCTTTTGAATTTGGAGGAAAATGTGACCACGTAGCAGTTTAACTTCACCAAACCACCATGGCAGATTTTTAGCGGGATTGAGCTTTGAATCCGCAACCCACGGATTATGGAATTATGAGATCAACACCTTTGTTGATTAATAATGAAATAAAGTGATGTATGAAACTAGTGAGTTAAGTTTGTTTTCTTTTTTTAATGACTTTGAACTTTAATTTCTTTTTCTAAAATTTGGTTGGCCTCTGATTATCTAAAGATTGCACTACAGTGCCTTAAATCAAAGTTTCGTCTACACTAAATTTTCTTCGTAGTCCTCGCAAAGTAAATTAAGTTTTATCTATTTAACTTACCTCTTAATTCTCATATGTATCAACCTATCGAAAAGATTTCATAGCAATACCCTCAGTACGCAGAATATGCTCTATATAATAATAGTTTTTTATATCCATCTGTCCGTCCAATTTATGAAGCGGTTGTACCTGGGATGGATAGAGGCCTCAATATAGTATTTTTGATTATACCAAAATTCGAAGCGAGTTCGAAAATGTTCGAAATCTACCCCTTCTCCCCTTTTTGAGTGTTTAATACAATTATTTCAAGATCTGTTGTCCCCGGTTAAGAGCAGAACATTAAATTTATCAATTTATGATATAATAAATAGGTAAAAGTAACATTTTTTCTAACATTATGACGTCATTCCTTTAACAATCTTCTTTAATCATTTCTTACTTTAAATAATTTAAATATCGTCTGCATTATTTTCATACGTTTTATCACCGACCTTAGATATTACGCAAATAATTTTCTTTTATATTTGTATTCAATAATAGATTAGGTACATATGTGCTAATTTTAAATTTAATCATCGATTATTTTTTGCTGCAATGAAATTTTATCACCGGTATTAACAACAAATTCTTTTCATAAAAGTCTAGGAGTCTATTTCATGGACTAATAAATATCTAGCATTTAAGTTATATATCTTTGAAAATTAAGAAGTTTGTTCTTTTGTGTGTTTGTTTTTTATACATAACCACACGGTTTGCAATCGATTCGTTAAATTTTGGACATTATTCATATGTACCACCAAATAATCGCTGTCAGTATTAAAACCTCTGCTTTCCATTCTGTCATAAAATATGACAAGATAAATTAAAGTTGGCAACTAACATGTGGTGAGTAAAGATAAACAAATTATTCAGCGTGTACCAGATAACTCTCAGCTAAAAAACACACTTTTTTTTTACCTGTCTTATAGGGTACTTTACAATTTTAGAATATTAAAACTTTTACTGATCCCGTCATATGACGGGCTATATGCTAGTAAAATAATAAAAGCTTTGTAAATGCTACTCAAATAACTTTAAAAATAGCATGAGATGCTGATGTTGAGTAGTAATGTGAAAACTAAAATATGTAAAATATGCATGGACTCTTCGCTTTTTGTTTCTCCATAAATACTAACTATGCTGTGAACTCCAATTGCGAATTTTCCAAAATTCAACGTTTTAAATATACACTTTAACAGTCAGTGTTAAATCTAATGAAGCTCAAAAATCCTAAATTTTTGACACCATATCCACCAGCTACTAGCTTTTAAATTTACTAAGTGACTATAAAAATATATTTAGATAAACATACTTCCAAATGAAAGTGACTGGTCGTGTAATACCAAAGAAGCCTTCTAAACTTTATCGCAACCTACGGAATTCACTGTATCATGTCCTGATTTGAAAAGCAGTATTGATCTCAAACAAATAACTCTTTCAAATAAACCGCAGCTGCACTCATTATGTATTTGATTTAAAATTCGGCATAGATTTATATTCTAGGTTAAACCAGGACTTTCTAATCTAAAGTTTGGATTTTAGACCATCTGTTTTTACCATGCTACTACTTAATAAACAAAATCACATTTCTAACTCTGGTGAGATATATAGTAACTAGACTATGTTTGTTTCGAATTATGAAATCAACAACTTTGCTGATTGTTAATGAAATAAAGTGATGTATTAAACTAGCGAGTTAAGTTTGTGTTCTTTTTTTAATGGCTTTGAACCTTAATTTCCTTTTCTAAAATTTGATTGGCCTCTGATTAATTAAATATTGCACCATAGTGTATTAAATCAAACTTTCTTCTACACTAAATTCTCTTCGGAGTCCTCTCAAAGTAAATTAAGTTTTATCTATTTATCTTACCTCATGTATTAACCTATCGGAAATATTTCTAGGAAAACCCTCAGTACTGCACGATATAAAGTAATAAAATATTTGTAAGTTCTACTCAAACAACTTTAAAAATAGATGCTGATGTTGAGAAA
>CM063510.1:137949476-137964476 GCA_032207245.1 Pardosa pseudoannulata
GATTAAAGAGTTGTTACATGAATGTAATAGTTGCGCTTCTGTCTCCCAGAGATTAAAATCTCTATTGCTGGTTTAGAAAAGTCAAAAAAAATAACTAAGAAATTATTGCTATTTCTTTATTGGTGTTAATTGTGAAGAGTGGTTAATAAGCTAATGAATAATTAGGCGTGATAATATTTCAGAATTCTGAAACTGTCAAATCTTAAAATGAACAATTTAAATTTCTAAAATTATCAATGTAATTAAAAAAAATTTGAGCAAAATTATTTTAAGTGAAGAGTTATCAGGTTTGATAGTTAAATAATTTAGATAAACATGTAATTAGGAATATTCTTTCTGGCAATGTTTATGCATAAAAACCATGCTAAATTTTAAAAACCAAAATTTCTTAAATTTTCTCGTTTTCGGGAACTGATTTTATTTACTTTTTTTTCACAATGGCGATTAACAGTAAAATTATTTTTTCTGTCCAGCATTTTCTTTAACTTTCTAACTAACCGAAAACGAGATACAAAATTCATAAATTTAGGTGAATGAATTTGTTTTAATTTATGTCAAACCTGGTATTTTCGTACATCAATTGAAAAGTAAAATTGGGATATATAGTGCTGGTTACGACGTTTAGAAATGTAACTGCTGAATCAAAGTTTAGTAACTGTTGAATCAAAGTTTAGTAACTGTTGAATCAAAGTTTAGTAACTGTTGAATCAAAGTTTAGTAACTGTTGAATCAAAGTTTAGTAACTGTTGAATCAAAGTTTAGTAACTGTTGAATCAAAGTTTAGTAACTGTTGAATCAAAGTTTAGTAACTGTTGAATCAAAGTTTAGTAACTGTTGAATCAAAGTTTAGTAACTGTTGAATCAAAGTTTAGTAACTGTTGAATCAAAGTTTAGTAACTGTTGAATCAAAGCTCTAATATTTGTAAATACTATTTATTAAGTTCAGAAACAAATTCAGATAATTCTGTGGTGAATTAATAACTAATTCCCTGCACTACCGTGTAAAATATTTAATAAAACGAAGTTAAAAAAAAACTACTGTTAAGTCAAAAAATGTTTTTGAAATGTAACTTGAGATCAAATAGAATGTTGATCTTCGGTTAGTTCGTGGGTTAATCAAACTATATTGGTAGCCTTTCGGAATCAGGTTTAAGCTGTAGGTTCAGGTCTCATTAGCCCTCATGTTTCAAAAAGTAGACCGTAGCACTCAAGACCAAACCAAATCTCGAAATACAACTTGCAAGTATAGAAAGCGAGGATTGATAACACTATATTGGTAAACTTAATTTCTGTACTAATTAAATGATTACGTCCTCTCCCATTTAAAAATCATTTCGTAATCTTGAAGCCTCGAAAAATATTGAAAGGAACTAAATTTTTTACACTAATTCGAGTCATTCACGTCAACGGCAATTTCTGTCTCTGAATGTGGAAACTTCATTGTTAAGGAAATAGGATTAGAAGAATGGAAAATCACATATTTCGGTTATTGTTCTGTTTAGGTTTTCCTTTTACCATTCGGTGTTTTTTTATTTGAACTTGCCAGCATTTTACCTAGAATACTTGGTCACTTTTACCTATAATATTGAGAAAAAACATTTTGTATATTAAAAATGTATTAGTGTGAAAGAGACTTTAATGTGAGCTATTCCAAGTCTTCAAAACCATCTCAATTGTCGAAGTTTTCTTTCAAGTTTGAATTAAAAGTGACGTTTATACTGCCCTGGCTATTTACTCTTGTGAGTTTCGTAAAATTGACTCCCTAACTTCAAAATCCATCAAGTTCGGCATGCTGTTGAGTCGCCAAACACTTCAGTTAATAGCAAGATATGCCAGATGTCTAATGACATTGCTGCTGCTTGGAGGAAAAAACCGCCAAGAAAGGAAATTTAAGATTTCTGGTGATGAATGCTCCTACTGTACATCAATAAGGTTTTTACCTCAAAGCCATGACTCTCAACAACTTACAAATGACATCTATCTGCTGGAGTCCGAAGATCTCGTATTGAAGAGGTAAGAATTTTATGCTCTCTTTAACCCATTTAATGTTAAATTTATGAGAAGTGGCCAAAAGGGAATTTTTTATACCTTAATTTTGTTTCTTATCAAAATGTTAGGAATCTATTATTTTTGGAAACAAAATTTTAAACTAAATAATTACCGCTTCTATATTTTCCCACATGGAGATGTGTTAACGGATTTGGGTAGTTTTTGTTTAAATTGCAGCAAAACATATAAAATGACATAATTTTCTGGATAAATATAGTTAGATTAGTTTATTGTATCAACTGTCGTGAGTTTTATGCCCCTCAGATTCCTCTGAATCCTTTACAGTATCCGCTCGTGTGTAAAACAGTAGACCGTAGCGCTCCAAACCAAATCCAGACCTTTACAGTATCCAAGAAATAACGTACAATGGCGCAAAAATGCAGAACTTTTTGGGGGAAAGTATATTGGGGGGAATGGCAAATGAAATATTGCGTTGTACGAATTGATTTTGGGCTTAACGGATTTGAAATACCGTTCTATCTCTTGCCCGAACTGGGGTCGGACATTCCCAAACTGACGCATTTGCCATGCCCGATCAGACAGGGGGTTGAAAGTTCAAATCCTTCTTTATATGCCCTCTTAAAATCTAAATTGAATACATTTTTATGCTTCCGAATTCGAGAAACTACTTTTATCATTTTGTCTCACTTTAGATGACGCTAAAATATAGCCTTAGAATTTGTTTCCGCCTTGTCTTCCTTTTGGAAGTAGGCAGAGGACAATCTCAAATTTACAAAATTTTAAATTTCTATTTATAAATTTTCCATTTGCATCGGCACATAAAGATTGTTTGAACAGTGCACTTAAATTTACATTTTAGGAGCGTACATAGATGGCAATCGGTACAAATATTTTTATCTATTAAACAAAATTTTTGGTACTTATTTTACATGTAATAAAAATTCGTTAAGTTTTTAAATTTTCATCAATGGCATCCTATGTGTAAAATAACTGCCGTGCGGTGGTATTCATAGTTGTTTAAACGTCATGATTTATATTGTGCGGACCTTAACATGGCATAAGTTATGCTTCGATATGTATCAGCAGAAATGACTCCTGCTTTAAAAATCTAAACACCTGAACTAGATTATTTTGAAGTTTCAGATATCCTCTTTTGTGGAAGTTTCTTGAAATCGTGGCCCATTTGAAATGTTGATTTAATGTGAAAGGATATATAGACTGAAGTTCGCATACTAAGTTGAATCTCTTGATACAGTTTCAGATCTCCGAGGTAACGCCGTTATGGAATGATTAGTAACTGGAGTATCAAGACTTAAGTCTTGTCAATACTTAAGGTATAAAAAAAATTCTTGTTATTTACTTGTACGATAAATTAAAACAATCTTACTACATGAAAGTATCATAACCCAGAATTTTTTTCAATATTAAAAAATACATTTCAAGTTTTAAATAAGGAGGAATTTAAAGAATAAGTTTTAGTTTAGTGTACTTATATGTTTTTATGTTTCATGAGGTCTTGAAGGGAAATGCAAACGGCCGTTTATTCTCTTTAAGTAAGATAGAAATAAATTTAAAAGTTTAATTTCGAATTAAATTCTTGTAGAAATTTAGTGGTGTACCATACTTTATCCACCAAGTGTCCAGCAATTTAGAATAGGAAATATCAATAGTCGGAATATTTTCCGTAATCTTATTGGAATTTGAAAGTTAAAACTTTCATTATCGATCTTTGTTCGAAATATAAGTTTATCGAATACTATATACAATTCTTACTAATGATAGTTATTTTATAAATTTATGTTTAATACTTATTGCAAACAAAAGAATGCTATTCCTAGTGTTCTAATGTGTTAAAACCGGTATTGTTAAGATTGTTCTTGCAAGTTTAAAGCAGTTGCAGTTACTAGAAACGTCATTAACTAGTATTAACAAGTACTTGCATGAATTTGACTGTAAAATCCTTTTTATTAACAGGTGTAAATTGACTGCTGGAAAACCTTACATGTCAAATTAAAGAATAGTGTTAAGTTTCGAATAAACTGAATAATCTTTTGAAGGAAAAGTCAGTGGCTCAATTTTCTAGATATTTCACTAAAGACGCCACACGATAGCCGAACGGTAGAGCGTTTATCTTCAATAAAGGGGGTTCGTAGGTTCAAACTGAACTGTTGCATGAATGTTCGGAATCTGCTTTAAGCAATAGTTCCCGGTCTCATTAGCCCTCGCGTTGTATAAAAGTAGACATTAGAACTCCAAACCAAGCAGTTAAGCTAAAGAAAGATGAGGTCTAATAATATGCATGAATGATGAAACTGTTAGAGTAATAATTTTAAAATATTAAACTGATTAATTTTAAAAAATAAACTGAAAGTGTATATCGAAAGTTATCGTAAGTAAAGAGTTATCAGGTTTGACAGTTAAAAATATTGGGTAATTTACAAAGTATTATCTTTGGCAATAACTACGGAGAAGAGTTATTCAAAATTATATTAATATTTAAAGCTAAAACCAAAATTTTCTCGTTTTCGGTATGGGAACTGATTTTTTTATTTTACATTGGGGCTAACAATAAAATTTTATACTGTCCTGTATTTTCTTTTTAACTTTCTAAAAACCCGAAAACGAGAAACCAAGCTCATAAATTTAGGTAAATACTTCTACTGAAATTTCTGTCACACCTGGTATATTCAAGAATTGAATAAAATAAAAATCTAGATACATATATCACTAGATATAAGAAACAATGTATAGGGGTCTTATTTCTTAATTTAAATTCCTAAATTAGGAATCGTCTAAAATTAGATTTTAACTTCCTAATTACAAAGCTTTCAAAGATGTAATATTTGCAGGTACTATTCAGAATTAACAGATACGTATCGTTCGAGAATCAATAAGTACTTCATTCTACTAGCTACATAATGCAAAAATAAAATGAAGTTTTAAAAAAGTATAGAGCAAATTTTTAATTGTAAACTTTCCAAAAATATATCTGAAATATAGGGTACAAAGTGCCAAAGAACAGTTAAAATAAACTCTGATAATTTAAGTCCTGTACAGATTAGTGGCGATGAATATAATTTGCATTTTTCAGTTAATTTATTAAACTTCCATTTTGATATTAGTTTTCACATTGGCTCACTTAAATATATACCGAATGGGTAAGGCGATGATTTTTGATGCCAGAGTTTATAGGCCTCTAAAGACATGAATGTTTGTAGCCATTCGAAAATGGCTGTAACCTTATATCCCACATGTAGGATTTCCTACAATCTTCACAAGTATAAAACTTTATTTCTTCACAGCTGATAATAAACAAACGTTTTAGTTGAATTTTCAAATCTTTGAATTTTAATAGATTACGGAATCTGAGCAATTTTTAGTGTTATCTGACGCTTGTTTTGTTAATTTAAGTATTTGTGCAAAATATATACTAAAATTCTTAAATATTAATAAGATCCTTAAATGTTAATACTCACCAAAAAATTGGTATTTTTGATTGTTTTTAACGGTAGACTGTGCTCGAAATCGTTACTCATTTTTTATCCTAACCTTAAGACGAGGTTTTGGCAATTAGTTTTACAGATTTCATTATCTGTGCTAGTAATCTGTGTATAAAAACGCAGAAAATGGCTTTACAAGTGTATAATCTAGAATATTGAGCCAGACAAAATTTAGTGTATTATAAATAAATGGAATAGATTTTACTTAGTTCCATACTGAGCGTACAAAACCTAATGGTTCTAGTTAAAGAATTTTACTCAAAATTTTAAGACTTTCCAATATGCTCTAGCTATTTTGAGAGGTTCCTTAAAATTTGTGACAGTGTAAATCCCTCAAGTTAGAGAGATGAAAAACTAATATTAAGGCTCCAAAATAAACCTCTGTCAAGTTTTTGAACCAAATCTGTGAACAGGAAGGAACGTTCGATATGTAATGCCATTCTTTCGAGGGTCTTCCAAGGAAGCAAGAAGTTTATACTTTCCTTCGATATCCAACATGAAGTACTGCAGACATGACTTCCGAGAACTCGAAAGTGGCTGAAAAATGCTATGGATCCCGTAGGGGTAAGAAAATTTTATACTCGTGTTTAAATTTCAAATCCTGCTTTCAATCCTTTTATAAAATCAGCACCGAAGATCTCTTTGATTCGGAAACTTCTTTTAAAACTAAAATAATCTAAATAGATGCTCGAGACACCGGAGGTAGTGGATAGTAAACGCATCTATAGTATGAATTGGATTATATCTTTATTACAATATCTTATCAATGCTTCAGTTTAAACTAATTTTTTTTTCTTATTCTCTTTTAAGACACTTAGTCTTCAAAGAAGATGGAACAGCGGTTTAATGCTTGACAGTATTTATAGGTAGCCCCCAATTTTTCATGAATCGAATCTAAATTTCAGTTTTAAAATAAGGATGACTTTTAGAGGAATCGGGCAAAACCTAAAGTTTAATCCACAGTGCATGTTTTTTGATATCTTGATATTCTATGAACGATTTAAGTCTTTGGGTTTGTCGGTACACCACCGCTTAGCAACCAATTAAAATGTAAATGTATGTATGGAATAGTATAAAGTGTGTGTATGTGATTGGCAGTTATGACCAACTGGTATTCAGTAATTCTAAACTATTTTTATAGGTGTTTTAGTTGTCAAAGAATGAAATTATGGTCGAGGGAAATAATGATAAAGCACCTCTGTGTAATAAAGATGTTTTTTTTTTTTCGCAAGAATTCTACCAAAGACCCCGTAAATTTGTACGTGTCGCAATACTGATCTGTAATGGCAGTACATATCGACCCAGAGAGACTGTGTTCTCAACACAGTGAAAACGGAAGACATCTAAATTAAAGTAAAAGGTACAGTACAGCATTTTATATCTTTTTAAAGTTTTGTTTTTAAAATTTTTTAATTTGCTTCTAACTTTTCAATTAAAAGGGTATGTTAATATTTACGATCTTATTTAAAATTTTAGATGTCATGTAAAAATCGGATAGAAATAAATTTAAAGATAATTTCCAGAGTATTTTATATTGTAAAATGGACGCATATGTATTTACATTTTTAATCGTTTACTTCAATAAATATTTCCAGAATACTGGCAAATTCCTGGATATTGTTTTCAATGATGAAGTATTGAAGACCAAAAATACGCCTTGGGTAATCAACTAGCAAGTGATATTCTAATCGAACGTCTATTTGGAATAGCATTGCAATTGCTTTCAGTTTATTACGTCATACAAAAGCTGTTAAAATTTTAAGAGAAAGGTTTGAATACTGCCACATGGTTCAGTGTCAGATTAAAGACTGTCCTAATCTGATTACTGTTAGAAAAGTTGTTCAATTTTCTGTGAAGGTTTTTATATTTATACCTCTGTGATACAATTTGTGGTAAATTTATTTTTTACTATGATGTTTTTTGTGTGCTGTGTTTAACAAATACCGACAAATATCGGTGGAATGAGTAACTACCAATGTTGTATTACAGAAATATCCAATCTCGGAGGGAGAAATAACTTAAGCCTTTAAAAACTGATAACTCTTTGCTCAATGTTTTAAATGAAACGTTTCAGGGAAGTTACAATAGAAACATGGCCATGTTTTTAAAGTAGATTAATATAGTTTTACTCTGTATTTTACTTTAATTTATTTTATTTAGTATATTAAATTGGTATAAGTTCTATTATATGCCTAGAATATTATAAATTAGTAGCATGCTGGTTTAGGTTTTAGTTTAGTATGTAGTTTAGTCTTTATATATAGTAGGGCTTCCTTTTTTCAAATTGCTATAGATATGTTAATATGTTGACAATTCTTAACAATGTCGGCTTATTGGAGAAACAAGTTCCGGCCCCACGATATCCTATTATTAAATTGGAACTAAATGGGAATATAGTTGAAACCAGAAGAACGTTGAATTGCAACGTTCAGTATATGTGGCTCAAGTGCTGTGTACAAAGTAAATCTGAATTTTTGTGCAAGTCCTGAAATATTTAAACATTTTAAACAGCTTAAGATTATCTGGAGTTTGATTATCTGCAGTTTAAAAAAAGTTTATCTGTATATGCAACAATTAATGTAAATCGGCTACTTTCCTTCTAAACTTGTTTTTTATATATGCGTTTGCATTTGTATTCAAAATACTTAGGATTGTGCTGTGACCTTTTTTAATATAACTTACTGGAGGTTGACTATTTTGATAAGGTTTTGAGAATATTAAGTGTATATGTATTCTTTATTCTGAACAATATTGTGAATAAAACTGTATTTACAAGGAACGAATAAAATGTACTTTTAAACCATGTCTTTATTTGCACACATATAACACAAATTCTTACTGCAGAGATACTCTTTTTATGACTGCTTGATTAGAAAATTGTCAGCTATTTCTAATCTGAAATGTGACCGTAAATTTCCAACTTTCCTTACGGCTATTCGGAATGAACTGTAGTCTATTCCATTTAGGGGAGCTAAGTCAGTGTTTTCTTATCTCTAAAGTCATTTTATGATTGAAAGTGGGCAGTAATTCTATAATCGCCTCACAATTTTACGATATTCAGCCTATCACCGGTCAAGGAAGTCTATCATGTGACTATCTGAAACAATAGTTTGTCATCTGTTGACTCTGGCTTCCTCAAGATCTCTCTCAACAGAATCAACCCACTTCGTTGGGGAAGGGGCTTGCTCTTTTATGTGTATCCTCAAACTTTGAAATGGTAACTAATCTACCGTTATATACACGTGTATGTGTGTGTGTATATATATATACATACATACTAGTGTTATATCTGGCTTCCCTATCGCCATGTACTTAGTACTCTGAATAGCATACATAACTATTAAAATTCGAATGTAAATGTATTAATGAACATATGTATGCGTGGATGACAGGCAAAATCGCTAAACGCTGAATTTGTTTTGGCCATTAAAATTGCTTAAAATAAGTAAAAACGCCAAATTTTAGACGTCTTCATTTATTTACTACAGTTAAACCTATTTTTCATGAGCGGTAATTTTCTCTTATGGTTGTGATATTGATCTTAAAATTAATTGTTTAATTTTTTCACATCGATATATGTTAATTATCTTTCTACCTATTCCATTTTTAAGAGAAGTATACTTTTTGTAGCTTGGAGAGATATTTTTTTCAACAATTAAACTCGCCAATTTCTATCTACTTTGTTTTTATTTCATAGTTATTTCATAATATAACCTTTTATCATAATTTCTTTGTTCAGAATTTTAATTTATAATTAAATTCGGTGCTATAAAGTCAGCAAATTTTTAATAATTAAAAGAGTAAGACATTTTATGTTTGTTTATTCTTCATAGCTGATATTTCTTAAATGAAACCGTACTTATCACATGTTTGGTAATTTAAGTCACTATGGTTATAGGTTTTTGTTATTTAAAGCTGCACTTTTACTTAAAATACTATATACTAGTGGAGAAATAGGGAAATAATTTACTTAGGTACAGGGAACAAATAAGCTTTCATTTTAGATGGCAACTTTGTAGAGTAAAAAGAAAAAAAGATTTTTGCCACTTTAAAATGTTTTCAAATATTTTATAACAGGTGTTTAGGTTCTAGATGTTTTAGTATTATATATTTGCTGTTATCAAAATTGATTTGGTATATAAATTTTATTCAATTGAGGCATTTTATTTTATTTATCCAGTTTTTGACTTATGTCTGTATTTACCTATTCTTAGTTAGGCTTGGTGATTCAGTATATATATATATATATATATATATACATCGAAAGATGTGAATCTTTTTTTGTACTTCATTTGTCTTTTTTGTCTTTTTCATTTGTCTTTTTTTTTCTTTTTTGTCTTTTTTATTTTTTCTCTTTTATCATTGCGACATAAAAATAAACTCTTCAATAATTATAAACTTTCCGTAGTCTATCAATTTTTATTATTTCCCAGTTGCGATTTCTTAAAATTAAACTGTTATAGTATTTGTTTTGTTTTAGAATTGAATTCTTATTTTAAATTTCAATACAGTAGAAAATAAATAAGCATAATTCAGTAATTATAGATTTGTAATATTCTATTATTTCTTCATACTTCATAGCTGACATGTTTTAATGAAAACGTCCTCATTTAATAAGTGTGGATTTAAACTTGTATTTAAGACATACATACAAAAAAATCCTCAATAGGCAAATGAGGAAAAATTAATTTTCTTTTATGAATTCGTAAGTGTGAAATGGAAGTAAAATTAAAAGAATACGGCTATTTCTCATTTGTAATATCTACGTTAGATTAATCCACATTAAATTTATAGGGTACAACTTTTTCAGTGGATGTAGAAATACTGTGTACTTATTCTGTTTATATTATGCTAATCTTTTCAATACAACTATATTTTAATATAGCTGAAGTTTAGGTTAGAGATACTATACAGATCCTCACTGAACTGCTCTGCCGTTGGTTACCAATACGTCACCAAAATGGCATAAATACACAGAGATCCATAATTCCAAAATTAGCAATAAAAATATATGTAAGAGCGAAAATATAAACTCTTCAAAAATTTCAAATTTAGAAGAAATATGGAGAAATATGAGAAATTAAATTTATAACGAGTCTGACATCTGAAATAAAACTCTTCAAAATAAGAAAAGAGCGAAAATTGCAAAACCCTCCAATGAGAGCCTATACTGAATCTTGATATTATCTATATATGTCAACAGTGTGTTTTGTTTATGTAAATGCGTTCGGGTTATTGTAGTTTTTAAATTTTCACTTCCGAACTAAAATTTCTTCCTCTCAATTCATATCCCGTGGAATGACAGCCTGTGCAAGTAAAATTCGAGTGAAACATTTTTTTTGAGATTTTTCGAGAATCAAAATTGATTTAAGGCTTTAATAATGTCACAATTTCTATAAGTAATTGAAAGGTTGTATAACATATAGTAACTTTCATAAAGTTTTCGTATGTCTTATTTAGTTTAAGGCTACATGAGATATTGTTACGAATTTCGCAAGTTGGCAAAAATTTTTTCCGTATACTGTGTATTATAATGGGTAAATCATGTATTTGGCGAGATATTAGCTCGTAGGCGATGTTTTTGGCGACTAATTTTTGGCGCCAAGTTTGGCGATTTATCGCCAAATTTGGCGACTTGGTGACTTTCTTGGAGACCGTTTGTACCTAGTACTTTCTAGAATATTCCAGTTTCTCCCGAGGATATAAATACCGGGGGCCGATCCTGATCGAGGTTCAGTTAACTGAGAAATTTGTAGAGGTAAAGACCTACGTTGTTTGGCGCTAAGAGTTATCGCCTGTGCTAGCCAGTTCTCGCGGTGTTGGCTGCTATATTCGTGTTTTCTCTGCATTACGAATAAAGTGCTGTTACTTTTGCTGTCTTAATTCAAAGTCTACTCAATCCACGAACGCTACGCTTCATAAATTGGTAACAATATTCTATTAGAAAGTATTCTAAATGTAAGAAGTACAATATTCCTATAAATCAATACACTTTTGGCTATATCTGTGATCAATTTTTTATTATATAAGTATAAAAGAAATCAAATTTCCGAAATTACACTTTATTTTCCACATTTATTTCTTTGGGAAATCAAATTTCCGTAAGAAAAATGTGTTGTTTTCCTGATTTTTAGTGGAATACCATTAATCCAAATGAAATATGTTAAATGGTAAGTCTTTATAATTTTTATAAAATTTATATAATAAAATTTTCAAATATTTTTTAAATTTAAAAAACAATGTATAAAAATATACCGTATAGAGAGATCTGAGAATATATATTTGCTGATAATTTGACACCTTCATATACTTTATGCTTGTTTGTCACAGTGGTCTCTTTCGACAAATTACTGGTTCTTTGATTTTTACTCTGAGACTCATTTATTTTCTTAATAAATAATCATAAAAAAATTTAAGTTATACAGTAAGGGAAAGTATCAGTATTTTACATTTAAAAGACATGATTCCTTAAAAAGTATAAATATTCTACCATATAATTAGATTCTAAATTATATATTTGCTAATAGTTTGACATTTTGATAAACCAGCATATATATATTATTATTATTATCAACAACATATGCATTTTTTATATTATTAGTCATACTAATCTCTTCAGAGAAATTACTGATTATCTGTATTTTACTTTGAGACTCATTTATTACCTTTATAAATAAATTTAAAAATATATTAATATTTATTATTAAATTAAAACACCAATATTCTACATTTAAAAGATATGATTCCTTAAAAAATACGAATATTATACCGTAAGTTTAGATCCTAAACGTTATAAAGTAAAGTAAAGCATTAGTAATTTACATTTAAAAGACAAGATTCCTTAAAAAAATACAAATAATCTACTATATAATAAGATTCTAAATTATATATTTGCTAATAGTTTGGCAATTTCATAAATCAGCATATACATTATGTATATTATTGGTCACAATAATCTCTTCCGAAAAATTACTGGTTCTCTGTATTTTACTTTGAGACTCATTTATTTCTTTAATTAATAATTTAAAAAAATTTTAAATTTTACATTAAATGAAAGTACCAATATTCTACTTATAAAAGACATGAATCCTTAAAAAATACGAATATTATACCGTAAGTTTAGATCCTAAAATATATATTTGCTAATAATTTGACATTTTGATGCATCAACATATACATTATTTGTCATACTAATCTCTTCTGAGAAATTACTAATCTTCTTTATTTAACCCTGAGACGCATTTATTTTCTTAATAAATAACTATAAAAAATTTCTAAGTTATACAGTAAGTGAAAGCGTGAGTATTTTACATTTAAAAGAAATGATTCCTTAAAAATATATATATATTCTACCCTATATAATTAGATAATAAATTATATTTTTGCTAATCGTTTGAAATTTCGATAAATCAGCATATACATTATTATTATTATCAGCATATACATTATATACATTCTTAGTCAGACTAATCTCTTCTGAGAAATTATTGGTTCTCTGTATTTTACTTTGAGACTCGTATATTAACTTAATTAATAATTATAAAATATTTTAAAGTTTTACATTAAATGAAAGCATTAATATTCTATATTTAAAAGACATGAATCCTTAAAAAATACGAATATTATACCTTAAGTTTAGATCCTAAAATATATATTTGCTAAAATTTCACATTTTGATACATCAACATATATATTATTTGTTACTATAATCTCTTCCGAGAAATAACTAATCCTGTGTTTTTTAACCTGAGACTTATTTATTTCCTTAATAAATAACTATAAAGATTTTTAAAGTTATACAATAAGTGAAAGCAGTAGTATTTTACATTTAAAAGACAAGATTCCTTAAAAAATACAAATATTCTACCATATAATTGGATCCTAAATTATATATTTGATACTAGCTTGAAATTTTGATAAATCAGCATATACATTATATACATTTTTAGTCAGATTAATTTTTTCTGAGAAATTATTGGTTCTCAGTATTTTATTTTGACACTCATATATTTCCTTAATTAATAATTTTAAAAATATTTTAAAGTTTTACATTAAATGGAAGCACCAATGTTCTACATTTCACAAGACATGATTCCTTAAAAAATGCTAATATTATACCGTAAATTTAGATCCTAAAATATACATTTGCCAATAATTTGACATTTTGATACATAAACATATATATTATTTGTCACACTAATCTCTTCTGGGAAATTACTGGTTCTCTGTATTTTACTCTCAGACTCATTTATTTCCTTAACAATTCCAACGGAATTCTCGAATTTCAGTGATAGCTGAATATATTTACATTCTCACTTTTCTTGGGGAATTCTAAGTCAAAATTCAAGTTTTCTTTAATCTCACTAATTTTGAGTTTTGATTTATTATTCTTATTTCAGAACTTTCTGTTACTCAACAAATTTACCTACAATTCGTCTTCTCCAGTTGCAACCTAGATTTACATAAGATGATTGGGAGATCTTTAATTTTGCATCTATTTATACTTGATTACAAATGCTGGTTTGAAGTTACTCCTCAGAAGAATTACGGTTGTAAGCATTTTGTGGAAATCTCAAATCCTCAACTTTAGACACAGTGCTAATAAATTCTGCAAAACCTCTTGTCTCTCCTGTCTCACTGTACAAAAATTAACGTTCCTTTTAAAATTTTATTTAAAATAGCTTTTAGAAGAGTTTACTTTTGTAGATAAGGTCTTAAAGTAAAATTTCACATTTACTTAGCTTAAAAAAGCTTAGCTTAAATTTCAGTTAAAAATTAAGTGTGGCGCTAAATATAAAAATACAAATATTTTACCATATAATTGGATCCTAAATTATATATTTGCTAATAGTTTGAAATTTTGATGAATCAGCATATACATTATTATTATTATTATTATTATCAGCATATACATTATTATTATTAACATCACCAACATATACATTATATACATTTTTAATCACACTAATCACTAGAAATTGCTGGTTCTCTGTATTTTACTTTGAGACTCATATATTAACTTAATTAATAACTATAAAATATTTTAAAATTTTACATTAAATGAAAGCATCAATATTCTACATTTAAAAGACACGAATCCTTAAAAAATACGAATATTATACCGTTAGTTTAGATCCTAAAATATATATTTGCTAAAATTTCACATTTTCATACGTCAACATATACATTATTTGTTACACTAATCTCTTCCGAGAAATTACTAATCCTCTGTATTTTACCCTGAGACTTATTTATTTCCTTAATAAATAACTATAAAGGTTTTTAAAATTATACTATAAGTGAAAGCATTAGTATTTTACATTTAAAAGACATGATTACTTAAAAAATACAAATATTCTACCATATAATTGGATCCTAAATTATATATTTGCTAATAGTTTGAAATTTCGATAAATCAGCATATACATTATTATTATTATTATCAGCATATACATTATTATTATCATTAGCATATACATTATATACATTT
>CM063510.1:137971976-138021976 GCA_032207245.1 Pardosa pseudoannulata
TTGAGCTTAAGTAGCTCCTTAGCCCTCATCCAGGGATAACCCTGGTAAAGCTCCTTGGCCTGCCTTTGATTTCCAGAATCTAGCCAGGTCTTATAAGTCTCCCCCATTATAGGTCCTTTACAGTCCTTCTCACTACATTATGAGAAAGACCAAGTACTGGTTCCGGCCCAATGAAGGGCAACTCAGAGCTGTACTTAGCGAGATTATCGACAACCTCGTTGCCAAAAATATAGCAGTGCCCAGGAACCCAAACTAGGGTTACCTTATTGACCATAGCCAACTGGTTAATGGTCCTGTAGCAATCGCACACAATTTTGGATGAGAAACAGTACCTGTTGCAAGGCCATAAGTGTGGCCTGACTGTCCGAGAAGACCTTTAACCTCCTCTTGCAACCCAACTTGCTATGCAGTTATTTGCACAGGCAAGAATGGCACAAACCTCAGCCAGGGAAACAGAAGCTAGTTTACCCTGCGAGAATGAAATCCTGGTGTTCCTGGTAACACAGAAAACACCAGAGCCGGTCCCAGAGGGTGTTTTAGAGCCATCTATAAACCAAACCTCATCGGCACGTGTGAGAAGCTTTTTAGAAACACCCTAATTAAACTCCTTGTCAGAAGCTGAAAAAAACACATTTCTTTTGCTAATATGCCCTCTGATTGAACATTCTGTCACTGAATAGGTATCTTAGCTGAAATAAATACAGTATATATTTTCAGAAAATGGCAGGGCGCGGTGCCCTTTGAAAAACTTCAAACGTGAACACTAGTTATATGTCTAAAAGTAAAACCTAATTAATGAAAAATGCAAGATACTTTTTTTGTATAGATGCACATTAAAGAACTTTTTATTATTGCGTAATTCTAATTACTCACTTTTGGTGTAAGATTTAGTTGTGTACCTCCCTTTCTGATTGTAATCAGCTCTAAATGACATGAAATGATTGCTCTAAATGACAAGAAATATCAACATAATAGATATTAATTCTGCCTGGCATGACTCAATGAATAGGAGTACAGCTGCGGAATTTTATATTTAGATTTTTTGAAACATCTAGCGGTACATTTAGATATAATCCACGAAAACTGTTAATATAAAGGCGTAGAACTGCCTAATTTTATATTTAGGTTTTTTGAAACATCTAATGATACATTTAGATATAATCCACGAAAACTCTTAATATAAATTCGTAGAACTGTGGAATTTTGTATTTAGGTTTTCTAAAACATCTAGCGGTACATTTAGATATAATCCACGAAAACTGTTAATATAAAGGCGTAGAGCTGCGTAATTTTATATTTAAGTTTTTTGAAACATCTAGTGGTACATTTAGATATAATCCACGAAAACTGTTAATATAAAGGCGTAGAGCTGCGTAATTTTATATTTAAGTTTTTTGAAACATCTAGTGGTACATTTAGATATAATCCACGAAAACTGTTAATATAAAGGCGTAGAGCTGCGTAATTTTATATTTAAGTTTTTTGAAACACCTAGCGGTACATTTAGATATAATCCACGAAAACTCCTAATATAAAGGGGTAGAACTGTAGAATATTGTATTTAGGTTTTTGAAACATCTAGCGGTACATTAAGATATAGTCCATAAAAACTCTTATATAAAGGCGTAAACCTGCAGAATTTTATATTTAGGTTTATTGTAACATCTAGTGGTACATTTAGATATAAACCACGAAAACTCTTAATATACAGGCATGTAGTTGAAGAATTTTATATTTAGGTTTTTTGAAACATCTAGCGGTAAACTTAACCATTTTAGCAGTACATCCACGAAAAATCTTAATATAAAAGAAATTAATGCAACTGGTAGAACCATTTTTTTGGAAACAGAAATAAAAATTTGCGAAGAATAATTTGGAATTTTTGAATGTTTATTTTTTCCTAGGATGGAATCTAGGAAGTATTATAATACAGTAAATTCAGTTTAGAACGAAATATCTAAATAACGAAAAATCTCAATTTTATTAATAACGAAGAAAATGTGAAACTATTACAATAATTTTGATGACGAATCAAAGAAAATTTTGAAAACGTGTATAAAATTTAATAGGTGGGCAAATAAGTCATATAGTGTTTACATCAGATTTTGTTTTCCTTTCTTGGTAGCCTAATTTTTATTTTTCTATTTAGGTATCCAAATCTTGAAAACTAATATTTTCTTAAAGTATAAAAGTACTGAATTTTTTCACTTATTTTTCTCCCACAAATTTCTTGTTTTCTTTTTCCCTTACATATTTTTTACTTGCTTATTTATCTTGCATTGAAAAGAAACTTTAATTTTCTATACTTCCCACACAAGATACTATTTCTCTTTTAAAAGAAGTTAACCCGCTTTCAATGCGTTGATGTGGGCAGTGTAGTAATAGAAAAATTTTGAAAAAAAAAACTTTTTTCTGGAAAATTAACTGCAATTCATGAGTTACTCTAGAAAATAACTTTATTATTGAAACTTAGTAAAACATGAAGCCTTATAAAGCCTCATAACGCAGCCTCGAAGGGATATCCATTATTTTAAAGCAATATGGTCTCTTTTCGAAATGATTGTAAATACACAGTTTAATTGAATTGAAAAGTTTATGATACTGAGTGAGAAATCGAAGGAATTATATATAAAGAGAAAAAACTTCAATGGAGTGTCCTTCTCTAATAAATTAGATAAAAGTTACTCAGTCTTGCAAAACACGTGGCACAGTTCTCCCAACATCTTTCACAAATCACTCACTATGTTACCAAGATAAAATTACTTTGAAGTTATCCACAATGAAATAATATACCATTGCAAAGAAAAAACGAATTATTTAACCACAATAGTGTTTAACACTTATATATATATGATATATCTCATTATATATATATATTATATTATATATATATATATATATATATATATATATATATATATATATATATATATATATATATATATAAAACTTTAATATCACTTTTCAAAAACATACATTGGTTTTTAGTTCTAATAAAATATATGTAAACTTTCATTCCTCTTCCCCGCAGACCCCTTCATTTCTCATTATCATATATATATATATATATATATATATATATGTATATATATATATATATATATATATATATATATGTATATATATATATATATATATATATATATTTATATATATATATATATATATATATATATATATATATATATATATATATACATATATATATATATATACATACATATATATATATACATATTTATATATATATATATATATATATATATATATATACATAAATATATTATATATTAATATATATATATACATACATATATATATATATATATATATATATATTATATATATATATATATATATATATATATATATATATATATATATATATATATATTATATATATATATATATATATATATATATATATATATATGTTAGGTGAAAGACCGAAATCTGGAGAATGTCGACTTTCACCGGTGAATGCTAACATTCACTTAGTCGTTTGGTGTATGTCCGAAATATTTGCTAAATACCCTTATTTCTGACTTACACCGGTGAATGTCGACATTCACCATGCACTAATGGTGAATGTTGAACATGTCGAATATTTATATTTTCTTCTCCGTAATTCATTCAAATCTATAGTACTAGCACATGTGACTGTTGAACTTAAAACAAACCGAACACTCTTAGAACAGAAAATCGTATCAATAGTTAACTTAATTATCTGATTGACGTTATACTATCTTATTTGCTGCAATAGTTTAAACTCTTATAGGAATTTGAATTGCAGAAGAGTCCCTTACATTTACAATGGTATTTAGTAATGAAACATTTCTTTTTGCAATGACAGCGTTTATATGCATGCCCTCCACTTCTCGAATTAGTTTCAGCGGCTTCTCTCAGCGACATTTCAAGAGAAGAAATCTCATCTATGGAGAGTAACCTTTTTTATAAAATATAAACTGATAACGGGTATAAAACTGCTTGAGGGTACCATTTTTGTTTACTAATTTATAAAAGTCGAAATCTTCTATTTAAATAGCAACCGCCAATATATTTCGGGCATCTGTACGACCACGGTCGACATCAAGGACTGGTATTCGCACAGTGTTATCAATTTGAGCAGGAGGAAATTTTCTTTTTGAGATTTGTAACATTTTCGTGGCATGCATTGGAAGATTAACTTTTTCGGCCGTTCTTTTAATAGAAATAAACTTCTGATGTTTAGTCACGGCTTGATAGAAGGTGTAGTAGGTTGAGTCTCCTCTTTGATATTTTTCTTTGGAATGGACACAGGGACTTTGGAGTATTCCTTCATTTTATGTGCTATTTTATAATAATAAAGTTGTTAATAATAAAGTATGATTTAAAAACGTAACAAAAATATTTTTTCAACATTCACTACCAGTGCATGGGAATTGTCGACATACACCGGTGATAGTCCGAATATATAAGAATATAATAAAATATTCGGTCTTTCCCCGAGGTATTTGGTGTATATCAACATTCACCGGTGAATGTCGACATTCTCCAATTTCGGGCATTCACAGTATAATTATATATATTGCATATAAATTAGGTTCGAAAAGAGATAAAGAATGTGAGTGTGCGTGTATGTGCGTGTCAATGTATGTATGTGGGTGAAGAGTTGTTTGAATGGCTAATATGAATTAGGGTAATTATTAAGGAAGAGTAATACAATACTATTTTTACAGAAAGATGCCTTGATTCTTATATAAAATCTTTTTTTACAGTTTTTGCAACTGTCAGGATTAATTTTGAGTAGTAGATTCCTACTAGATTATTATGGTCTGTGTTTAGAAATTGAGGGGTAGAAGATTGACTGCAGATTTTACAACCAAACAATTCATCTAACAAATTCCTTGAATAGTTGCAAAGTGCATCTACGCAAAATATCTAATGCTATATAAATACATTAGTCATACAAAATGTTATTCGTTATTTATTCCAACCTAAATTATTTATTACCTTTATTTGTTGGGAAAATACATTTTGCTTGATTTTTTATATTTTCTTTTTTCCCCTTTATTGATATTGTTTCACTTTCTTCTACTTTTAATTTTATGATTTACTTCAAGCAATTTAATAATCAATTTATTCGTAATACTTTACAAAGACATATACGTATTATTTTTAAGTATTAGGAAAATAATAATTATTATTAAGTATTCATTATTTCATTATGCATCAAAAATCTTTTCACTTGCTACACCAAAATGCAGTCTACCAAAAGTATCGTAATATGCATTTTGAATATTTAACAATTCTGTTAAAATAAAATAAAATAAGGTATACTAGACGCATGCGAACTACGAATGCAATGTCCAACTCAATGCGCAAATGATTTCATTATAAACTCCAGGCAAGAACTGAAGCGAGACATATTCAAAATGCATCATGAAGCTGCCACTGACTGCAGGTATCAACCGATTTTCTAATTGCAAAATATCATCCTCAGCGCAGCTTACGCAAGCAACCAACCGAACTTATAAAACACGATTTTCAATCCCAGAATTCAGTCGGCTATTGACAGTCAAATAGTTGGAGCTCTATTCCTGGGGATAGTAAAATATCATGAGAACAGGCGTGAAATATTAAACGAGAAAGGCGTAACAGCTGAGTAGAAAGAGTTACTTTAGTCGGAATATTTATAGGAAAACTAAGTGAATTGTTTGAAAGTTACTGTAAAGATCTTCATGCATATTTCAACAGGATTCTGCTTTAAGAATTCGTCTTAGATCACATCCCATTAAATAAGAAAAACACGGTACCAAATTTATTAACTCTCTAATTGGTGACATACCGCCAAATTCTTACGATAATTTCTAAAATAATCATTTATGAGTTGTTATTAATTTGAATATTTACCTCCTCAGCACTATCAAACGAGTATCAAACTAAATTAACTAAAATGTATTGCATCTGATTCAAAATTTATTATTTTTAAAACAAGCTCTTTATAAAATTGGAAAATTTTGAAATATGTGGAGAGTATTTCAATACGACATTTATTGGAAAATTCATGATATTACACAGTAATTCTCTTTTCGTCAGGAATCTTCCCTGGGTTTTGATTAAGAAAGCATGTTGTGTATCTTAGAGATAAAGGAAGGCGATATTAAATTTATTGATACGTAACTAAGCAATAAATCTGGATCCCTTGAATATTTAGTTTATACCTTAATATGTTTGTTTGAAAAGCCGTGTGCTTATTTTAAGCCGTTTTCAATATACGTGAAGTAATTAACTCGAGGTAAAGGCTTGGGAAGTAAAATTTATTGCTATCATGGCAAATTTCTTCCTTTTGCTCATAGATGAAAATTCTGTAGAGAGAGATTATTCATATGTGAGATCTGATTTTATTTGAAAAACTGGTTAGATTACCTGATATTGATTTTTAGAGAGAATATGATTAAGAAAGCCTTGTTCTAAAATTGTAGATACTTTTAAAATACCCTTTGGAGTATTTGTTTTTGAATTCATTTTTACTATCTAAATTAGCTTGTTTAACTTCGAAAGCATGCAACTTCGAATGCGTATTTTCGTGCATTCTGTATATTAGAATGCAATTTGTAATATAGATAAAACAACAGCTCAAAATTGCCTTTCATGCCTTAAATTTAAACGCTTTTCTGTAAAACAAGTGTATTTTTAATCTTGCATTTTTTTCTACTGTAAAACTGTTTCTATAAAAATGTTTTTTTAATACAAATAATTCATTATACTTTTTTACAGGAAAAAGAATGCTGAAACATCGAGTATGTTGGATCTTAAAGAATTACAAAAAACTGCATATAAATCTACTCACAAAGTTACGTATAACCTCATTATATTAAAAATTACGAAATATTGGCTTGTTTTATGCTTTTATATTATTCAAATATAAAATAATGTGTGTTTACAGCTTATTGTCTCTAGATTATCTAACATAAACATTTAAAGTTTTTATTTTTTTTCGCCTATATTATTATTACCATGGGTGTCAGAGGTAATAGATATCGTGTTATTTTTAGTAAAGCTGTGGAAATATAGGAAATCATTGATGACTATCATCATGGTTTGGTTTGGTTTGGAGAGCGAAGGTCTACTTTTTGCAACACGAGGGCTAATGAGACCGGGACCTACTGCTTAAAGCCGATTCCGAATTGCTGCGAACATCCATGCCATAGTGGGATTCAAACCCACGATCTTCGGATCCGAAGGCCAGCACCCTAACCATTCGGCTATCGCTCGGCACCATCATCGGGGATTGATACTTGAGTTTAGCACCATGCCGGTTACATTAACACATTATGAATTTACCTTTGCAGTATTAAAAGACAAAACCTTGCCTATGTTAACTGAAGGTAAGTTCCACAAATGTGTTAAGGTTCATAATGATATTCAAGAAAGACATATTCAAAAATTAAAATTTTATTAAGAAATGACACGAGAAGTACACATGATGGCACGTCACTTAAACTATTCAGACTGAACAAAGCCTTAATATGTTTGTTTGAAATGCCATGAGTTTATTTTAAGCCGTTTTCAATATACGTGAAGTAATTAACTCGAGGTAAAGGCTTGGGAAGTAAAATTTATTGCTATCATGGCAAATTTCTTCATTTTGCTCATAGATGAAAAATCTGTAGGGAGAGATTATTCATATGTGACATCTGATTTTATTTGAAAAACTGGTTAGATTACCTGATATTGATTTTTCGAGAAAATATGATTAAGAAAGTCTTTTTCTAAAATATAGATACTCTTAAAACATTGTGTGCTGGTACATTTCTCAGCAGAATTGTACCGGGAGCGGGCGTTTTGTGCGTAAATTTAGTTATTCAGTTAAATCTCAATAGATCGAAAATTATTTAATTTTTTAACCAACTTTCCGTATTTTATATTGAAATATATAAACAAATATATAAATAGAAATATATAAATAACAACCATAAGATTTTTGTAAACAAAAAATATATTTTTAGTACATAAATTTATAATAGTATCGCAAATATGAAAAATAAAATAGAAATAGTAGTACATAGTTTTAATTTTTTCCCGTTCTGTGGTTCCGCATCGACTGATGTAAAAACTAGTTTTTGTTTGTTTAAATTTTTCCAGAATATATGTAGTAGACAAGAACATTCGGCTTCGGTTTCCTGTATAAACAGTTATTTTTGTACCCACAAACAAACCATGTTCTTACACTAACCCGTACTAGTACATGACCCGCGCTCAAGTATGAATCGTCAGAAAACGTACTAGTACGTATCCCGTATACAATGTGTTAAAATACTCTTTGGAGTATATGTTTTAGAATTCATTGTTACTATCTACATAAGATTTTTAACTTTGAAAGTATCTAACTTTGAATGTGTATTTTCGTGCATTCTGTATACTAGAATGCATTTTTCCTTAATCATCATCAATTGAAAAATAAATAAAAAAAGTCTGCTTGAATTGTAAATTATTCATTACAAACGTCCAATATGACTCTCATTGGTGATTAATCATTCTAAATCCCCATTGGTTATTATCTTTGGAGTCTATTCAATGAAAATTCCCAACGGTTATTATCATTGGTGGTTATTCATTCTAAATGCCCAGTGGTTATTATCAATGACGATTATTCATTCCAAATGCCCAAGGGTTTTTTACGAATATTTTCTGAGATTGCAATTAATGCTAGTGTTATTATTAAAGAAGAAATATTTTTCTTTTATTTTTTGTCTTTATTGCTTGCTTAGAAAATTAAGCATAATATAAAAACTACTAAAATTCTTATCCTTCAACATTATCGCAGGAACATCTTTGGAAAATATAATTAATCCCTAGAATTTATTTATATCATAGAAAATTAGTTAAAAATCAATTTGAGGCTGCTACAAGTATTATGATATTTTAACAACTAGAATATCTGTTAGTCTATTGTACATTCTAAGATACTAAAAGCAATACTTATATGATAAATAAATAATAACATGCTAAATATTTGTAACATTTAACGTATTAATGAATTACGTCTCTGAGGCAGAAGGGCAGGTTTCTCGAATAATAGTGTAACAACAGCTACTAGCCTGAGGCCAGTGCTATATTCAGCTGAGACCCAGGAAGGTAGATAAATAGCTAGAATCAAGGAAACAGGTTCTGGGAGATTTCGGATAGAAGACCCTCAGTAGCATAGATATGCTGGGAAGATTTCATTGACAGAGCGATCAAGCGTGTTGATTCACCTAGTCCTGAAAACTGTTATCTATCATGGAAAAGTCTGTGAATATTTTTTCAGCTTAGCAGCTGAGGTGCAGAAACTCTCTGTTTCCTTTATATCTTCTCGAATATTCAGCTTCATTTAACATATTGTCTGCGGGTGCATTCCACAACGGAATTATACTGGGAGCGGGTTTTTGAGAGTAAATTTAGTTATTCAGTTAAATCTCAATAGATCGAAAATTATTTAAATTTTTAACCAACTTTTTGTATTTTATATTGAAATATATAAACAAATATATAAATAGAAATATATAAATAACAACCATAAGATTTTTGTAAACAAAAATATATTTTTAGTGGATAAATTTATAATAGTATCGTAAATATAAAAAATCAAATAGAAATAGTAGTATATAGTTTTAATTTTTTCCCGTTCTGTGGTTCCGCATCGACTGATGTAAAAACTAGTTTTTATTTGTCTAAATTTTTCCAGAGAAAAACATTTGACTTCGTTTTCCTGTATATATCGTTATTTTTGTACCCACAAACAAACCATGTTATTACACTAACCCGTACTAGTACGTGACACGCTCTGAAGTATCAATCGTCTGAAAAGTACTAGTATGTGTCCCGCAGTCAAGTATGAATCATCAGAAAACGTACTAGTACGTGTCTCGCATTCATTGACAGAGCGATCAAGCGTGTTGATTCACCTAGTCCTGAAAACTGTTATCTATGATGGAAAATTCTGTGAATATTTTTTCAGCTTAGCAGCTGAGGTGCAGAAACTCTCTGTTTCCTTTATATCTTCTCGAATATTCAGCTTCATTTAACACATCGTGTGCGAGTACATTTCGCAGGAGAACTATAATGATATAAGTACTAGAGTTTGCGCAAGAGTATTTGTAGCGAAACTAAACTGACAACATATTTTACAACGTGAACTGTATAGACTATTAATTAAATTTTTAATAAGGATATCAGAGTTTTATTTTCAACTTCAAGTACATAGAATCATTGTCAAAATTTTAATAAAGTACATGTCAATTTTATTTTGTCACAGTTTCTTTTACTTTTTATCTTCCATTTTTTAAAAGAGATATGCCAAAAATAAGCAGGGAAGAATTCTGTCAAAATCCATTTATAGTTTTTAAGGTCGATATCTTTTTAACATTTGATGTTTCTTTTTAAGTAAAACCTATCTTCTTTGTCACGCTCTTGATCTCTAAATCTGAAAATTCGCTTCTTATTCTGTGTCAACTAGAACAGATTGTGTTTTCTAAGAAGCTGAATATATTAGTGTAATTCTCCTTAATATTAATATTAGAAAATTCTTAAGAACTTTTAAGAATGTTGTTGTGAAAGATAATTTTTCAAAAAGCACCAAAGTATTTATAATCCTAATTTTTCAAAGTTGAAAATTAAAAATGGAACAATAATTATGCCTCAAAAGTTTCGCATAAGTAACATTCAATTTGATAAATTTTATTTTTTACTTCTGAACCAATTCTCCACAGATATTTTTAACTTTATATCTCGGTTCCTTTAAGTTTATGGGTTACAAAAGTATTCTTTGAGGTATATAAGCTAATGAACCTTAAGCTCCCAGATTAAGAACAATTTTCTCAGATTAGGCAGTATGAAAACTTATCTAAAATGCTAGAATATACAGTGCTTGAACTATTTCTAAATTTAGTTCTAAACTCAGAAAAGAACTACAGTCCCCATTAGGTGGAAGCCAGATTAAATATTTTAATAGCATGTGTGACAGGAATTAACGGAATATTAACGAACATTAAATGAGTAGAATCCTAGCAAGACTTCTCAAGCACATACTGCTTTGATGACATCAGGGTAATCCATAATTTCGAACGGTTAATGCTTGCTATAAAAAGATTACATTAACGTAACAGAATCATATTTTAATCCATAAACTTTACACAAAAGAAGAGCTATTTTAAATAAAAATCAGTGCTCTAATTTACATTAATAGGATACGACGTTTAATTTTAAGACTACAATGAGCTAACACTTAACACATTGTAAACGGAATTGTACCAGGAGCTGGTATTTTGCGCCTAAATTTAGTTATTTAGTTAAATCTCAATAGATCGAAAATTATTTAATTTTTTATATAACTTTTCATATTTTATATTAAAATATATAAACAAATACATAAATAGAAATATATAAATAGCAACCATAAGGTTTTTGTAAACAAAAAAATATTTTTTAGTGGATAAATTTATAATAGTATCGTAAATAGAAAAAATCAAATAGAAATAGTAGTATATAGTTTTACTTTTTTCGAACTGTGTTATATATAAACATTTTACATTATAAAAAAAATGAAAAGAACAATCATAAAACTAATAATGTTTTACAGTGTGGTAACGTTCAAAGCATTTTCCTTTATGAAGAGATACGCGGCAAAACATATGTAAGATGTTTCACTCCGCACTTTTTTCACTGCACACACATGACATTATCTTTGCGGCTTTTTCTTCTTCTCAGTAGCAACAATTTCTAAAATATGTTTCAGCATATTCAATGATAATCTTCCAGGACGATCATATATAGGTCATAATTAGGGTTTTAATCAACCGTTCTGTGGTTCCGCATCGACTGTTGTAAAAACAAGTTTTTATTTGTCTAAATTTTTCCAGAATCTATGTTGTAGACAAAAACATTCCGCTTCGTTTTTCCTGTATATACCGTTATTTTTGTAACCACAAACAACCATGTTGTTGCACTAACCCGTACTAGTACGCAACCCGCGCTCAAGTATCAATCGTCGGAAAACGTACTAGTATGTGTCCCGCATACAATGGGTTAATAAAAAGTGAATAGATCAGTAGAACTGATAATATAAAAATAAATACAGTTAAAAGGTTAGATATATAAATAAAAATATGTGAGTTTAAAATTCTGTGATCTGGTTAAAAAATACGCTTAAAATATGCATATAAGATTCAATTTTAAATAGAGTTACTATAAATTTATTCTAATCTATCAACACAACTGGTATTTTAAGTTTGAAAACTTTTAGACAAATTATTTTATATAATTTTATTATGTATGTTTATATTGTATGCGTGGCCCGCATACAATGTGTTAAGTAGGGCTCGAACGGTGAAGTTTCTCGATTGAGATCCATCTTGGACCTTTTTTTCACAATCTAAACGTCTTTAAAATATTCCTGTGACCTTTTATCTTACCTATTTTAAAATGTAAATAAATTTTGTACACAGGGAAATTGTTTGACCTATTATTTCTGCTGACAGGCTACCTAGGATATTACAGCAAGTATCAGGTGTATAACAAGTGTCAGGAAGTATAATTACAAAAGAAAGCATTTTAGGGTTTTAAAATTTTCAGGTTTCAAGTCTGTTCTACTTAAATATCAATACATCTGATGTAAATTTTTAGTCTTCACACAGGCCATGAGTATATCGGAAATTTACAACATCCCAAAGGCATTTCAAGCTATGAGATACTAAAATAGCGATCGCAAACACGCTTTAATATAAAGAGCTTCCTTGTAATAACTCACATATTCAAACATTTACAGGGTAGGATACTGATGCCTCTATGTTATGTTATAAATTTTTAACTTTTTTTATTACTGGATTATTTTATGGTTTTTAATTTTTGTGTACATTCTATTTGATTGTTCCGATGCTACTTACTTTTTGCTTCTAACTTAAATATATATTTCAGTAGGGGGTTCTAAAGTTTTATATGAATTTTTCGTTGCAAATTGAATAATATTTTGTTTTTTCCTTTTTTTTCTTTATAAGGATATATAATTAAGTAATATACGTGTTTAAGACCAAAAGAAATGCAAAAAAAAACCTCAGAAACAAATTATAATTAATTAATTTAGTCGAAAACAAAAAGCATATAATTTTTCTCTTCTCGTTATTACTAAAATACTAGTAATACTGACTTAAAATAATTGCATTAATTTGAATAAACTAGAGGTTAAATTAAATTGCTCAGTTTTAAAAAATTAATCTGTTGAAATTGGAATAACATTTTTTTTCCATTTTTATCATATATAAGGAAATGTCGTTAATTATTATACGTATTTTAAACAAAAAAATTCAACAAAACTCAGGAATAAAGTATAATCAATTAGTTTAGTAAAAAATAAAAAACATATAATTTTTATATTCTCTGTATAACCAAAATATTAGTAATATGTATTTACTGATTTAAAATAATTGCATTAATTTTGAATCAACTAGTGATCAAATTAAATTGCTTTGTTTAAAATATTAATCTGCTGAAATTTTAATAACATTTTTTTCATTTTTAACCTACATAAGTAAATGTCGTTAATTAATATACGTATTTTAGACAAAAAAAAATTCAAGAAAACTCAGGAACAAATTATAATCAATTAGTCTAATCTAACCAAAATATAAGTACTGACTTAAAATAATTTCATTAATTTTAATAAACTAGAGATCAAATTAAATTGCTCAGTTTTAAAAAATTAATCTGTTGAAATTGTAATGACATTTTTTTTCCATTTTTATCCTCTATTAGGAAATGTGATTAATTAATATAGGTATTTTAGCCAAAAAAAATTCAAGGAAACTCAAGAACAAATTATATTTAATTAGTTTAGTCAAAAATAAAAAGCGTATAATTTTTATATTTTCTTTATAACCAAAATATTAGTAATATTAATTTACTGATATAAAATAATTGCATTAATTTTGAATAAACTAGAAGTTAAATTAAATTGCTCAATTTAAAAAAATTAATCTGCTGAAATTGGAATAAAATTTTCCATTTTTGAAACCGATCTTCTATCTAATAAAATAAAATATAATAATTATTCAGTGTAAATTTTACATTACTAGGAGGTTATCTGTATGTCCCATTTCTAAATAAATAAAATCAATATTGAAGTAGTTGGAGAATAAGCTGAAATAAGCAACATGAAGAAAAAAGTCAAAATAGAAAAATATTTAATGAAAAGGTTGAAAACCTTTTCAGCTGTTGGAAACTTTTCCAGCAACAAAATTTTTATGTTGAGCAGATATGCTGTCTAAACAACACACTTTACCTTGAAAAGAAAATCCGAAAGTTAAATGAAGTTTTACTGTGTATACAGCTAAATGAAAGATCAAGAGTAAACGACACTTTTTAAATCTCAAATTTTCTAACTTTTTCATTTCATGGCACACGTTACTAATCTTTCTTCCCATTTCGAAAAAATAAATAAATAATATTTTTAGATGACCATGTATTTAGTAGATGATATATTTTTATTGGTGTGTATTTTTCTTATTTCTTATTACGGGAATTTATAGAAGGATACTTCTTTTACATCTTGCAGTGTGTAACTGTAAAGTTATATTAAGTGCTTATATAGCTATATGTTTTATGCTAAAATCATTTCTTTAGACATAAAATATTAAAACTGGAAAACTACATACAATGATGCAACACCAAAATTATCTATATATATTGTAATAGAATTCCTCCTAAATGGCTGGATCGACTTTGATGGAATTTTATTTATGTAATTATAAGTTGATTCGAGAATGGTTTAGCCTTTTACCCATTGCCACAGTGTGTAAACTTTCGTTAGGTATCCATATGTTTTTATAATATGTTTATGATAAAATCATTCATTTAGACTACCGGATTATTGCCAAATGAGTAAGGCAAATACTCTTCGGTACAGGAATTCGTAGGTCTGAATACCACTTCTGGCATGGCTGCTCGTAGACGTTCGTTATCAGAGTTTAGAAGCACGCCCTGGTCTCATTAGTCTTCGTATAACAAAAGTAGACCATAACTTTCCAAACAAAATATTCATTTTGACAAAAAATTATTACTCTCCAAAACTACATATGAAGACTCAATATTGTATTATCATGTATATACAGGGCCGACACGTCACCTGTGTGAAGTGTTGGTGCAGATAGCCATCGTAAGACAAAGGCCTGTATGACAGAATCGGTTTATATCACAATTGATCCAAAGAGGAGAATTAAAAATAAATAAATAAATAAAAATTAAATCGAACAGAATCAAATCGAATCGAATAGGAACAATCGAAGCTAGGCTGTACTCCCATCGCAGTTATAGAATCGAAAATTCACATCGGAAAGTCTGAGTCAAGTAAATCGATGTTGGCCGGAAAATCAATTAAATTGATTTTTGTATTCGATTCTGTCCTTCTCGACATCAGGCATTTAGTAGAGCTTACAATTAACATGGCGACGCACTTGGTTTATCAGTTGTTTACCAAATGTACTTTTTGTTGAAAAAACATTAATTAAGTAAAATTGCAACATAAATAATGTAATATAATATCAAATAAAAAAATATCAGCCATCAAGCATTAGCTAAAAGCATTTAGGTTTTACAAGGTTTTTAATACAAATGATATCGAAATATTAATAAATATCGAAATAAGGCAAGATTTTGAAAAATGTAAAACTCGTTTACATTATATAGTTTCTATAAATAATAGAATTTTTATTTCTCTATATCTTTTCAATATATGTGATTAAAAAACATAGGTTTTAAAAATAAAATGGTAATCAGCTTCTTTGCATACAATTCCTCTCTACGAGCCGGTGTGTGTCTATATATAAATATATGTGTGATGAATATTTTTTACTTACTGCAAAGTTAAGAGCTATATCTATGTTAGATCAAGAGCAGTCCATGAACGAAAAAGCAAAGTTTGACAATTAAAATGCGGTAAAAAGCCTTTTTACATTGAAATATAAAGTACGATGAGAGCACAAGAGAGTCAGGCTTGATCAATAACATGTGTTAAGTATATATCACTAAGTTATGTAATTTAGCTCTAAAACGTTAGTTAGCTAAGCGGAAATTAACATGGTTCTCTTGTGGTAGCCAAAGTTTGCCAGAATCAAAAGGGAAACAAAGATATTTTCCTAAGGTTGTCGTTTTAGGTTTATTATAGCCAGAAATTTATTTTAGTATATTTTTATAAATAAGTTTGTTAGTATGGTTAAAGTAAATACCATTATTATTTATTTATTATTTATTATTTATTACTAATTATTTATTATTAATTATTTATTATTAATTATTTATTTATTTATTTTTATTTATGTGTGCATGAATGTGTGCGGGGTAGGTGGATCAGGTGTTTTTATATGTATGCGCATATATGTAAGTATATGCGCATGATTGCGTTTATGATGCAGAAATAAAATATTTACACAGTAAGATCAGATTTACTAATCTGGGACTCGTATATTTATTTTTATTATTCATCGTGAAATAGTCAAATGAGGGCCGCATTGTGGAGCACTGCACTACTGTTCAGGAATTCACTGGTTTGAGTCTCGCTGCTGGTATGGATGTTAGTAGCCTTTAGGAATTAGGCTTTAATCATAGACTCCAGTCTCAGCCTTTGTGAGAAAAATAGTAGACCATAGCTTTCCAAACGAAACCAAAACATAGGTAAGTGATAAGATTATATTGTCACGTTGGGGCTAAATGTGAAACACAATAACACACAGGATGTAGAACTAATCTAATTTATTAACTCAACTCAAAGAGCGAGGTGCAACTGCAAGCTCTGCACAATTGTGAACTCAGAACTCTCAGTGATTGACGTGGTTGTTGTAGGTTGTAAGGGGTTCCTGGGCCGAAGAACTCTCAGTGACTGAGAGAACTTTGGCTTTTATAACAGCAGGGAAACTTCCAGAAATCTGTCTGGGAAGAAGATAAGAGTTTTACTGCGCAACACAGAGAAATGGCGAATATTCTAGAATACTTTTCTGGAAAACTAAAGAAAGACCCAGAACCTTCTGGAACACGAAATAAATTAGAGAAAAAATTAGTGTTAAATATTTATGCTGATTTTTAATCCTAACTTCGCTAGCGGGGTTCGATCTCACGAAATAAATTACATAAATAAAGATGTTAAATAAATATTTAAGCGGATTTTTAAACCTAACATCGCTAAAGGGTTTTGATTTTACGACCTGATGACCGTGTGGCTAGCGTGATGACCATTCGGCTATGAAGACTGCAAGATCCTTTCTTAATGCCGCAATACAGTTATCTCTCACTAAGTATCTAGCTATATACTTAAAACATATAGCATCTAGATACTTAATCGTATATCATATTACTTGAAAATTACTGGCGTAAACACTTAGTAGATGTTCACAAATTTCTTTCATATCCAGAATAAAAAATAAGATGGGTAATCAGTTTCAAACTAATGTATAGTTATTTAGTTAGTACTAAGTGGGATTTTAAGTATGAACGATTCTGAAATGTTATATTCGAAAAACTAATCATAGTTTCTCTTAGTGAATAATGTCCTAAGCTGAGAAAGGACTATTTATTAAGAAGAAAAAAGTACTTACCCTCTTATTCTTATTGCAAATAATAAGAAGTCGGCCAGCCTGTCTTTCCTCTCAATTACACAATCCATTTGGGGAAAATGCACCTTAAATGGAGTGTTATTATGCTATCTAAGCTACATACGAATTGAATTTTTAATTAAAGTCTGACATAACTCATTCAACTAAACGTACAAAATGCATCTTCAGTCGCTGAAACATTAAATTTTCGATGATTTTATTTGAAGTCTTGTTTTTTATTAGTCTTTTATTAGGATTAAACGAAATAATTATTAAGGTATGTTTCTTAAAAAAAACATTGAAAAAGAATCATATACTTACTTTTTATCTTTCTTTAGCTGTCGAGTAAAACCAAATTTCCTGTTCAGAGAAAAGTGAGGTTAGAAATAAATAATCAAGCTCGGTAATTTCCTATCACTACACATACACACACACACACACACATATATATATATATTATATATATACATATATACATATATATATTATATATATACATATATATGCATATATATACATATATATATATATATATATATATATATATATATATATATATATATATATATATATATATATATATATGTATATATGTATATATATATATATATATACATATATATATATTTAATAATGGAGCTCATTGCTTAAAATATTTCTGTTTTGGTTTCAAAATTCTATATGACAATTCTTATAAAATGCGGCGTTTTTCTGGTTTTAGGATTTGAACACGGCACTCTGTCAGTGGGATGGGTTTTAAAATTCGAGAGAACTTTCCATGCGCATGATTGGCTGTTTCTTGACGTCAATCATGACGTCGATTCCGGTTTTAAAAGGTTTTAAATAGGCGAACACCAAGGTTCGAAGGGTTGTTCGGTTGTTCGGTTGTTGTTCGATGTGTGCTTTCATTGTAATCATGTGAAGCAGGAAGAAACGAAGTTAGTTGAAGCTGTTGTCGTTACTATTGGTGCCTCTGCATGCCCCTCTCCGTCTGTTTCATGGCGGACTCCCAATGGACACGACTACACTCCGTGGGTGTTGATGTTGTGACGGATATATATATATATATATATATACATATATATATACATATATATACATATACATATATACACATATATATATACATATATATATACATATATATATACATATATATATACATATATATATACATATATATATATACCTATATATATACATATATATATACACATATATATATATACATATATATACATATATACATATATATACATGTATATATATACATATATATATATATACATATATATATATATATATATATATATATATATATATATATATATACATATATACATATATATACATATATATACATATATATATAATACATATATATACATATATATACATATATATACATATATATATACATATATATATATATATATATATATATATATATATATATGAAACATAGCGGTGGACACTCTATTCCTCAACCTTGGACCTCAGAAGTCGTGACTGAATTGATGCTGTGGTGGTCGAGAGAATAACAACATTTTTCAGAGGATAATTGGCAATATTTTTATTTGATCATTTTTAACAGTTAACTCTCACGAAAATTAGCCATGCGGCCTCTTATAACCTTGGGGCGCCACCAGTATGAGGAAGTAATTTTAGGTGTTGTAGATGTAATATATCAAGACTATTAACCACAAAATTTCTGTCCAAGTCTTTCATTTGTTTTCATTTTTTAATACCAAATTTCAATGCCATTAATTGTCAGGTATAAGTGACTGTTCTCCAAATTAAATTTCTTTTACCCGTCTCTCAAAACTAAAGCTGACTTAAATGCTATTTTTCTCCACACTGGCCACATTTTTCAACTGTCTAAGGAATATAGTTTCGCTTCTCCAGAAACTAAACTGCTGCCTGCGTGTCTTTCGAGCTAAAGTAAATTATCAAAAGTTCACTCTTGACTCCCAAAAATTGCGGTTTAATCTCTTGATAATAAAATCACGTGATCTCTCGCTCTGGGGTACAACATCATTATAAGTTGCATTTTTCTTGAAGCATTCTATGCAGAATTCTTAATCTGTAAAGATGATCAGTTAACACATTCATTTTTATCCTCAATAAGTTCCACAACGTTGATTTTATTTGGTGGTTTCACAGCTATCATGATAGTAATTTTTAATGTACACCAATTTAATAATAGGCTTTAGTCATCAGTATTAACGACGAAAGATATTTTCGTTAGTTACATATAATTATGTGAAATTATTAACACCAAAATAACTATCTGAAATTTTTCTTTTTTGTGTGTGTGGTGTGTGAATATATATATATATATATATATATATATATATATATATATATATATATATATATATATATATATATATATATATATATATATATATATATATATATGTATGTATGTATGTATTATGTATGTATGTATGTATGTATGTATGTATGTATGTATGTATATATATACAATATCTATATACATAAACAATGAGGCATTTCTATGTAGTTTTCAAGTTTTAATGTTTTCGTCTTAATTTTAACATAAAATACTGTAAAATTATTAAACACCTAGTATAAATTTACTTTTGCACACTAAGCATTTGGGTAAAAGACATAATTTTATAATATTTATATAAGAAAACAGAAAACGGTATGTAACTATTTTCAATAGAAAATAATCAATAAATAAATATGTTTTTATAGATAGACTTTTTTACTTTTTAGTTTGAAGAAATGTTAATTAACGTGTGTAGTGAAATGAAAAGGTCTAAAAATTTGAGAATTAAAGAATATCGTTGACTCCTGGCCTTTTAGTCAACTGTATACACAGTGAAACTTCATTTAACTTTAGAATTATTTTCTTTTACTATGCAAAGTAAAGTTTAGGCAGCATTTCTGCTGAACATAAAATTTTACTACTGGAAAATAATTTTGGATCTGTTGAAAAGGTTTATTGTTATTTCATGAAATATATTTCAATTTTAACTCTCCTTTCATGTTGCTTATTTTAGCGTCTCCTCCAACCATTTCAATGCTGTTTTTATTTAGTTAGAAATGAAATGTTCAACTACCTTCAGCTTTCTAAAATCCAACTTTAATAATATATTCTATAATTATTATATTTTATTTTAGTTAATATAATTTCAGATGGAATCAATGTAAAATGTTATTACACTTTCACCTAAATTAATTTTTCTAACACTTAATACATACCTATTTATTTTATTTTATTTACTAGCACTTAGCCGGTGATATAACGGGATCAGTAGAATTTTTAATTTTCCAGAATTATAAAGTAAAAATAACGATTTGTTTTTTGGCTGAGAATTATCTGGTGCAAGCTCAATAATCTGTTTACATTCATACTCCTCTAAAGTCTCCCGATACTGTGAATGCAGTTTAGAATCACGTTGAATTCATTTAGACAAACAGTGTGGTTATCTATAAAAAACAAACACACAAACGAACGAACTTTTTAATTTTTAAAGATATATAACTTAAACGCTGGTTATTTATTAGTCCTTGAATTAGACTCCTAGAATTTTATGAAAAATTTGTATGTAATACCGGTGATAAAATTTTCATTGCAACAAAAAATAATCGATGATTAAATTTAAAATTGTCACATATGCACGGAATCTATTATTTAAGCTAAATATAAAATAAAATTACTTACGAAATATCTAGGTTCAGTGATAAAGTGTATGAAAATAATGCATACGATATTTTAATAATTAGAAATGATTAAATGAGATGGTTAAAGGAATGACGTCATAATGTTAGAAAAAAAGTGTTATTTTTAACTATTTATAATGGGATAAATTCATAACTTTAATAGCCAGCTCTTAACCGGGGAAAATAATGATTGAAATAATGGCATTAAACGCTTAAAAAGGTGGGAAGGAGTAGATTTCGAATGTTTTAAAGAAAACAGCATTTTTTGCTGTGATGCGAAGCATATTTATACCAACTTATTTTAGAATAGGGTAGATAGTTTAGGTTTGGTTTTGGAGTGCTACGGTCTACTTTTTGCAACAAGAGGGCTAATGAGACCGGGACCTACTGCTTAAAGCCGATTCCGAATGGCTACGAACATCCATGCCATAGTGGGATTCGAACCCACGAACTCCGGTTCCGAAGGCCAGCACCCTAACCCTTAGGCCATCGTAGACAGTTTAGGAGGAGATTAACTTTACTCGATTTGAATTTTGCTAACCCTAACTCATCAAGAATCTAATATGGATGCCTCTATCCATTTCAGGTCCAACCGTTTCATAAATTCGAGAACAGAGGGGCAGATAATGTAGAATATTATTATATAGGGGATTTTATTCGCTTAATACATACCTATTTCTTTCATTTTTATTTTTATTCTCAACCCACCGCATTTTTTACATATATATTACCGGTCATTTGACTGGTAATGGTATATTTAGTGTTAAAGTGAGCAATCATTTAATTTATTCAACTCCTCTTCTTAGCCCACTCTCCTGTTTCTAATCATGGATCTTGTTGGTGCTTCAACCACATTTGGCGAAATTGGCTTGCGTGCTTGCGTGCGTGGCGTGCTTGCAGCGTGGCGTTTGAAACCTGGCAAGGGGATCGTAACTCAACAAATTGATACATAAACAAAAACAACATTTTGAGGAAAAATTTTACAAAAATTGAATATTTAAAATCTAATTGAATTAACAAAGAAAACACAAAGGAAACACATAACATTCATACTAAATAGACTGAAACATTCACTTAATCACAAATTAAATAAACTGAGTGTGATTTTCATCACAAATTTGTGATTTAGTGTAAATTGTAAAATTAATTTAAACAAAAAAAAGAAAACTGTATTTTGAGTGGAGGTTGAAGAGGAGTTGTAAAATTGAAAATTTTTTTTCAAATCTCTTATTTAACCTTAAGGTTATTTTAAATACATTGACAAATAAGATAGCAATGATAGTAATAATGTTCTTAATCTCTAGTTATTTAGCTAGTACTAAGTGAAATTTTAAGTATGAAAGATTCTAAAATGTTAAATTTGAAAAAGTAATCCCCATTTTCCATGGCTGAATAATGTCTTTAGCTAAGAAAGTATCAAGGAAATTAAAAGCATTTTCAAAATTACGCAGTGAGTAAACTTCTACATTAGAAATTCCTTCAACAAAAGCAAAAAAAAAATTACATTTCTAAGTACACACACCAAATCGTAACAGCGAATGAATATTTTCAAATAAAATGCACCGATTTAATTTAAGTCTTGGCTGAAATGATATGTTTAACTTATTCTATACTTCATAAGAAAGTTAATGTAAGATAGTTTTCAAATTAAATATTTTTCAGCGGATTGCCCCAAATCTAGTTAAGATACAAATTTCTAAAACAAAAGCAAACAAATCTTTAATTACATACTTCTTTCCATGATCTGATACTCAGATAGGTTCCTGGAATAGCATATCATTTGAAGAATGGCCCGGGGAAAGAAATATTTCATTAGTAATTGAAAACTGGGAATTTGAATTAGAAGCGGTGAATTTATAACACAGATATTTCAGTCTTTAATCTCATTCGGAAAATTAAACGTGCATATAAAATGTACTCTTATATTTCTTATAATCACACTATTTTATATTGAAGTTACTTGTTTCTAGTGTGATACTGATGGCTAAAAAGTTTTTAGCATGTGTAAAACTTTTCCCACTTGAAGTTTTTATAAAACAAAGTAATTCTTTAAAACTATATGTTGTAGTCAGTGACTTTTACGATGTGAGTTCAAATATTAACACATTGTGTGCATATTTATACCAATTTATTTTAGAATAGAATCGATAGTTTAAGGGAAGATAAACTTTACTGGATTTGAATTTTACTAATCCTAACTCATCAAGAATCCAATATGGATGCCTCTATCTATTCCAGGTTCAACCTCTCCATAAATTAGAAGACAGACGGACAGATAACTTAGGCTATTATTATGTAGGGGATATAAAAACTTGTCTGAATAAAGAGTGCGGGGAAATAGTTAAAGTGTATCACTTACGGGAATTTAGTCATTGTAAGATAGTTTTTATTGAACATTGATTATTATATTGATTGATTCATATGTACATTGATTGCTATTTTTATACAGAGGAGTTTATTCACCCAGTACATACCTATTTCTTTTATTTTATTTTATTCTTTACCCACCGTATTTTTTACACATACATTACCAGTCATTTCACCTGTTATGGTGTATTTATTGTTCAAGTGAGCAATAATTTGATTTAACCTTAAGGTTTTTTTAAATAAATTCACATAAAGATAGTAATAATCATTTCTTAATCTATAGTTATTTAGTTAGTACAAAGTGAAATTTTAAGTATAAAAGATTCTGAAATGTTAAATTTGAAAAAGTAATCCCCTTTTCCATGATGAATAATGTCTTTAGCTGAGAAAGTATTAAGGAAATTAAAAGCATTTTCAAAATTACGCACTAAGTAAACTTCTACATTAGAAATTCCTTCAACAAAAGCAAAAAAAAATTACATTTCTAAGTACATACACCAAATCGTAACAGCGAATGAACATTTTCAAATAAAATGCACCGATTTAATTTAAGTCTTGGCTGAAATGATATGTTTAACTTATTCTATACTTCATAAGAAAGTTAATGTAAGATAGTTTTCAAATTAAATATTTTTCAGCGGATTGCCCCAAATCTAGTTAAGATACAAATTTCTAAAACAAAAGCAAACAAATCTTTAATTACATACTTCTTCCAATGATCCGATACTCAGATAGGTTCTTGGAATAGCATATCATTTGAAGAATGGCCCGGGGAAAGAAATATTTCATTAGTAATTGAAAACTGGGAATTTGAATTAGAAGCGGTGAATTTATAGCACACATATTTCAGTCTTTAATCTCATTCGGAAAATTAAACGTGCATATAAAATGTACTCTTATATTTCTTATAATCACTTTATTTTATATTGAAGTTCCTTGTTTCTAGTGCAATACTGACGACTAAAAAATTTTTAGCAGGTGTAAAATTTCCGACTTGAAGTTTTTATAAAACAAAGTAATTCTTTAAATTAGATATTGTAGTCAGTGACTTTTACGATGTGAGTTCAAATATTAACACATTGTGAGCGTGCACATTTCGCAACGGAATTGTACCGGGAACTGGCGTTTTACACATAAATATAGTGATGGAGTTAATTTCAATAAATCGAAAATTTAATTTTTTAACAAACTTTTCGTATTTTATATTGAAATATATAAGCAAATATATAAATATAAATAACAACAATAAAATTTTTTAAACAAAAAATATATTTTTAGTAGATAAATATATAATAGTATCGTAAATACGACAAATCAAATAGAAATAGTAGTATATAGTTTTATATACTAATATATATATATATATATATATATATATATATGCATATATAATATCATTTCTTCAAGGATAAATAAAAAGTAAATTTTAAATCTAAATTGATTTTTTAATCAACCTTCCCGTTCTGTGGTTCTGCATCGACTGGTGTAAAAACTAGTATTTATTTGTCTAAATTTTTCCAGAATCTAGGTAGTAGACAAGAACATTCGGCTTCTTTTTCCTGTATATACCGTTATGTTTGTACCCACAAAAAAAAATCATGTTGTTACACTAAACCGTACTAATACGTGACCCGCGCTCAAGTATCAATCGTCAGAAAACATACTAGTATGTGTCCAGCATACAATGTGTTAAAATACTCTTTGGAGTCATTGTTACTATCTACATAAGTTTGTTTAACTTTGAAAGCATCTAACTTTGAATGTGTATTTTCGTGAATTCTGTATACTAGAATGCATTTTTCCTTAATAATCTTCAATTGTAGAATAAATTTAAAAAAGTACTAGTACATGTCCCGCATATAATGTGTTAATGTACAAAAATGTCAGATATAATTGTGCTTAAATGTGTTAATGAAAGTTTGGGCATTTCTTAGAAGTTATCCTTGGAAAACATTAACTGTATCAAACCTTTAGTCTTAGGCAAAAAGAATATTCGAAGATTCTAAATTTTCTAAATTAACAAGATGCAATTTTGTTACTATCTAAGCAAGTTCTTCTTAAATGATTAACTGAGTTAAAAAACAACTGTAACAATATTTTCAGAATGCCCCCGCATATAATGTGTTAATGTACAAAAATGTCAGATATAATTGTGCTTAAATGTGTTAATGAAAGTTTGGGCATTTCTTAGAAGTTATCCTTGGAAAACATTAACTGTATCAACAGCATTTAGTCTCAGCAAAAGAAATCGAAGATTCTATTACCACCTTTGAACTCCTCCGAAATTGCAGTTTTCATACACCAAGTAAGTTCTTCTTCTTGAATGATTGTGAGTACTGCTAAAATGTGCCCCAACAATATTTATTCTTTTCCTAAATATTTCCTAAATACTTCCTTAAAGGTGTTAATGAAAATTTGAGCATTTCTTAGAAGTTATCCTTGGAAAACATTAACTGTATCAATAGCATTTAGTCTCAGAAAAGAAATCGAAGATTCTGTTACCATCTTTGAACTCCTCTTAAATTACAGTTTTCATACACCAAGTAAGTTTTTCTTCTTGAATGATTGTGAGTACTGCTTAAATGTGCCCCAACAATATTTATTCTTTTCCTAAATACTTCCTAAGTACTCCTAAAATAAAAATGATCAACAAAATCCGCAGTAATGTATGAGTGAATGCTTGACAGGCAAATGCCGCTGAGTTGGGGTTTTGAAACATTTTGAACAATCTTCATAATTGTCATATTTAACAGCTTAATACTTTTAACTAATTTATTATAATTTTCATCTAAACATTAAAGAGTTGACTTAATAAAGTTATTCCTAAACCAATCAAGGGTAGAACAGCCACATACTCGACTACAGTGTGCCAAAAATAATGGTGTGTCGAGAAATATATAGGAAGTCATATCCCCATACTAAGGTAATGTGCACTTTAATCTCTGAAAGAGTAAGTTCTGTTGACTAGTTTGAATAAGAAATTTTTCAATACTAAGTCCCTTTAAAACTCTTCCTCTTCACTTCCCTTCAACTCCAATTCAAATCTTTATTAAGCCTCAGAATGTACTGAAAAACATAATATTCATAATTATGTTTATACATGCTTGTATATTTTTGGTTTCACTTCACGAGAGCAAACATTCTAAAGTGGTCATGGAAAAATTATCTAAATGTTCATTCAGCTAAATAAAAAAAATCGTCTGTTTGAAAAGTACAGAGAAGGAAATTTAGCCCTCCGAGTGGAACACGGAAAAAAAGTCTCCAAAAAATACGCTAAAGATTTATTGTGTCAGTGACCAAAGTGTTCTATGATTTTTTACTTCACCCTTTGCCCCATCCTCGTTATTATTCCTCTACTTCCGGTTATAAATAGATAAATAAAAATACATTATTGATTGTCAATTTTTAATACACTTAAAGCTCGTCAAGTCTCGAAGATTATCACATAGAAATAATATTCTAAAAGCGAGTAACAATTTTTTGTGGAAATTATTTTTTTTACTAAAGTCATCCAAGATTTCATATAAATGCACTGTTACAGAACGAAATACTTCGAAATAGATTGAAAAACATGAGAATATTTTTGTTCCTAAATAGGAGTGCAAAAGAAATTTATATATTTTTTAAACAATCGACCTATCCTACCTATTATTTCATAAAGCACTGTCAGAAATGTACATACATCTATTATTTTAAACGAAAATTGTCTGTGACAGCTAGAATTGTACGTGCAATTTGAGAGTTAGACTACATCAAGATTCAATTTCGATGTCTAATAGTATAAAGGATATCAAAATAAAAAAATTTGGCAAAGAATTTTCCTAAATAAAGATTCAATGATTGTCAGTGGGTATCTATCTATATCGTCCCTCAGTACCCATATCTAAAAATAGCTTGATTGTATATTGTCTGTCTGTCCTCGAAGTGTTGTTAATTAGAGTTCATATTTATTCGTTTGATAATTACATTAAGTTCATAGCAATATGTAAGAATATCCCTACATAATAATAGCTTAGTTATGTATTGTCTGTCCTCGAATTTATGAAGCGGTTGTACCTGGAATGGATAGAAGAATTCATATTGGATTCGTTCTGAGTAAGGTAATCTATCGTAAAGATATCATAGCAATACCCTCAGTACCCAGAATATCCCCTACATAATAATAGCTTGAGTTGTATGTCCATCTGTCTGTCTGTCCTCGAATTTATGAAGCGGTTGGACCTGGAATGGATAGAAGAATTCATATTGGATTCGTTCTGAGTAAGGTAATCTATCGTAAAGATATCATAGCAATACCCTCAGTACCCAGAATATCCCCTACATAATAATAGCTTGAGTTGTATGTCCATCTGTCTGTCTGTCCTCAAATTTATGAAGCGGTTGGACCTGGAATGGATAGAAGAATTCATATTGGATTCGTTCTGAGTAAGGTAATCTATCGTAAAGATATCATAGCAATACCCTCAGTACCCAGAATATCCCCTACATAATAATAGCTTGAGTTGTATGTCCATCTGTCTGTCTGTCCTCGAATTTATGAAGCGGTTGTACCTGGAATGGATAGAAGAATTCATATTGGATTCGTTCTGAGTAAGGTAATCTATCGTAAAGATATCATAGCAATACCCTCAGTACCCAGAATATCCCCTACATAATAATAGCTTGAGTTGTATGTCCATCTGTCTGTCTGTCCTCAAATTTATGAAGCGGTTGGACCTGGAATGGATAGACATCCATATTGTAATTTTCATGAGTTAGGGTTAGCAAAATTTAAAGCGAGTTTGAAAACGTTCGAAATTCACCCATTCCCCCCTTTTCTAGCATTTAATGCCATTATTTCAAGCTCCATTTTCCCTAATTAAGAGAAGGCGATTAAATTTATCAATTTATCACATAATAAACAGGTAAAAATAACATTTTTCTAGCATTATGACGTCATTCCTTTAATCATCTCATTTAATAATTTCTTATTTTAAATTATTTAAATATTGTCTGCATTATTTTCATAAATTTTATCACTGAACTTAGATATGACGTAAATAATTTTCTTTTATATTTGGCTTAAATAGTAGATTAGGTACATATGGGATAATTTTAAATTTGATGATGGATTATTTTTTATAAATTTGATGGATTATTTTTTATTATAAATTAAAGTTTGCAACTAACATGCGGTCAGTAAAGATAATCATATTATTGATCGTGTACCAAATAATTCTCAACCAAAATCAAATCATTCTTTTATATTTGGCTTAAATAATAGATTAGGAACATATGTGATAGTTTTAAATTTAATCATCAATTATTTTTTTGTTGCAATGAAAATTTTATCACCGGTATTAACAACAAATTCTATCTACCTCCAGGGTGTAGTGAAAATGATAGTTCATTCCTTTACTTCCATTATTTACTGTGGCAAAAAAATTGGGAAGTATTTAACAATAATTTCGACGTAGCTAAGAAAACTTTGAATTATCTTTTTAAATGAATTCAACTTGTTTCTAAACTGCATTCACAGTATCGGGACAATTTAGATGAGTATGAAGATAAAAAAATTATTGAGGATGTACCAGATAATTCTCAGCCAAAAAACAATCCATTTCTTCCCAGCTTCATAGGGTACTTTACAATTCTGGAAAAATAAAAATTTTACTGATCCTGTCATACGACGGGCTATATTCTAATTTAAGATGATCTTTTAAAACATAGATGTCAACTTGATTCTAAACTGCATTCACAGTATCAAGAGACTTTAGATGAGTATGAAGATAAAAAAAATTATTGAGCCTGTACCAGATAATTCTCAGCCAAAAAAAAACAAACCATTTTTCTCATGCTTCTTAGGGTACTTTACAATTCTGGAAATATAAAAATTTGACTGCTACCATCACATGACGGGCTATATGCTAATTTAAGATGATCACTTAAAAAATAGACGTGATTCTAAACTGCATTCACAGTATCAAGGGCCTTTAGATGAGTATGAAGATAAAAAAATTATTGAACCTGTACCAGATAATTCTCAGCCAAAAAACAAACCATTTTTTACCAGCCTAATAGGGTACTTTGCAATTCTGGAAAATTAAAATTTTACTGATAACTTCACATGACGGGCTATATGCTAGTTTAAGATAATCACTTAAAAAAATAGACGTGATTCTAAACTGCATTCACAGTATCAAGGGACTTTAGATGAGTATGAAGATAAAAAAATTATTGAACCTGTACCAGATAATTCTCAGCCATAAAACAAACCATTTTTACCAGCCTAATAGGGTACTTTATAATTCTGGAAAATTCAAAATGTTAATAATTTCATTTCATGACGGGCTAAATGCTAGTAAATAAAATAAAATAAAGTAAATAGGTATGTATTAAGTGTTTGAAAAATTAATCTAAATGATAGTGTAATAACATTTTGCATTGGTTCAAACTGGAAAAATAAAAATTCTGGAAAAGAAAAAATTTTACTGATAGCGTCATATGACGGGCTATAATTCATAGTGACTTAAGTGATTACATGACTTATCAAAAAATAGTATAAATAAAAAAAATAACGTTTTTCTCATTACATTTATTTATCAAAAAATATGGTATAAAATATAATAAAGAAAAATAAAGAATTATTAGCTTACATATTTTTGTAAATATATAATATATTATAAATATTATATTCATAACTAAATTCAGATAAAACGAAATATATCTTTTAAAATTAAAATTATATAAAATTCTTAATTTAATCAGTTAATCATTATTTTAATGCACTTAATAAAAGGGAAATATTTAGTTTTATTCATTAAAACGGGTTGAAATTCAGCGGTGAATATTTTAATTTTGCAAGCGAAAAATACGTATTTTAAATGTCAAACCTTTATGGAGAATTCACATTACCAGTCTTTTGTCTCTAAAATTCTTAAAAATTAACAACATTCCCGAGAATCGTTAATTAGCTAAGTAATAAATTTAATACGATCTTTTAGAATAGAAAAGCGAACACGATCTTCTCTGATTCTTTATTCTCAAGAAATGCCGAAGTGACACAATCATATTAACGCAAGGAAATGGCCTCTGGGAATCTTCTGTACTGAAAGCCACTGATCTGAATCAACACTACAGAAGAATTTGTAGTAAGATATAAAGGGGAAGATAATGCTTGAGTTCTCGCTATGGGTGGCAAGTAAAAGAATCCAAAGATTATATTTTGCTGCAGTATAAGATCCACAAAAAATTTTCTTAAATAATAAAAAAAACAATCCTTTATAATAAGGTGAGCAACATAACTGCATGGTATTTGTAAGGAATCAAAGATTAAACATTGTTTTCTCTCAGTTGTTTGGCTAATTCATATTATAGAATATGTTTGGCGAGGTGGCAAAAGAAGGAATTGTGTTCTTCATAACTGGTTTCTCTACTATCATGCTAGACAATATAAACACCTTATGGAGAAAGTCAGCATCACCAGACATTAATCGGACTAATATAATTAAATTAAGGCTTTACAGTTAAGTAAATGTAGTAAAATAATCCAAATACAATTATATTTCGCTGCAGCATGTGAACCACAAAAGATTTTCTTAAATAAACGTCAAAAAAACAATCTTTATAATAAATGCTAGTCAAGGTTAACAAAATAACTGTATGTGTTATTTGTAAGGAATCAAAGATTAAACATGGTTTCATATGAGATGTTTGACTAATTCAGATTGTAGAATATTCCTGAAGAGCTGGCAAAAGAAGGAATTGTGGTCTTCACATGTGGTCTCTCTACTATCATACTGGACAATATAAGCCACCTTATGGAGAAATTCAGCATCATAAGACATTAATTAGACTATTATAATTAAGTTATGGCTTTACAGTTAAGTCAGTGTAGTAGAAGAATCCAAATACAATTATATTTCGCTGCAGTATGAGAGCCAAAAAAAACATTTTTTAAATAAACGTCAAAAACAATCTTGTATAATAAATGATAGTCTAGGTGAACAAAATAACTGCATGTTATTTGTAAGGAATCAAAGATCAAACATCGTTTTCTCTGCGTTGTTTCGCTAGTTCAGATTGTAGGATACGCCTGACGAGGTGGCAAAAGAAGGAATCTTATTCTTCACAAGTGGTCTCTCTACTATCATACTGGAAAATGTAAGCCACCTTATGGAGAAAGTCAGGATAAACAGACATTAATCACACTAACCTAATTAAGTTGTGGCTTTATAGTTAAGTCAATGAAGTAAAAGAATCCAAATACATAACAAAGATTATATTGCGCTGCAGTATGAGAGCCACAAAACATTTTCTTAAATAAACGTCAAAAAACAATCTTGTATAATAAATGATAGTCCCGGTGAACAATATAACTGTATGTGTTATTTGTAAGGAATCAAAGATTAAACATGGTTTTCTCTGCGTTGTTTCGCTAGTTCAGATTGTAGGATATGACTGACGAGGAGGCAAAAGAAGGAATCATATTCTTCACAAGTGGTCTCTCTATCATCATGCTGGACAATATAAGCCACCTTATGGAGAAAGTCAGCATCATCAGACATTAATCAGACTATTCTAATTAAGATATAACTTCACAGTTAAATCAGTGTAATAAAAGAATCCAAGTGCATAAAAAAGATTATATTTCGCTGCAGTATAAGAGCCCCAAAACATTTTCTTAAATAAACGTCAAAAAACAATCTGGTGTAATAAATGATAGTCCATGTGAACAAAATAATTGCATATTATTTGTAAGGAATAAAAGATTTAACATGGTTTTCTCTGTGTTGTTTTGCTAGTTCAGATTATAGGGTACACCTAGCGAGGTGGCAAAAGAACGAATAGTATTCTTCACAAGACATCTTTCTTCTATCATACTGGACAATATAAACCACTTTATGGAGAAAGTCAGAATAATCAGTCAGCGTATGCAGTGAGAAAAAGTTTGTATTTGTATTTGTGTAGTTACGTATCATTTCTGATTATGAAATTTTTTGAGATGTTTTCTTCTGTAGTTTGTACATCAAATTAGTTGTACATCAAATGTAACTATTCTTACATTCATCGGACAAATCTTTTTATAAGGATCTATAGTATTTATCCGTGTATTGAAGAAAAAGTGGTCGTTTTAAACAGTTTTAATCTATTTTATTCTCCAGGTAGCAAATATTATTACCATAAATCACGAAATAAGTAAAATAAATTCGTGAAACCGCAAATTGTCCAATTCACTGTTCTGAAACTAATTAATACATTGAATAAAAGTATTGACCGGTATCCATCCATTTCCAAAAGTCAGCATTTGCAACGAGAAAAATTGTATATTGGTAATTGACTATTGGTGTAGTTATGTATCAATTCTGATTATGAAATTTTTAGAGATGTTGTTTTATATTGTACTTTATCGTTAAATGTAAATCCAAAGTAACTATTCTTACATTCATTTGTGGATAAATATTTTTATATACAAGGATTTGTAGTATTTATGCATGTATTAAAGAAATAAGGGTTTTTTTTAAGAAGATAAAAATATTGACATTTGCAAAAGTCGGTGCTTGCATAAGATAATTGTGTAATGGTATTGGTTTAGTTATGTATGAATTCTGATTTTGAAATTTTTAGAGATATTGTTTTATTTTGTAGTTTATAATTACGTGAATCCCCAAGTTGGCCAGTTCAATGTTCTGAAACTAGCAGATACATTGAATTAAAATATTGACCAGTACCCATCCTTTTGCAAAAGTCAGCGTATGCAGTGAGAAAAATTATGTATTGGTAATTGACTAATGGTGTAGTTATGTATAAGTTCTGGTGAGATTTTTAGAGATGTTTTATTTTGTAGTTTATCGTTAGTTGTAAATCCAATGTAAACATTCTTACATTTATTCGTGGGTAAATATTTTTAATATACAAAGATTTGTAGTATTTATACATGTATTAAAGAAATAAGGGAACTTTTTTAATAGGTTTAATTTATTTTATTATACAGGTAGGAATTATTATTACCATAAATCTCAAAACAATTACGTGAATTCCCAAGTTGGCCAGTTCACTGTTCTGAAACTAATTAATACATTGAATAAAAGTATTAACCGGTATCCATCCACTTGGAAAAGTCAGCATTTGCAATGAGAAAAATTGTGTATTGTTTTGACTATTGGTGTAGTTATGTATCAGTTCTGATAATGAGATTTTTAGAAATATTGTTTTATTTTGTAGTTTATCGTTCGTTGTAAATACAATGTAACTATTCTTACATTCATTTGTGGGTAAATATTTTTATACACAAGGATTTGTAGTATTTATACATGTATTAAAAAATAAGGGGTCTTTTTAAATAGTTTTAAATTATTTTATTATCCAGGTAGAAATTGTTATTACCATTAATCTCAAAATAATTAAGTGAATCCGCAAGTTGGCCATTTCACTGTTCTGAAACTAGTTAATACAATGAATTAAAATATTGACAGGTATCTAACCTTTTGCAAAAGTCAGCGTATGCCATGAGAAAAATTGTGTATTGGTATTGGTGTAGTTATGTATCAATTCTGATTACGATATTTTATGAGATAAAGTTTTACTCTGTAGTTTATCGTTAGGTTAGTTGTAAATCCAATATCACTATTCTTACATTCATTAGCGGATAAATATTTTCATATATATATTTATCCCTGTATTAAGGAAAAAAGGTTCTTTTTAAACAGTTTTATTCTATTTTATTCTTCAGGCACCAATTGTTATTAACATAAATCTTAAAATAAATAAAATAATTACGGGAATCCCCAAGTTGGCCACTTCACTGTTCTGAAACTAGTTAATACATTGAATTAAAATATTTACCGGTATTCATCCTTTTGCAAAAGCCAACGTATGCAAAGAGAAAAATTGTGTATTAGTATTGGTGTAGTTATGTATCAGTTTTGATTACGATATTTTTTTAGATATCGTTTTACTCTGTAGTTTATCGTTAGTTGTAAATCCAATATAACTATTCTTACATTCATTAGCGGATAAATATTTTCATATATATATTTATCCCTGTATTAAGGAAAAAAGGTTCTTTTTAAACAGTTTTATTCTATTTTATTCTTCAGGCACCAATTGTTATTAACATAAATCTTAAAATAAATAAAATAATTACGGGAATCCCCAAGTTGGCCAGTTCACTGTTCTGAAACTAGTTAATACATTGAATTAAAATATTTACCGGTATTCATCCTTTTGCAAAAGCCAACGTATGCAAAGAGAAAAATTGTGTATTAGTATTGGTGTAGTTATGTATCAGTTTTGATTACGATATTTTTTTAGATATCGTTTTACTCTGTAGTTTATCGTTAGTTGTAAATCCAATATAACTATTCTTACATTCATTAGCGGATAAATATTTTTATATATATATTTATCCCTGTATTAAGGATAAGGGGGTCTTTTTAAACAGTTTTATTCCATTTTATTCTTCAGGCATCAATTATTATTAACATAAATATCAAAATAAATAAAATAATTACGCGAATAACAAAGTTTGTGAATTCACTGTTCTGAAACTAGTTAATACATTGAATAAAAATATTGACATTTCTAAAAGCCACTGCTTGCATAAGATAATTGTGTATTGGTATTGGTATAGTTATGTTTCAGTTCTAATTATGAAGTTTTTAGAGATGTTGTTTTATTTTGTAGTTTATCGTTAGTTTTAAATCCAATGTAAAATATTCTTACATTCATTTGTGGATAAATATTTTTCATATTCAAGGATTTGTAGTATTTATATATGTAAAGAAATAATGGTCTTTTTAAATAGTTTTAATTTATTTTATTATCCAGATAGGAATTGTTATTAACATAAATCTCAAAATAATTACGTGAATCCCCAAGTTGGCCAGTTCACTGTCCTGAAACTAGTTAATACATTGAATTACATTATTGACCGGTATCCATCCTTTTACAAAAGTCAGCGTAAGCAATGAGAAAAATGGAGTATTGGTATAGGTGTAGTTATGTATCAATGCTGATTCCGGTGTTTTTTGAGATATTGCTTTATTCTGTAGTTTATCGTTAGTTATAAATCCAATAAAACTATTCTTACATTCATTTGTGATAAATATTTTCATATATATATATTGTAGTATTTATATATGTATTAAAGAAAATGGTCTTTTTAAATAGTTTTAATTTATTTTATTATCCAGATAGGAATTGTTATTAACATAAATCTCAAAATAAGTACGTGAATCCCCAAGTTGGCCAGTTCACTGTCCTGAAACTAGTTAATACATTGAATTACATTATTGACCGGTATCCATCCTTTTACAAAAGTCAGCGTAAGCAATGAGAAAAATGGAGTATTGGTATAGGTGTAGTTATGTATCAATGCTGATTCCGGTGTTTTTTGAGATATTGCTTTATTCTGTTGTTTATCGTTAATTATAAAATCAATATAACTATTCTTACTTCCTTAGCTGATAAATATTTTCCTATATATATATATATATATATATATATATATATATATATATATATATATATATATATATATATATATATATATATATATATATATATATTTATCCCTGTATTACAGAAAGAGCTGTCTTTTGAGATATTGTTTTATTCTGCAGTTTATCGTTATTTATAAAATGAATATAACTATTCTTACTTTTTTAGCTGGTAAATATTTTTATATTTATTTTTATCCCTGTATTAAAGAAAGAGCGGTCTTTTGAGATATTGTTTTATTCTGTAGTTTATCGTTATTTATAAAATCAATATAACTATTCTTACTTTTTTAGCTGATAAATATTTTCATATATATATATTATCCCTGTATTAAAGAAAGAGCGGTCTTTTGAGATATTGTTTTATTCTGTAGTTTATCGTTATTTATAAAATCATTATAACTATTCTTACTTTTTTAGCTGATAAATATTTTCATATATATATATTTATACCTGTATTAAAGAAAGAGCGGTCTTTTGAGATATTGTTTTATTCTGTAGTTTATCGTTAATTATAAAATGAATATAACTATTCTTACTTTTTTAGCTGGTAAATATTTTCATATTTATTTTTATCCCTGTATTAAAGAAAGAGAGGTCTTTTAAACAGTTTTATTCTATTTTGTTCTCTAAGCACCAATTGTCATTACCATAAATCTCAACATAAATAAAATAAATGCATGAATCCCCAAGTATGTGAATTCACTGCTTTAATAAGATAATTGTTTATTTGTATTGGTTTAGTTATGTTTCAGTTCTGATTATGAAAGTTTTAGAGATGTTGTTTTATTTTGTAGTTACTTGTAAATCCCTCCTATTCTTACATTCATTAGCTGATCGTTACTTGTAAATCTCTCCTATTCTTACATTCATTAACTGATAAATATTTTAATACATAAGATTTTAGTATTTTTTCATGTATTAAAAATAGGGTCATTTTAAACAGTTTTAATTTATTTTATTTTTCAGTCAGCAGTTGATATTAAAATTATTCCCAAAATAAATATATGAGAACAAAAGAATTATCCCTTACTGTCCATTATAATTAAAAATCTTTCCTTCATCTTATATATTCAAATTATTCAAACTTGAATAATTTTCTCTTCTCCCTTTTCGTGTTTTGAGGCTTAAAGTATTAATTTCAGTTCATTACAATAGTTCTCAGAATAATTCTCTTTCCAGTGTTGTAGTTAAATCCAATTAGGAACAAATCAGAAAACTCAGTGTGGTTTGCCTCCAGCAGAGGGTATTCCCTGTTTGTTTTAGATAACAAATTCTATAATATAAGCATCTCAATATTAAATATACCTCAGGGTTGTTGCACTATCTCCTCATAAACACAGTGCTCTGAATAAAACTTATCCAAAAGGTATGATTAATAGTAAGGATTAGAGAATAAAATATGCTTAAATATACTACCTTCCCTCTTTCTTCGAAGATTATTTGCAAATTATTGGAGAGATTAGAATAACGTGTACCTATAAATCTCCTGAAAGTTTCCTTATGTTGCCCAGATTTACATGTACGTTAATAGATACAATTTCATCAAAAACTGGATATTGATTGTTTCCCGTTTTGTATGAGGGGAAAAGGGGAAATTAACGCCATCTATTTCCAAGCCTGGAAACTAATTTGCCTTTACGTAATAAAAGTTGTTAACTGCTTTGATTATCACGGTGAATGAAAAAAAGTAATAAATTATTTTATTAATATCTGATTAATAAGCTCTTATTTTTCTGAAAAATTGAGGTTAGAATAAAATTAATAAATAGAGGGATTATCTTGAATAAAAACAATTTTTTCTTTCGGTTAAGTTTAAAAAAATAATATTTAATGAAAGGATAATAGAATATGTTCAGTTAAGATTAAGTCTTTTAATCTCTAGGTATGAAAAAATATTAATTCTTTTTATAAAACGGAAGAAAAAATTGGATTAATCTTCAGCCACCGATATAATTGGAAAACTCTCAACAATACTTTGAATAGAAAAAACTTTTTTGCATTGAACCTTCTCGAAAAAAACAGAACAATATTAAAACCAACCTTTTTAATATATTTTAATAACATAGACACATAAATATGTGTGTCTAATTTCTCTATTATATTAGCTAATGAATTACAAGATAAAGTATGTTTAGTTGTAAATGAACATATTTGCTAACACAAGAGTTAATGAAATTTATTGCAAAAGAAAACTCTCCGGGCGTTTTTGTAATTAATTTCAAATTTTTACACTTATAGTTTCATGTTCTTATTTTTCTAGGTTTTTTTATTAAAACAGTCTGGTTTTCCAGCCAATTTTATGAATCTTTTAAGTGATGACTATTTTTGTATTTAAAAATATAGATAATTTCTAATATTTATTTCATTTTAGGCAACATGCTATTCAAACACACATTTACTATAAATATTTGCGATTGTATATTGGGAAATACTTGAAACTTTTCCTGTATAAAAGGAATACTTAAAGTACAAATTAAGCCAAGCCCTGATAGCTTCCATTTTTCACATGGTGATAAAAGTTACACAGTTTATTATAAAGAATTTTTATATTGCTTGTATTTTTCTATAATACCTGTAAAAAATTGAAACTGTTCCTATAAGTCTATAATAAAAGAAAAAATTTATCGTACAAACTCAGTTTCTAAAATCTTACTAGTTTGCATTCCTCGCATAATAATAAAAGTTATTAAGTATAACTAATCTGTATAATACTTGTGTATTACTGTAATATCTGTAAGAATTTGAAACTGTTTCTATTAGCCTACAATAAAAGAAAAATTTGTAGTACAAACTCTATTTCTCAACTCCTACTGCCTTGCATTTTCCACATAATAATAAAAGTTATTAAGCACATTATAAGCAATCTGTATAATACTTGTGTTTTTCTGTAATATATGTAAAGAATTGAAACTGTTCCTATAAGTCTATAATAAAAAAGTTTATAGTATAAACTCGATTTCTTAAACCCTGATAGCTTTCATTTTGTACATGATGATACAAAATATAAAGATAAGTATTCTTTATGGTACTTGAATTTTTTTGTAATATCTGTAAAAATTTGAAACTGTATCTAAAAGTCAATAATAGAAGAAAAATTTATAGTACAAACGCAATTTCTAAATAAGTACTAGCTTGCATTTCCTAAATAATAAAGTTATCAAGTGTAAGCAATCTTTATAGTACTTGTATTTCGCTGTAGTATCTGTAAGAATTTGAAACTGTTTCTATCAGCCTATAATAAAAGAAAAATTTATATTACAAACTCGATTTCTTCAACCTACTAGCTTGCATTTCCCTCATAATAATAAAAGTTATTAAGTATATTATAAGTAATCTGTATAATACTTGTGTATTTCTGTAATATATGTAAGAAATTGAAACTGTTCATATAAGTCTATAATAAAAAACATTTATAGTACAAACTCAATTTTTTAAACCCTACTATCTTGCATTTCGAGCATGATGATAAAAATTATCAAGATAAATAATTATTATGGTATTTGCATTTTTCTGTAATATCTGTAGGAATTTGAAACCGTTTTTATTAACTTATAACAAAAGAAAAATTTATATTACAAACTCGATTTTTTAAACCCTACTAGCTTGCATTTCCCACATAATAATAAAAGTTTTTAAGTTTATTATAAGTAATCTGCATAATACTTGTGTTTTCTGTAATATCTGTAAGAAATTTAAATTTTTCTTATAAGTTTATAAAAAAATTATAGTACAAACTCAATTAAAAGTTATTAAGTATAACTAATCTGTATAATACTTGTATATTTCTATAATATCTGTAAGAATTTGAAACTGTTTCTATTAGCCTATAATAAAAGAAAAATATGGAGTACAAACTCGATTTCTTAATCTTACTATCTTGCTTTTCTGCACAATAATAAAAGTTAGTTAAGCACATTATAAATACAATCTGTATAATACTTGTGTTTTTCTGTAATATATGTAAAGAATTGAAACTGTTCCTATAAGTCTATAATAAAAAAGTTTATAGTATAAACTCGATTTCTTAAACCCTGATAGCTTTCATTTTGTACATGATGATACAAAATATAAAGATAAGTATTCTTTATGTTAATAGTATTTTTCTGTAATATCTGTAAGAATTGAAACTGTTTTTATTAGCCTATATAAAAGAAAAATTTGTAGTACAAACTCGATTTCTTATTTTTACTATCTTGCATTTTCTGCACATAATAAAAGTTAGTAAGCACATTATAATACAATTTTTAATACTTGTGTTTTCTGTAATATATGTAAAGAATTGAAACTGTTCCTATAAGTCTATAATAAAAAAGTTTATAGTATAAACTCGATTTCTTAAACCCTGATAGCTTTCATTTTGTACATGATGATACAAAATATAAAGATAAGTATTCTTTATGGTACTTGAATTTTTCTGTAAATATCTGTAAGAATTTTGAATTTATTTCTATTAGTCTATAACAAAAGAAAAATTTATAGTACAAACTCGATTTCTTAAACCCTAAGCTTGCATTTTCACATAATAAAAGTTTTAAGTATGTATAGTTAATCTGTATAATAGCGTGTTTTTCTGTAATATCTCTAAGAAATTTAAATTGTTCCTATAAGTCTATAAAAAAATGAATAAGGCAAACTAAATTAAAAGTTATTAAGTATAACTAATCTGTATAATACTTGTGTATTACTGTAATATCTGTAAGAATTTTAAACTGTTTCTATTAGCCTATAATAAATGAAAAATTTGTAGTACAAACTCTATTTCTTAATTCCTACTATCTTGCATTTTCCACATAATAATAAAAGTTATTAAGCATATTATAAGCAATCTGTATAATACTTGTGTTTTTCTGTAATATATGTAAAGAATTGAAACTGTTTCTCTAAGTCCATAATAAAAACATTTATAGTACAAACTCAAAACCCTACTATCTTGCATTATGTACATGATGATACAAAATATCAAGATAAGTATTATTTTTGAATTTTTTTGTAATATTTGTAAAAATTTGAAACTGTATCTAAAAGTCAATAATCGAAGAAACATTTATATTACAAACGCAATTTCTAAATCAGTGCTAGCTTGCATTTCCTAAATAATAAAGTTATCAAGTGCAAGCAATCTTTATAGTACTTGTATTTTTCTGTAGTATCTGTAAGAATTTGAAACTTTCTCTTAGTCTATAATAAAAGAAAAAATTTTATATTACAAACTCAATTTCTTAAAACCTACTAGCATGCATTTCCCTCATAATAATAAAAGTTATTAAGTATATTATAAGTAATCTGTATAATACTTGTGTATTTCTGTAATATTTGTAAGAAATTGAAACTGTTCGTATAAGTCTATAATAAAAAAACATTTATAGTACAAACTCAATTTTTTAAACCCTACTAGCTTGCATTTCGAGCATGATGATAAAAACTATCAGGATAAATAGTTTTTATGGTACTTGTATTTTTCTGTAATATCTGTAGATATTTTAAGCCGTTTTTATTAACTTATAACAAAAGAAAAATTTATATTACAAACTCAATTTTTTAAACCCTACTAGCTTGCATTTCCCACATAATAATAAAAGTTTTTAAGTATATTATAAGTAATCTGCATAATGTGTTTCTGTAATATCTCTAAGAAATTTAAATTGTTTCTATAAGTCTATAATTCTTATATTACTGAATATTGATATAAATTATCAAGATAAGTAATTTTTATGGAACTTGTATTACTGTAATATCTGTAAGAATTGAAACTATTTCTAAAAGTCAATAAATAAAGAAAAATTTTAGTACAAACGCAATTTCTAAATCAGTGCTAGCTTGCATTTCCTAAATAATAAAGTTATCAATTGTAAGCAATCTTTATGGTACTTGTATTTTTCTGTAGTATCTGTAAGAATTTGAAACTGTTTCTATCAGCCTATAATAAAAGAAAAATTTATATTACAAACTCGATTTCTTCAACCCTACTAGCTTGCATTTCCCACATAATAATAAAAGCTATTAAGTATATTATAAGTAATCTGTATAATACTTGTGTATTTCTGTAATATATGTAAGAAATTGAAACTGTTCATATAAGTCTATAATAAAAAACATTTATAGTACAAACTCAATTTTTTAAACCCTACTATCTTGCATTTCGAGCATGATGATAAAAACTATCAGGATAAATAGTTTTTATGGTATTTGCATTTTTCTGTAATATCTGTAAGAATTTGAAACTGTTTCTATCAGCCTATAATAAAAGAAAAATTTATATTACAAACTCGATTTTTTAAACCCTACTAGCTTGCATTTCCCACATAATAAAAGTTCTTAAGTATGTTATAATTAATCTGTATAATACGTGTGTTTTTCTGTAATATCTGTAAGAAATTTAAACTGTTCCTATAAGTCTATAAAAAAATTAATAGTGCAAACTCAATTAAAAGTTATTAAGTATAACTAATCTGTATAAAACCTGTGTATTTCTTTAATATCTGTAAGAATTTGAAACTGTTTCTATTAGCCTATAATAAAAGAAAAATTTGTAGTACAAACTCTATTTCTTAATTCTTACTATCTTGCATTTTCCACATAATAATAAAAGTTATTAAGTACATTATAAGCAATCTGTATAATACTTGTATTTTTCTGTAATATATGTAAAGAATTGAAACTGTTACTATAAGTCTATAATAAAAACATTTATAGTACAAACTCAAAACCCTACTATCTTGCATTATGTACATGATGATACAAAATATCAAGATAAGTATTATTTTTGAATTTTTTTGTAATATCTGTAAAAATTTGAAACTGTATCTAAAAGTCAATAATAGAAGAAAAATTTATAGTACAAACGCAATTTCTAAATAAGTACTAGCTTGCATTTCCTAAATAATAAAGTTATCAAGTGTAAGCAATCTTTATAGTACTTGTATTTCGCTGTAGTATCTGTAAGAATTTGAAACTTTCTCTTAGTCTATAATAAAAGAAAAAATTTTATATTACAAACTCAATTTCTTAAAACCTACTAGCATGCATTTCCCACATAATAATAAAAGTTTTTAAGTATATTATAAGTAATCTGCATAATACTTGTGTTTTCTGTAATATCTGTAAAAAATTTAAATTGTTCCTATAAGTTTATAAAAAAATTTATAGTACAAATTCAATTAAAAGTTATTATGTATAACTAATCTGTATAATACTTGTGTATTTCTATAATATCTGTAAGAATTTGAAACAGTTTCTATTAGCCTATAATAAAAGAAAAATATGGAGTACAAACTCGATTTCTTAATTCTTACTATCTTGTATTTTCCACATAATAATAAAAGTTATTAAGCACATAAGCAATCTGTATAATACTTGTGTTTTTTGTAATATATGTAAAGAATTGAAACTGTTCCTATAAGTCTATAATAAAAAAGTTTATAGTACAAACTCGATTTCTTAAACCCTACTAGCTTAATCTTTATGATACTTGTATCTTTCTATAATATCTGTAAGAATTTAAAACTGTTTTTAAAAGTCAATAATCAAAGAAAACTTGACAGTACAAAACACAATTTCTAACTGCGTACTAGTGTCATAAAGTTCCATTTACTTTCTTTTAATTACATTCCATTTAATTTATTTTAATTCTATAAAGCTTCCCTTAAACAAAAATACCCTGTGTGTATCTTCATTGCCAAGCTCCCAATTATCACATTGGTGAGACGAAAAGTCACTTTTATCGCAGAAGCCGCTCTGTATTTTCAATCACGCATACCAAGAGCGTCACTTGGCATTCTCCTTGGCTAGCGCCGCGATGCAATAGTTCCTTAAATTCGCTCTTTTTATATATAAACAAATCCTAACTCCACACATTTTTTTAATGCCTATTGTGTTTTATTTTACCAGGCAAATTAAGTTGATGGAAAAGACATTTATTTAATATTAATCAGCGAGAATAAAGAGAAGAGAAGCTACTACCACTAAAAATATTATGATCCTCTGTTTTTCGTTTCGTTTCACTATAAGTGACTTTTTTTTTTCTACCTCACTAAATTTAATTTTGACAATTTTAAATGTTCATAATTTCAATTTAATGTCTTGTTTTAATAAATGCAATTAATTCCATAATAACTTCTCCTTTCTTTTTTTTAATGCCTATTGTGTTTTTTTACTTTAAGACTTAAACTTAAGTTGGTAAAAAGCCAAATTTAATTTAAATATTAAAATATCAGGTTATGGTCATAACGCGTACTTCATTATACGCATCACCACATCAAATAATATTTTTATTGTCTTTTCTGTGGGTTTCTTTTTCAGGTACTAACTCGTTATGTATTGCGTATAGAAACTACCATAGAAACCCCACCAAATTTAATTTTGACAATTTTAAATGTTCATAATTTCAATCTAATGTCTTGTTTTAATAAATGCAATTAATTCCATAATAACTTCTCCTTTCTTTTTTTAATACCTATTATGGTTTTTTACTTTACGACTTAAACTTAAGTTGTCGAAAAGCCAAATTTAATTTAAATATTAAATTATCAGGTTATGGTCATAACGCGTACTCCATTATAAGCGTCACCACATCAAATAATATTTTTATTATCTTTTCTGTGTGTTTCTTTTTCAGGTACTAAATCGTTATGTATTGCGTATAGAAACTACCATAGAAACCCCACCAAATTTAATTTTGACAATTTTAAATTTTCATAATTTCAATTTAACATCTTGATTTAATAAATGCAGTTCATTCCATAATAACTTTTCCTTTCTTTTTTAATGCCTATTTTTTTTTACTTTAGGACTTAAAGTTAAGTTGGCGAAAAGTCTAATATAATTTGAATATTAAAATATCAGGTTATGGTCATAACGCGTACTTCATTAAACATCACTACATCAAATATTTTTTATTGCCATTTCTGTGGGTTTCTTTCAGGTACTAACTCGTTATATATTGCTTATATAAAATACCATAGAAACCCCACCAAATTTAATTTTGACAATTTTAAATAATCATAATTTCAATTTAACGCCTTATTTTAATAAATGCAATTCATTCCATAATAACTTCTACCTTCTTTTTGTAATGCCTATTTTTTTTAAGACTTAAACTTAAGTTTGCGAAAAGCCTAATATAATTTAAATATTAAAATATCAGGTTATGCTCATAACACGTACTTCATTAAATGTCACAACATCAAATAATATTTTTCAGGTATTAACTTCTTTTTCAAGTACTAACTCGTATTGCGTATAGAAACTACCATAGAAACCCCATTATAACTAGCTTGCATTTCCTAAGTAATAATAAATGCTATTAAGTATAAACAATGTATAACCATTTTGCCATATCCGCCTTAATATTCATTGGCACTGATATTTCTGGCATTTAGCATATATCTATGAGACGAAGTATTTAAATTCTTCTGAAATAATGAATTCAGTGATTAATTATCATAAAACATTGAGGCGTACGAAAAGAGACCTTGCCACAACCTCGTTAGCAACAGACAGCGTAGAAAATATTTTTTAAAAATAGTTCCTACGTGTGGGAATACTGATTGAAATTCACTTGAACATAATCCAAGTGTTGTTAATTTTTAATCAACAAGGGATCCGTTAATTTTCTGTTGCAGCTTATTTTTATGAAATGAATAATTTCACACTTTAAAAGTTCAATTCTGATAACCTTTACCTCATTAAAAGTTAATCTTTCTCCACTATTCTTTAAATTAATAATTCAATTCATAAAGCATTACTTGTTGCATTATCAGAATATTTTGTTTATATCAAGTGTTCCAACCAATACATAATTCTCAACTTCTGGAATCAAAATGTGCATTATCATCGTGCATGCACATCGATGATTATTCTTATATAAATGCACTTATAAGTTTTTTTATCTCTTCATAGATGTATTTTTACAAGCACACATGTATTCTATTTGAAAGATAAATATTTGTTTGAATATATAAGCATAACGTAGATTTTTTATATTAAAAGAAATCACGGGTGAGCTCTACTCACATCGCTATACGTATCATCATTATGCACTTATCGTACTACAGGGGGTAATATAATTTGGAAATAGAATGGGAATTTCGCCCAAAATTGTCTTAATTATATAATCATCAAACTTTATTACAGAACATAATTATAATATAAATTGGCTAATTAGTTAATATATATGTATCGAGGTATTTTCCCACGACGGTCAGCAAGTGCATGCACAGCTGTGGAAGAAATTTCCAAGAAGAATTTAGGTGCAGCTGTTGACTTCGAGTTTTAGGGACCCCTGCGGCGGAGTTATAGATCACGGAATGTCACAAACGTAACGATCAAGTTCTCACATAAATATAACCGTAAATTACGGGGACAGGGACTAAAAAATAATGTCAGCTTTCACAAAAGGGGCTATTTTAATGAGCACACCTGCACGCCCAAAAGGGATGTGGGAAAATTTTACCAACAAGCAATTGGCAAAGAAAAAAAAAGGGGCGTTAAAACCGAGATGATGAGTTGGGAAAGAGAGTGAAGAAAGAGCAGTCTAGGTCGGGATTGAAGAGTTGCTGGACATCCAGAGATCCCGGACCAGCAATCGAGTCCCGAACTCGCATGCCAGCATAGACGTACAACAAAATAACGGCCGCTACGCCAGTACCGACGCCCTTTACGCCCAAAGTCCAGCACCGTCGAACAGCCTGATTAAAGCCCCTGCTTGCTCCCCTGCACTATTATTGGAGGTAAACAGATCTAACATATTCATGACGGTTATTTAGGCCTCAGTTAGTAATTCAATATTTTGATTAAGGAATAACGCATAACTAAAGATAATTGTAATAATTATTATGTATTAATGAATATAAAATCCAAATAATTGCTGATTATGTTATATGGAAATTAAGTAATTTTGCAATTTGTAAATAGTGTACAGTATACATGTTTTAGTCCAAATATAAGGTATTATATTATTACTGTGTCTCCCCTTTGTAAACGAACACTGGTGTTAGTGTTGTAAGTACATTACAACAATATATATATATATATATATATATATATGTATATGTGTATATATAATATATATATATGTATATGTATGTATATATATGTATATATATATGTATGTATATATATGTATATATATATATATATATATATGTGTGTGTGTGTGTGTTTGTATATATATATATATATACATATATATATATAAATATATATATATATATATATATTATATTTTATATATATGTATATATGTATATATACATATATATATATATATATATATATATATATATATATATATATATATATATATATACGTATTTTTGTATGTACAAATATATACCTACCAATATAAGCATAAATTTTTAGTGTTGATTTGGAGCGCTACGGTCTATATTTTTGCCACAAGGGGGATAATGAGAACAAGACCTACTATTTAATGCCGGTTTCGATCGGCTACGAACATCCACGCCACAATGGGATTCGAACCCACGAACGCTGTTATCGAAGAACAGCACTCTAACCCTTCAGCCATCCTTCGATCAAGTTTAAGGTTTTAGTGTATGTACGTATTAGTGGAAAGAAATAGGATTAGTAGTTAAATAAAGATATACAAAAAATATTCTTGTGCAATGTAATGTTTAATCTATTTAGATCTATTTCTAAGCGTCAGTGACGCCATTTTAGTGGTTGCAGTATTATTTCTGTTTTTATAACAATATAAAACATAAAGAATTGCTTCTTGTACAATACAATTCACGGGGTACTTACGTATTATCGCAACCAGGTTGGTGCGATTTGTATGAATAGAAAGAAAATGTACATTTATTAATTACAGATAATTTTTAATACAGTTTTTTATATTATTTTGTTTTAAAATATAAAATAGCAATTAAACCCTTCCTGTTTTGAATTTGAATAAGTTGCAGAATTATTTTTTCGGCGAAATTCTTTTGGCTATTGCTTTTAGCACTGTTTGAAAACTGTCTTCGCCATTAACAGCTTGAGCTTGGCACCATATAAATTCGATAAGGTATGAGTGAAAGATGATGACTGGCTGTTCCTCTCTGTTTTTTGTTGCGCCATTTGGCTGAGCCCCACATGCACGCTCTACATGTTGTGTGTGAACGCCCGTGTCAGAATCCACAAAGTTATATTTGTAATAAAGCAAAATAATTTCTTTACGAAAAACCACGTGTAACACGTAGGGTTGCCGTAAGTAGCCAAATTTGGCGATTTATGCGAATTTTGGCCTGGTTGCGATAATACGTAAATACTATTCACGGACAAATAGTATTATATATTAACCTTTCTCCAAATGATTATCTTAAGTATTAATCAACAGAGCTGTTTCATAGGAATAAGTTTTCTTTCATATAATTTATATAATTCATTGGTTACTTCATTTAAATGTCGCTTAATAGATTTGAAATAATTAATATACAATAAGTTATGCAACAATTCTCGTTTAGAAAAAAATATCACATTATTTATACTAATCTCAGCACTCATTCGCTTTTTCTTTCAATTTTATTGATTAGTTTTACATATAAATTTCATATGAATCATTTGAGAAAAAGTAATCTTAAAAAGAAACTAAGATTATTCTAGAATCCACTATGCTTTTCTAACTAAATCTCATACTAAAGTTAGCACTCTTTATTGTGTCTATTTCATTTACTGATTAGATTTTCTTTTAAATAATTTTAAATAAAATACCCTTAAAATTCCGTGAAATACCTGTATTAATAATTCTTATTTCAGTATCAATACTTTAATCTTTTTCTATTTAATGTACTTATTAGATCTCCATTTAAATTTATTTTTCAGGATTAACAATAAAGTACCCTGAAAACAAAACTAAGATTATTTTAGAATCCACTATACTTTTTTAATTAAATCTCATACTAAAGTTAGCACTCTTTATTGTATCTATTTCATTTATTGGTTAGATTTTCTTTTAAATAATTTTAAATAAAATATCCTAAAAATTGTGTGAAATACCTCTATGAATAATACTTATTTCAGTATCAATACTTTAATCTTTTTCTATTTAATGTACTTATTAGATCTTTATTTAAACTTATTTTCCATGATTAACAATAGAGTACCCTGAAAACAAATCTAAGATTATTCTAGAATCCACTATGCTTTTCTAACCAGATTTCATACTAAAGTTAGCAATCTTTATTGTGTCTATTTCATTTATTGTTTAGATTTTCATTTAAATAATTTAAAATAAAATACCCTTAAAATTGCTTGAAATACCTGTATTAATAATACTTATTTTAGTATCAATACTTTAATCATTTCCTATTTAATGTAATTATTAGATTTTCATTTAAATTTCTTTTGGATGATTAACAATAAAGTGCCCTGAAAACAAAACTAAGATTAATTTAGAATCCGCTATGCTTTTCTACTAAATCTCATACTAAAGTTAGCACTCTTTATTGTGTCTATTTTATTTATTGATTAGATTTTCTTTTAAATAATTTAAAATAAAATACCCTTAAAATTGCTTGAAATACCTGTATTAATAATACTTATTTCACGATCAATACTTTAATTTTTTCCTATTTAATATACTTATTAGATCTTCATTTAAATTTCTATTACATTATTAACAATGAAGTACCCTGAAAACAAAAGTAAGATTATTTTACAATCCATTATATTTTTCTAACTAAATCTCATACTAAAGTTAGCCCTCTTTATTGTGTCTATTTCATTTATTGATTAGATTTTCGTTTAAATAATTTAAAATAAAATACCCTTAAAATTGAGTGAAATACCTATACCAATAACTTATTTCAGTATCAATACTTTAATCTTTTCCTATTTAATGTAGTTATTGGATCTTCATTTA
>CM063510.1:138026976-138036976 GCA_032207245.1 Pardosa pseudoannulata
CCGCACACAATGTGTTAATGTGTTTATCATGAAACTAGGTAAGCGTTTTTAAATTATTAAGTATTGTCACAAATTGCAGAGATTTTAATACCATGAAACAACGAAAAAATTGTTAAAACCTTGTACAATTTGAAACAATTGCCTTATAAAAACTGCACTAAGATCTATGCAATGATAAAATGATAAATATTAAGCTTTACAATGCTTTCTTTTGGGGGGGCAGATTTAGTTCATTTTCAATTGTTTCTTCTTCTAATTCAGCAGTTTTTCTTTTCTTCTAATTCATGTTTATTTCTCTATAATCTTCTAAAAACACGAAAAAGATTCCAAAATTTGTCTTCTTAAATTATTTTTTTATTTTATTTTGGTCCCTTAACTTTTGGAAAATGTTTGTAAATTTCCCTGATTTTTGACTTTTGATTTTTCCTGGCAGTCTCTGACTTTCCAAGTCGCTGGAATTCTCGGTTCAGTTTCTAGTAAAATTGATTTTCTTGATTTGCCAGTACGCCACGGGGATAACTTATTTAACTACACAACTGTTTTCCCCAACCTTTTACTATTATCAGTGTTTTTAGAGTTTCAAACACGTGACAGTGTTAGCCTGTTCATTTTTTACTTCCGGTTATGAAATAAAGGAGGTATTGTAACCGCGAAAAATTTCGGTGCTCATATTTCAACGGGAAAACTCATTTTGGCCACATTTAAATCAATTTTGACTTATTTTAACTGTAAGTATATAAACGAAAGCTTTTACTTTGAAACTTGAAATATACATATTGACTATACTTGAATGAATTTTAAAAACTTTTCTTTTAAATTTTGCATGCACGTACGCACCTCATATAATTCTACTCATTGTTAAATTACTAATATGCAGTACTCATTATTGAATACAATTCTAATCAGTGTTGAAATAATATGCAATACTCATTGTTGAATTAACATACAGTACTCATTATTGAATACAATTCTAATCAGTGTTGAAATAATATACAATACTCATTGTTGAACTAACATACAGTACTTATTTATGAATACAATTCTAATCATTGTTGAAATAATGCCCATTGTTGAACTAATATACAGTACTTATTGTTGAACTAAAATACAATATTTATTGTTGAACTTATATAATGTACTTATTGTTGAATACAATTCTAACTGTTTTTGAAATAATCCCCTATATAATAATAACCTAAACTATCTGTCCGTCTGTCCTTGAATTTATGAAGAGATTGGAACTGGAATGGATAGAATGTCATCCATATTGGATTCTTGATGAGTTAGGATTAGCATAGTTCAAAGCGAATAAAGTTTCTAAATTAAACTGGTATAAATATGCTTCATATCACAAAGAAAAATACTGTCTTCTTCTTTAAAACATTCGAAATCCACCCCTTCAATAATATCCTTTTTTCTAGCATTATGACGTCAGTGATTTTACCACCGCATTTAATTATTTCTTATTTTAAATTATTTAAATATCGTGATTTTATCACTGAACTTAAGTATTATGTAAATAATTTTCTTTTATATTTGGCTTAAATAATAGATAAATTTAATCATCGATTACTTTTTGTTGCAATGAAAATTTTATTCAACGTGATTCTAAACTACATCGGGATACTTTAGAGGAGTATGAAGGCAAACAAATTATTGAGCGTGTACCAGATAATTCTCAGCCAAAAAAACAAATTATTTTTAACTGCCTCATAGGATACTAAAAATTCTGGAAAATTAAAAATTTTACTTATCCCGTCATATGACTGGCTATATGCTAGTAAAATAATAAAAGCTTTGTAAAGGCTATTCAAACAACTTTAAAAATATCATGAGATGCTGATTTTAAGTAATAATTTGAAAACTGAAATATGTAAAATATGCCTGGACTCTTTGCTTTTGGTTTCTCTTTAATACTAGCTATACTGTGAACTCCATTTGCAAATTTTCTAAAATTCAACGTTTTAAATATACATTTTACAATGAGTGTTAAATCTAATGAAGCTCAAAATTCCTAAATTTTTTGACACGAGATCCACTAGCTACTAGCTTTTAAATTTACTAAGTGACTATAAAAATATATTTAGATGAACATGCTTCCAAATGAAAGTGACTGGTCATATGCAAATGTGCAATATTCATTGATAAAGTAACATACGGTACTCATTGTTGAATACAATTCTAATTATTGTTGAAATAATATACTGTACTCATTGTTGAATTCATTTTAATCATTGCTGAATTAATGTAGTAAAAATTTTTTATGTGATTAAAAACTAATGTTTTAGCAATTGTGTAATTGTACTCTTTATTGAGGTATTGGAGATTGTATCTCAGATTCAAATAAATTAAGTTTAAATGAAGAGCATCAAAATATGTGTATAATTTAATAAACGTACAAGGCACGTAATTCCCACATCTCTTTCCATTAGTATTGTTACACAAGTATTGGAGATTGTATCTCATATTCAAATAAATTAAGTTTAAATGAAGAGCAGCAAAATATGTGTATAATTTAATGAATGTACAAGGAAGGCACGTAATACCCATATCTCTTTCCAGTAGTATTGTTACACAAGTATTAGAGATTGTATCTCACATTCAAATAAATTAAGTTTAATGAAGAACAGCAAAATATGTGTATAATTTAATAAACGTGCAAGGAAGGCACGTAATGCCCACATCTCTTTCCATTAGTATTGTTACACAAGTATTGGAGATTGTATCTCACATTCAAATAAATTAAGTTTAAATGAAGAGCATCAAAATATGTGTATAATTTAATAAACGTACAAGGCACGTAATTCCCACATCTCTTTCCATTAGTATTGTTACACAAGTATTGGAGATTGTATCTCACATTCAAATAAATTAAGTTTAAATGAAGAACAGAAAAATATGTGTATCATTTAATAAACGTGCAAGGAAGGCACGTAATGCCCACATCATTTTGCATTAGAATCGTTACACAAGTATTGGAGATTGTATCCAGTATCTATAATAATTTCGACTAATGGTATGAAGATATATTAATTGACTTCAACATAAAATTATTTATTAATAATCTGTTTTTTTTAGCCAAATTTGCCTCACAAATAAATATATTACTAAGTTTACAACGGTGATGGTGTATTAATTTGCCTCAAATATACTTTGACATTATTTATTATATCTCTCATTCCCTTAAATGCCAAAATCAAAACTAAATTCTCACCCTCCTATCATTTAAACTTTGTTGATAGTTTAACGAAATTCCTCGCACACATTATTTACGACTTATTCTCTCTTTCGAAATTTTTCTGTTTGTTGAATTCTTTCCACGACGAAACTTCAGCGCCAGTCATCAAATTCATTTCTGCTATTCACCAAACTGAGATGTTCAATGTTCAGTAATAAGAAGGACAATACCCAAAAAGTAAGAAATGCCTCCAACTGTTCATGAATGAATAGAGTTTTATTTAAATAATAATTATATGCGGAAAACTATTTTGATTAACTCTCTTGGAAATAATTCCGTGATACTATAAATTCCATCAGGATTCGTAATTGTTATTTCTGACAAATTCATGAAACTATGCGTCGCTTCTCATTTTTCACCTTAAATCAGTTAAATTCACACAAACGAAAAATTTATTCAGTAGAGTGTAAATATTATTTTAGTTGGAATGTCTCGAATTCTCTGTAATGTCTGTATAAAAGAAGTATATAATTGTTATAGTAACTCATAAGGTTTTGAAGATTTTCTTGAGAAATATTCAATAAACTTGTATGTTTTATTAGAAAATATATAATTATTTAACAATTTTTGCATTGGTTAATTTTAATTAGGAAAATATCTCTCAAACCCTGCTTACTCATCAAAATTCAGTAGTTTGAACTTAAAATATTAGTGTCTAGTCTACTTATCATTTATCATATATAAGAACTTTTAGAATAAATAATATTAAAGACATACGTTTTGGAAAACTTTTTTGATAAATCTTAAATATATCTTGACGAAAATCTTCTTAACTTTAAAGAATTTTTTAAATAATACTAATGCTATTAATGTAGCTTTTGAGAATCAGAGAAGTTATCTCTCATCCCCCAACCTCGCTAATTCAACAAAATTTAGTGGGTCGAGCTCAAAATATTTGTCTCTATTCTACTTATCATTTGTCATATATTAATTTTCTAACATAAATAATATTAGTAAAATCATACGTTTGAGAATGATATTTTAATAAATCTTAAATTTATCTTGTGGCAAAAACATTTTATCTTTACTTAATTTTCAGATAACGCTGATTCTATAAATGTAGCCTTTGAGAATCAAAGAATTTATCTCTCATACCTAGCATAGTCAACAAAATTTAGTAAGTCGTTCTTAAAATATTAGAGTCTAGTGATATTATCATTTATCATATATTATTTTTCTACAATAAATAATAGTAAATCATACTTTTAAGAAGAATACTTTAATAAACCTTATATGTGTTTTTCAATAAAAAGCTTCTTATCTTCAAATTATTTTCAAAAATTACACACTATTTACGACTTAATCTCTTTCTAAAATTCATAATTTTATATTTCATTTGAATTTTTTTTTATTCTTATTATTTTTCTACGATTTTTTTCTTTTCTTTAATTTTCATTTTGTCGAGAAAAAAGCCAGCATTAAATAAAAATTAATATTTTTATGTTGTAAATAAAATTGATCAAAAATTAATTCAGTATCTATAAAAATTTCGACTAATGGTTTAAAGGTTCATTAATTGACTTGATCACAGTATTGTTTAACAAAAATGTGTTTTGGGGTAAAATTTGCCACAAAGAGTAAAATTCTTAATTTTATCTTTCGTTTAATCTTTTATTTTTATTATTTTGCTACGATTATTTTCTTTAACTTTTTCTTTTATCGAAATTCAAATTAAATAAAAATTAATATTTTTTATGGTGTAAATTAAAATGATAAAAAATTAATTCAGTACCTATAAAAATTTCGACTAATGGTTTAAAGGTACAGTAATTGATTTCAACATAAAAATATTTATAAATAATCTGTTTCTTCTCAGGCCAAATTTGAGTCATAAATAAATATATTACTAAGTTTACAACGGTGATGGTGTATTAACTTATCTCAAATTTACTTTGACATTATTTTATTATGTTTCTCATTTACTTAGACACCAAAACCAAAACTAAATTCTTCTTCATTTTTATGATGTAAATAAAATTGATCAAAAATTAATTCAATACCTACAAAAATTTGACTAATGGTTTGAAGGTATATTAATCGACTTGATCACAATATTGTTTATCAGAAATGTGTTTGGGGGTAAAATTTGCCACAAAAAGTAAAATTCTTAATTTTATCTTTCGTTTGATTTTATTATTTTTGTTATTTATTTCTACGATTCTTTACTTTTCTTTAATTTTTTATTTTGTCGGGAAAAAAAGCCAGAATTAAATAAATATTAATATTTTTATGGTGTAAATAAAAGTGATGAAAAATTAATTCAGATCCTATAAAAATTTCAACTAATGATTTGAAAGTATATTAATAGACTTCATCACAATATTGTTTATCAAAAATGTGTTTAGAGATAAAATTTGCCACAAAATGTAAAATTATCAATTTTATCTTTCGTTTGATTTTTTTTTATTATTATTATTTCTTTACTATTCTTTTCTTTAACTTTTTATTTTGTCTCGAAAAAAATCCAGAATTAAATAAATATTAATAGTTTTATGGTGTAAATAAAAATGATCAAAAATTAATTCAGTACCCATAAAAATTTCTTCTAATGGTTTAAAGATATATTAATCGATCACAATATTGTTTATCAAAAATGTGTTTTGGGGTAAAATTTGCCACAAAAAGTAAAATTCTTAATTTTATCTTTCGTTTGATTTTATTATCTTTATTATTTTTCTACGATTTTTTCCTTTTCTTTGTTTTTTTTATTTTCTCAAGAAAAAAATCCAGCATTAAATTAAATTTAATATATTTACGGTGTAAATAAAAATGATTTAAAAATTAATTTAATTCCTACAAAAATTTTGACTAATGGTTTGAAGACTTGATCACAATATTTTTTATCAAAAATATGTTTTGGGGTAAAATTTACCACAAAAAGTAAAATTCTTAATTTTATCTTCCGTTTGATTTTTTTATTTTTATTATTTTTCTACGATTCTTTTCTTTTCTTTGATTTTTTATTTTGTCGAGTTAACTGCAAGCATTAGATAAAAATTAATATTTTAATGGTATATAAAAAAATGATTCAAAAATTTCAACTAATGGTTTGAAGGAACATTAATTAATTTCAACATAAAATTATTTATTAATAATCTGTGTCTTCTCCGGCTAAATTTGCCTCACAAATAAATATATTACTAAATTTACAACGGTGATGGTGTATTAATTTACCTCAAATTTACTTTGACATTATTTTATTATATCTCTCATTCCCTTAGACACCAAAATCAAAACTAAATTCTCACTCTCCTATCATTTAAACTTTGTTGATAGTTTGACGAAATTCCTTGCACACATTATTTACGACTTATTCTCTCTTTCGAAATTTTTCTGTTTGTTGAATTCTTTCCTCGGTGGAACTTCAGCGCCAGTCATCAAATTCGTTTCTGCTATTCACCAAACTGAGATGTTCAATGCTCAGTAATAAGAAGGACAATACCCAAAAATAAGAAATGCCTCCAACTGTTCATGAATGAATAGAGTTTTATTTAAATAATAATTATATGCAGCAAACTATTTTGATTAACTCTTTTGGAAATAATTCCGTGATACTATAAATTCCATCGGGATTCGTAATTGTTATTTCTGACATATTCATGAAACTATGCGTCGATTCTCATTTTTCACCTTAAATCAGTTAAATTCACACAAACGGAAAATTTATTCAGTAGCGTGTAAATATTATTTTAGTTGGAATGTCTCGAATTCTCTTACGTCTGTATAAAAGAAGTGTATATAATTGTTATAGTAACTCATAAGATTTTGAAGATTTTCTTGAGAAATATTTAATAAACTTGTATGTTTTATTAGAAAATATATAAATATTTAACAATTTTTGCATCAGTTAATTTTAATTAGGAAAATAATAAAGTATTCATTTAAATTTTCATACTATTTTAAACTTTCAATTATTTTTGTATATTTAATATGATGAAATAATAGTATAATTAAAACCTTTTTTTAATCATAACCACTAGCATTTATTAATCGTGGATAATTTAACCTTAAAGTCTAGCCTTATATTTAAACTGTACCTTTTAATTCTTCCCATGGCTTTTACTATTTTTTATTACTTGTCATTAATTTTCCCCTATTAGCATCAGACAAATAATAACCGAATGTGTAGAGCGGTAGCGAAATTTGTGGATTCTACGAGTTCAGATTTGTGTTTAAGCAATAGATCCCGGTCTCATTAGCCTTCATGCTGCAAAACATTGCATCATATCTCTCCAAACCAAATAAAATAAAATAAAACCTTATTAGCATCAGAAAATGACCTAATCCATATCCTGATGCTATAGTGTGGATAAAGCTAATTCTGATTCTAATAGCGTAATAACAATTAAGCGTACAACTTTTTATTATAAATAATGAATAATTTAGCCTTAAAATCTAGCCTAATACTTCAACTGTAGCATTTAATTCTTCCCATGTCTTTTTCTATTTTTTATTATTTCCAATTAATTTTCCCCTACTAGCATCAAACAAACAATGGCCGAATGTGTAGAGCAGCACCGAAATTTCTTTGTTCGAACCCCACTGCCGGCATTGATGTTCATACTCATTCAGATTTGGCTTTAAGCAATAGGTCCCGGTCTCATTAGCCTTCGTGCTGCAAAACATTGCACCATATCTCTCCAAACCAAATAAAATAATACCTTATTAGCATTAGAAAATGACCTAATCTATATCCTGATGTTTTAGTGTGGATAAAGCTAATTCTGATGCTAATAGCGTAATAACAATTAAGCGTACAACTCTTTATTCTCACTGAACTTATTCTAACTACCTTGCTGTTTGGTAATATCATCTCACTCTAAATTACTGGTAATGAGTCACTTTTGATGACTAAATCCCAGTTTACAGGATAACTGCCAAATTCTATTGTCACTCCTTTATACCACTTTCACTTATTTTACGAGCTTAACATAAACCTGCATTTTCATGGATTAGTAAATATATCACAGAAACTAAAACTTCATTACAATTTCTTTTAGTAGTATACGTTTATTATATCTGCTTATATTTTAGTAAATATATCTTAAAAGTTAATGCTTGATTAAAATTTCTGATAGTAGTTCTCTAATACGTTTATTGTTCTCTACTTATATTCTACTAAATATATCATAGAAATTAACACTTGATTATAATTGTTTATTGTAGCTAGCTTACACGTTCATTGTTCTCTACTTATATTCTACTAAATATATCGTAGAAATTAACACTTGATTATAATTTTTCATAGTAGCTAGCTTACACGTTTATTGTTCTGTACTAATATTCTACTAAATATATCGTAGACACTAACACTTGATTATAATTTTTGATAGTAGCTAGCTTACACGTTTATTGTTCTCTACTTATATTCTACTAAATATATCGTAGACACTAACATTTGATTATAATTTTTGATAGTAACTAGCTTACACGTTTATTTTTCTCTACATATATTCTACTAACTATATCGTAGAAAATAACACTTGATGATAATTTGTGATAGTAGCTAGCTTCCACGTTTATTGTTCTCTACTATTGCTGCATTTGATTTTCTAAAGACCATTTGCATTTTCTGCCCCTGTCATTATTTCTCACATATATTTTAGTTGTTTAGAATGCGATTTTCTGAACATTGTTTCGAAACTTTTAATTGTAAATTGAGAAAGAATGTCAAGTGTTTTCGAGTGGTATATTATGAAAGTTTTCTTATTCTTAAACGTAGAAGGAAAACCATATTCATTACTGTGAAGTTAGTTCTTTTGATTTTGTATGTATCTATTTCTCTTAGACTGATTTCGAAATATTCATCTAATAATAAACTTTTTAATTATAACAAGAAATATTAAAGTGCAGTACTGCAACTCTAACTTTGCTTTGGGTGTCCTAGGAAAACACAGACAAAATATCGCTGATTAAATATAGATTTTACCCTTTTGATTGGTTCTAAAAATGCAAAATTCCTAATCTTTAATGACTTTTTATGACTTTTTAATGACATTTTAAAGTTTTAATGAACTTATAAGTTTTAGAGAATATTTTCAAAAATCTTAAAAGTGTCTCATATTAAAAATCTTTTTACCTTAAAATCAATTTTAATTAACAATAATCTATTCACTTGAAAATAGGTAAACTTATCAATCTTCAGCATAATCAACAAAATTTAGAAGGTAGTGCTTAAAATATTGGTATCTAGTCAACTCATTTTTTTGTCAGATATTAAATTTCCAGACTAAATAAAATTAAGAACGTCGTACGTTTAAGAAAACTATTTTGAAAAATTTTTAATTTGCCTTGTAATAAAAAAATTCTTATCTTTAATTTTCAAATAAGGCTGAGGAGAATCGGAGAACTTATCTCTCTTACCTAGCATAATCGATAAAATTTAATAGGTTGCGCTCAAAATATTAGCGTTTAGTTTACTTATCATTTATCATATTTTAATTTTAGAATAAATAATATTAGTAAAGGTATACATTTAGGCAAACTACTTTGATGAGTCTTAAATGTGTCTTGTGATTAAAACCTTCTTACCTTTAAGGAATATTTTAAATAACGCTAATTTTATTAATGTAGTCTTTGAGAATCACAGAATTTATCTCTCAACCCCTAACCTTGCTAATTCAACAAAATTTAGTGGGTCGAGCTTAAAATATTTGTGTCTAGCCCACTTATCATTTATCACATATTAATTTTCTAACATAAGTAATATTAGTAAAATCATATGTTTAAGAATAATATTTTAATAAATCTTAAATTTATCTT
>CM063510.1:138041976-138054476 GCA_032207245.1 Pardosa pseudoannulata
TTTTCAACATTTTTCGCTCGGCTTAAAAAATTTTGCTCATCAGAAAGGTATTCTTATTTCTAAGCATTAACTTGATTGTATCAACATCATTGTAATGCATATTTCGGATCTGATTAGGTGCGGTAAAAATATTTTGTTGTTTAATGAACGAGTTTGAGGGTTCTTAATTAAGAGAAGTGCATTAACTCGATGAGGATTCAACGGTACACAGCATTTCTGCATAAAGAAAGTTTGTGGCAGGAAATAATGGATTTTGCTTCTTTTTTAATCAGTTGCTTCGTTGCAAACATTTCTTCTCGGGGTTAAAGGGAGGGGTTAAGGACATTCCTCTTATAATGCGGTATAAAAGGATATATTTACAGAAATATTTATACATTATGACAAAGTAAGCTGATCAAAGTTTTTCTCCTTCAATTTAGGAGATTTTTATTTTTTAATACCCGTGTTTCGAGTCATGTTGATTAGGCTGCAAGGGAGAGAGCATAATTAAATAAAATAAGAATGTACAGACATGAAACTAATACATATTTTCGTCGAAGTTTTTAGAGCGAGTTGTTCCATGTATTTCAAGTGATCTTTCTTGAGAAAAATAAAACAAAGAATAATTGGGCGATCTCTGTAGATTTTTGTCGATTGGAACTCTTAATTAACAAGAAAACTTTTGGCATTTTTAAAGCCAAATTATCTTGGAGAAAACAAATTTAATTCTTGTAAATCTTTTCAGGAGAGTTATAAATTTATTACTTTCTATAGACTCAATTTAGGTTCAAACATTGTGTTATTTTTCTTTCAGTAGAGAATAAAATTGTCAGGCATAAATATCTAAAATTAAATCAATTTCAATTTTTAATTCCTAAGAATTATTACTTTTTTGAGACTCGTTTAAATATCTGTTAAAGTCAGAAATAGTTTATTTTAGTTTGTTATTTTTTATTCCTCTGTAATGGACGTTTTCTTAAAAATAACTTTAAATATTGTCAAAAACATGATCTTTGTACAGACAATAAAATCAGAATAAATTTTTCTCTTTTGTTTAATTTACCGGGTGATTGGAACAAGGTAAAATTCCACTCAAACTTTTATCTGGAAAGCTTAAAAATGTGTTTCACTACTAAATTATTTCATTTAGTTTCTTAATAAATTTATATCTTCAATTTAGTCTGGGGGGGTTCCTGAGCGCATGCGCACACATAGAGGAGTCAATATTGGTGATATTTCAATTAAAAACTTAACATGATACAGTTTTATAAGCTACATATATTCTTTAATATCTAGGATATTACGAGATCTAGTGACAATCGCAATGTTTTAAAATTCATAAATATATTGACATTATACGTTCAAATGCATTTTTAGAATACTTAAAGTAAAACCTAAATGCTAAACTAAATTTTTGGGACATAGATGATCGAAAGCAGAACCTGCTGTTTAAATATAAAGGTATGCCTATATTATATTAGAATGCTTTTAGATCTCTATTCGAACGAAGTGTATAAAAGAATAATTCAGGGAATCTCGTAATCTTTTCACCTACACCACTTAACGAAATGAACTCTTATCTTTTCTCTGCCTACTATGCATTTGATCACTCATCTTTACATCTTGTCTCTTGATCTAAAAACTCATCTTTTCAACATTTTTCGCTCGGCTTAAAAAATTTTGCTCATCAGAAAGGTATTCTTATTTCTGGGCATTAACTTGATTGTATCAACATCATTGTAATGCATATTTCGGATCTGATTAGGTGCGGTAAAAATATTTTGTTGTTTAATGAACGAGTTTGAGGGTTCTTAATTAAGAGAAGTGCATTAACTCGATGGGGATTCAACGGTACACAGCATTTCTGCATAAAGAAAGTTTGTGGCAGGAAATAATGGATTTTGCTTCTTTTTTAATCAGTTGCTTCGTTGCAAACATTTCTTCTCGGGGATAAAGGGAGGGGTTAAGTACTTTCCTCTTATAATGCGGTATAAAAGGATATATTTACAGAAATGTTTATACATTATGACAAAGTAAGCTGATCAAAGTTTTTCTCCTTCAATTTAGGAGATTTTTATTTTTGAGTATCCGTGTTTCGAGTCATGTTGATTAGGCTGCAAGGGAGAGAGCATAATTAAATAAAATAAGAATGTACAGACATGAAACTAATACATATTTTCGTCGAAGTTTTTAGAGCGAGTTGTTCCATGTATTTCAAGTGATCTTTCTTGAGAAAAATAAAACAAAGTATAATTGGGAGATCTCTGTAGATTTTTGTCGATTGGAACTCTTAATTAAAAAGAAAACTTTTGGCATTTTTAAAGCCAAATTATCTTGGAGAAAACAGATTTAATTCTCCAAAATATTTTCAGAAGAGTTATAAATTTATTACTTTCTATAGACACAATTTAGGTTCAAACATTGTTTTATTTTACTTTCAGTAGAGAATAAACTTATAAGGCATAAATATCTAAAATTAAATCAATTTCGATTTTAAGGTCTAAGAATTATTACTTTTTTGAGACTCGTTTAAATATGTGTTAAAGTAAGAAAAAGTTTATTTTAATTTGTTATTTTTTATTCCTCTGTAATGGACGTTTTCTTAAAAATAACCTTAAATATTGTCAACAACATAATCTTTGCATAGACAATAAAATAAAAAGAAATTTTTATCTTTTGTTTAATTTATTGGATGATTGGAACAAGGTAAAATTCCACTCAAACTTTTATCTGGAAAGCTTATAAAACTGTTTCACTACTAAATTGTTAAATTTTTAAGAACATTTTATTTAGTCAACATATTTTGGCAACGCAAATTTATCAGAACAGTATTAAAGTCATGTAGTTTTAATAGATAATTAAATATTAGTTTTTAAAAGTAAAAGGAATTACATCACAATATTTAGAACTAGCATATAGCCCATCATATGATGGGATCAGTAAAATTTTTAATTTTATAGAATTACACGCTCAATAATTTGTTTACTGGCCGCATGTTAGTTGCCCACTTTAATTTATCTCCTCATATTACGTGATAGGATGTAGAGCAGAGATTTTAATATTCACAGTCATTTTTTGGCAGTATATATAAATGATGTCCAAATTTTAGCGAATCGATTGCGAACCGTGTGGTTATGTATAAAAAACAAACACACAAACGAACAAACTTCTTAATTTTCAAAGATATATAACTTAAATACTAGATATTTATTAGTCCGTGAAATAGACTCCTAGACTTTTATGAAAATAATGTGTTGTTAATACCGGTAATAAAATTTTCATTACAACAAAAAATAATCGTTGATTAAATTTAAAATTAACACTTATGTACCCAATCTATTATTTATTGCAAATATAAAACAAAATTATTTACGTAATGTCTAAGTTCAGTGATAAAACGTATGAAAATAATGCCGACGGTGTTCAAATAATTTAAAATAAGAAATGATTAAAGGAGATGGTTAAAGGAATGATGTCATAATGTTAGGAAAAAATGTGATTTTTACCTATTTATTATGTGATAAATTAATAAATTTAATATTCTGCTCTTAACCAGGGACAACAGAGCTTAAAGTAATGGCATTAAACCCTCGTAAAGGGGGGAAAGGTTGGATTTCGAACGTTTTCGAACTCGCTTTGAATTTTGCTAACCCTAACTCATCAAAAATACAATATGGATGTCTCTATCCATTCCAGGTCCAAACGCTTCATAACTTCGAGGACAGACGGACAGCTGGACAGACAACTTAGGCTATTATTATATAAGGGAATTTAATCAAGTATTCAACTACTTTATATTCTATAGCACTTTTCAGGAATATTTTCTAAAACTCTTTCAGAATATTATAAGTGGAATAATTCTTATAGTTTTAATAAAAAAATAAGAAAGTATTAATTGATAAAAAAACATAATTGATTTTAGCTTTTTTCAAAAATAAAGCAGCTTAATATGATAAATAAAATAAAAATATTAAAATATCGAAGTTGTTTTATGAAAAAAATAAAATGCTTACATTTTCACCTAGTTTTTAATCGAAGAATAAATTTAAAATTAATAAAAATTATATATAAAATGTTTTATTAATTCCTGGCATACACAATACTCGCTTGATATTTTTTAAGAAAAGAGAATCACGCGATATTTAATTAATCTTAGCTTTTATTTTTAACAGATTTATTTGAACTTTTTTTTTTTTTGCTTTTATCTAAAGAAAATTCTTAAAGTCAAAAGCCTTTAACGGTATCGGAAATATACAAAAAAAATATAGTGAATGTGTAAAATAATGAAAAAAATAATAATTTCCCAATTTAATTTTGTTAAAGAATAAATAGATTTATTTATATAGAAGCTAACCACAGGATTTTTTAGAATATATAAACTTTCATAAATTCTTTTAAAATTAGTCTGAATATCAATCTATTTAATATTTCTTATTTTCAAATTATATTTTTAATACACTACTTTCAAACGTAGGAAAACATTATTGCTGTATAACAACAAAAATCATCAATTCAGCAAAGTTGATATATTTAGAAGATTGAAAAAGTGAAAATTTTAATTCCAAAGCATTCAACGGTGTCTTGCATATACAAAAAAAAATAGTGAATATTTAAAATAAGGAAAAAAATTTCCAAATTTAATTTTGTTAAAGAATAAACAGATTTATTTATATAGAAGCTAACCACTCGATTTTTTAGAATATTTAAACTTTCATAAATTCTTTTAAAATTAGTCTGAATATCAATCTATTTAATATTTCTCATTTTGAAATTATATTTTTAATATACTACTTTCAAACGTAGGAAAACATTATTGTAAAGAACACCAAAAACAACAAAGTTGGGTCTGAAAAGTTGATATATTTAGAAAATTTAAAAAGAGAAAATTTTAAATCCAAAGCATTCAACGGTGTCTTACATATACAAAAAAAATAGTGAATGTTTAAAATAAGGAAAAAGAATAATTTCTAAATTTAATTTTGTTATGTTAAAGTATAAATAGATTTATTTATATAGAAGCAAGCCACTGAATTTTGAGGATATTTAAACTTTTATAAATTCTTTTAAAATTAGTCTGAATATCAATCTATTTAATATTTCTTATTTTCAAATTATATTTTTAATATACTACTTTCAAATGTATGAAAATATTATTGCTAAAGAACACCAAAAAACAGCAAAGTTGGTTCTGCAAAGTTGATATATTTAGAAAATTTAAAAAGAGAAAATTTTAAATCCAAAGTATTTAACTGTGTCTTACATATACTAATAAAAATAGAGAATGTTTAAAATAAGGAATAATTTCTAAATTTAATTTTGTTATGTTAAAGTATAAATAGATTTATTTATATAGAAACAAGATACTAAATTTTGAGGATATTTAAACTTTTATAAATTCTTTTACACTTGTCGTGTGGGTATACTTCACCGCCAAGTTAAGCTTGCAGCGGGCGTTTTTTCGTGAATCGCGCGAAAGTTCAGTTACTCAGAAAAATCGCAGTAAATCGAAAACTACTTTGTTTTTATGAACGAAACTTTTTTTATTTTACACTTTAATATATACTGTATGGTTATTTAACAAAAAAAAAAAACAATATTTTTACGAAATCCCAAAAATAAATTATTGTTAAAATTAAAGTCCGATAATCTGTCAGCGCATATTTCTTCGTCACTATCTTTGTCACAGCGGCTCATTTTATCAATTTTGTATTCAACAATAAAAAACCAAGCTTTAAATTGACAAAACACGACTTGTACGTTCTGGAGCTAGGAATTCGATAGAAGACGAAATAACGCAACAAAAGACCGAATAACTCGACAATCACAACTTGTAGAAAGAAAAAATGCAAAGCGTTGAATTGTAACACAAACATCACCTATATAATGTCACACATACATATAATTATACGTATTTAGTAGATTTGTGGTGGTTAGTGGGTATCCACCACAAATCTACTGAATACGTATTTTTATGTGATCCGCCCTCCAGTGAGAGACTGCAAAAAACGTAAAAATACGTTACCCTCACGCGAAGTGTTAAAATTAGTCTGAATATCAATTTATTTAACATTTCTTATTTTCAAATTATGCTTTTAATATACTACTTTCAAATGTATGAAAATATTATTGCTAAAGAACACCAAAAAATATCAATTCAGCAAAGTTGATATATTTAGAAAACTCAAAAATAGGAAATTTTTAAATCCAGTTAACCAATATGAATAATTTAAGTAACTCATACTTCTACAAATTAGGGATTTTACGTTTTTCTATGACATAAAAGTTACTTTAAGTTACAAAAACAAACTGAAACTCAATTTTCCTGCATTTTGAGAAATTTTTACTCAGTTTTTAAACTATAGTAATTTACCATAAAAGAACTTGAACAAATTGACTTAAGTAATTTTAAAATTTTCCCCAATGATGAGTAAATTTAAAATATGTCAAAATATACTCGATCCGAGATCCAATAAATTAGGCTCTAAGTTTTATTAAGGGACTAAGAAATACTTTTACCAATTTTTATAAAGGAGTTGACATTTTTTCCTTGGCACGAATGTATATACCAGCAGATTAAATTCAACAACTATTTAAACTTCTTACTTAATTCTCAGAATAGAATTTTTCAACGATTCTTTACTAAACTCAGACTAATAAATGAAATTCCTTTAATTTTAAGCTGCTATATCAAGAAAATTATCGTATTTACTCTTGTATAACACGCACGCTGCGTTTTTACAGAGAAAAATATAAAAAACGTTATACAGTAGATTCTAGTAGACCTTAATTTCGATAACAATAACGGGTTGATAACAATATTCAAAATTAATAATTTTAAATTTTAAATTTAAATTTTAAAATAAAATTAATTAAAATTAAAATAAAAATTTATTTTATAAATTTTTAAATAAAATTAATTAAATTAAAATTTTTAAATTTTAATTAATAATTTAGATTTAGTATTCAAAATTAGATAAATTTACCCCCCCCTCTTTAATTCTCACGTACTAAATTTCAAAACAAAATGAAAAAATACACTTTATATTTATGTACTGTATATTATCCTTTAAAACATTAGAATTGTATACACAATTTTAAAAAATTGACCAATTGTTGACTGTCTATTTTTTTCTAAGCAGCTCATTGATAAATTGTTCGTAATCATAATCAACCTGTCATAACGATTTAAGATTTCGCTCTTTTGTTTTAATGTTTAATCATTTCCCTTTCTGGCTTCCGTATCGACAAGCTGCATGTAAGCGAGAAAGGCATAAAATGTGAATACGCTCCTCCTCAGTTCCGATAATAATGTGTTGCCTTCTGTTTATCTGACAACCACTGACCATCAGCAGGGTGATGCGTATTTCTGAAAAATTCCAGGAACGTGTATCACTCTACTGCTTTCTTCATTCCCAATTTTCCTAGGTTGAAGAGGAGAATTCTCGGAAATTCAAACAACAACGAAGGGAAGGAAAAGAATCGGTTCCTTCTGAGTATATTGTGAATATTCCTTTGCCAGTTAAAATGAGGTTTGAAAACTGATAACATTATAACATTAACCTATGTAACGATCACACAAAGCAATAATTTTATCATACAAATGAATAGAGAAAATCGTAACCAAGTGATTTCAATAACAATAAGCGATTGATAACAATAAACGATATAGAAAATTAGATAAATTTACTCCCTCACCTTCAATTCTCACGTACTAAATTTCAAAACAAAATGAAAAAATACACTTTATATTTATGTACTGTATATTATCCTTTAAAACATAAGAATTGCATACGTAATTTTAAAAAATTGATCAATTGTTGACTGTCTAAAATATTTTCGAAGAAGCTCATTGATAAATTGTTCGTAATCATAATCAACCTGTCATAACGATTTAAAATTTCGACCTTTTGTTTTAATGTTCAATCATTTCGCTTTCTGGCTTCCATGTCGACAAGCTGCATGTAAGCGAGCAAGGCATAAAATGTGAATACGCTCCTTCTCAGTTCCAGTAATAATATATTGACTTCTGCTTTTATGACAACCAATGACCACCAGCAGGGTGTGCGTATTTCTGAAAAATTCCAGGAACGTGTAATTTTCCACTCCTTTGTTCATTCCCAATTTCCCTAGGTTGAAGAGGAGAATTCTCGGAAATTCAAACAACAACGAAGGGAAGGAAAAGAATGGGTTCCTTCTGAATATATTGTGAATATTCCTTTGCCAGTTAAAATGAGGTTCGAAAACTGATAACATTATAACATTAACCTATGTAACGATCACACAAAGCAATAATTTATCATACAAATGAATAGAGAAAATCGGGACCAAGTGATTTCGATAACAATAACCGATTAATAACTATAAACGATATATAAAATTAGATACATTTACCCCCCACCTTTTAATTCGCACGTACTAAGTTTCAAAACAAAGTGAAAAGACACACCTTATATTTATGTACTGTATATTATCCTTTAAAACATAAGAATTGCATACGTAATTTTAAAAAATTGATCAATTGTTGACTGTCTAAAATATTTTCGAAGAAGCTCATTGATAAATTGTTCGTAATCATAATCAACCTGTCATAACGATTTAAAATTTCGATCTTTTGTTTTAATGTTAAATCATTTCGTTTTCTGGCTTCCATATCGACAAGCTGCATGTAAGCGAGCAAGGCATTAAATGTGAATACGCTCCTTCTCAGTTCCGATAATGTGTTGCCTTCTGTTTATCTCACAACCATTGACCATAAGAAGGGTGTGCGTATTTCTGAAAAATTCCAGGAACGTGTTTGACCCACTCCTTTGTTTATTCCTAATTTCCCTAGATTGAAGAGGATAATTCTCATAAATTCAAACAACAGCGAAGGGAAGTAAAAGAATGGGTTCCTTCTGAATATATTGTGAATATTCCTTTTCCAGTTAAAATGAGGTTCGAAAACTGATAACATTATAACATTTACCGATGTAACAATCACATAAAGCAATAATAGAGAAAATCGGGACCAAGTGGTTTCGATAACAATAAGCGATTGATAACTTTAACCGCTATCACATTAAGCGGAGTCCAGTGTATTTCGTAATTAACGTCCGTTTAAAATTTGGTATTAAAGCGGCTTTTCAAATTTAAAAACAATTGCAACAACTACATAAGGTTTTGTTTCGTTTAGATCACTACGGTCTACTGTTTTGCACACGAGGGCTAATGAGACCGGGACCTACAGTTTAAAGCCGATTCCGAACGGCTACAGACATCCATGCCCGTAGCGGGATTCGAACCCGAGAACTCCAGGTACATAAGGAATCAAACTCCAACGCATTTTCTGTGTCATCCTGACTCCATTCTTAACACAGTCCTTTGCCTTTGTTATCGGCTGCCTCAGAGTATTGGTTAAGTTTGGTTTGGTTTGGAGGGCTACGGTCTACTTTTTTAAACACGAGGGCTAATGATACCGGTACCTACTGTTTAAAGCCGATTCCCAACGAATGCGAATACCCATGCCACAGTGAGATCCAAACACACGAACTCTGATACCGAAAATCAGCGCCCTAGTATTGGATGAGAGGGGCTACGATAAGAAAATTAGTTGTTTTAGATTATTAGAAAAGTTCCTATGGGGCTGAAATTGGATAATTAATCACCCCTTCGTTTTAATGGAATGTTATGCGAAGAAATGTATTTTCCTTATAATTCTGTCTTTAAGAAGTCAAATAATAGTCGATTCGGTAGAACGCTGCTGTTCAGCCCGAAATTCATACGTTCGAATCCCACTTTTTGGCAACTATATAGACAGAAGTACTTTCTGTATTTAATCAATATCTTCTGAACTAGAAAAGTCATAATATTAAGACCACTTTCTTTTGTACTAGAAAGTCGAAGGGAAGCAACTCTCGATTTCTTAATTTTTTAGCTGATGTAAAGATTTTGAAATAAATTAAAATATGTACATATTTTTTCACTTAAACTTCAGTGGTCCTTCCGGAAAAATAAAAGTTTCTTAAGACATGAACTCATTAGTTTTATTGCTGAACGACGATAAAATGGATGGGTCGCTACTCATCGGTAACAGATTTCGCGGGTTTTAGTCGCATTGAAGGCATGGATGTTCTTAGTCTCTCGGAATCATTTTTATGCAACAGGTCCCTGTTTCATTAAACCTCGTCTAGCAAAACAGTAGAGCGTAGCACCCCCAACCAGTCAAAAAACCCTTTATTTTTATTAAGGTTTATAATTTTATGTATCATGGTTTATAATTCTATGAAGTCTCAAAAGAGAATCAAATTTTAAAATATATAAAAGAAGAAACTTATATTTTTCATTCACATAAAAAATAAAACTACTGTTAACGACATGTTTTCATATTAGAGAGCAAAATTAGCTTTTTTGTTCTCTCTTGTGAATTTTGCATTTTATGCTTTAAATTTTTACGATTATAAATGATTTTATGCTACCTAGCTGCTTTGAGTTACTTGAGATATTTTTTCTAAGAATTCTTTAGCTTTATTTGAAAGCCTTTACAGCAAAACTTCTTCGTTCATTATCCATAAATTGGGAAGTATTTCGTTTAGTTCCATATGTCTAAGGAGAGTTGTAGTTTAACAAACTTAATTATTCTAATCCATGTTACAGACTGTGTGATAATCGGAATTATTTTTATTCCTATGAGAGATTACTTGTGTGAAGCCGTTAAAAAAGTTGTTAAAGAACTCCATCTTTCGAAATACTTAGTAAGCATTATTTATTAAAGAAAATAATATGAGGTTAAAGAAGATTATTGAGTCAGTAAATATTTTTATGAAAGTCTACAATCTATTTTCTGCCTGATTGATCTATGCTGCAAACAAGATGAAAATGTCTCGTTAAAAGTACAAAATCTCTAAACCTACAAAACTATAAGAAGTATTTTCTAGAATCTTGTTAATAACACCTGCTGGTATTTACTAAGGTAGAAATATCTCCAAAAAGAAAATAATTTTTTACACACCTTTCGGTCAAATCCTAAAAAGTCGATGTATGTGTTTTTTGAGGACATGTCTGTAGAAAGTGTTCCGTCCAGCAGCCATGATGCTGGATCAGCGGCAGCAATTGCTTAATAGTTTTGTAAAGTGTGTTTATTTTGTTACCGTTGAGCGTAGCATAATCTGAAAAAAAAATAGTGTTCTCTTATAGCGCGGAGCAGGGGGATTAAATCGGCTATATACTCTGCTTTTCTTGATGTTTCTTTAAAGTGAATGGTTTGGACCAATGATGCGCAAACTTTTTCGACTGCGACATCTTTTGTAGAGAGAAAAGTTTTGGCTACCCCTAGAGATAAATGTTCACAAATACGATGTATATTTCGCGCATTTCTTTCGTTTGATCGAATAAAAATATCATCATATTTGACTCATATTAATTTTATTTATAATTTCAAGAAAATACTGTTTGTATAACACAAAAATCAGTAAATTGCCCTTTAATGAGATGTATGTGGCTGCAAGTTTCTAATTATCTCATCGATGTTTGGATGTATGTTGCTAACTGCAATTCGCATATCATCTTCAGGGTTTGAACGCGAGCGGTATTTAGTTTTTATTGAAACTAGTTTGCTAAATCCTGTTTCACATAAATACGTTGATGCAAATTGTATTAACACTCTGACGGGCATTCTTGCATAAAACGGATATTGTTTTTTCACGGATAGCCAAAATTTTTGGAAAGACTAAGTCTTAAATTGATTTCGAAAAGTATAATCACTAATAAGATCTATCAATTGCTCTTTCTCACTAAGAGTTGAACTGCATATGTCAAAAGAAAATGGATCACGAATCCAACCAAGATCGTTTTCAGGAAAATCCTCGAAAAATTTTTCTTTAACTTTTCAGTGACGGCACTTCACTCTTTATATGTACACTGTATGGTATGCAGCATGCACGGATAATGCATTTCATAAAAATTTGGCGACCCCAGAAAAACTTCTGGCGACCCCCACAAGGGTCGCGACCCCTAGTTTGCGCACCACTGGTTTGGACGACGTTTGGCATGAAAATATTCAAAGTCATTGTAATGAGTAAATTCTTAATTCCTTTAATCATAAATCTTATTGGGTTTTCATTTTCCCAACACTGATCCAATCCATATACATTTAATTCTATTTGATTGTGTTTACGTATTATGTATCCCCCTCGTTCATATTATTCTTATCTATTGTACTGTGTTAAAGTCATAAATGTTAGTAGTCATTAATTCTTAATTGATAGTAATATATTTGCTTTGTAATATCAAATTCTACTCTACAATAAACTGTTAGCAAACCCCTTCCCTTTGGTCATTTCTCAATCACAAATTATCAATATCTCATATACAACATTTCACGAATAGAGAATAACGCGTAAACAATTTTAACGCAAATAGTTCTAAATGCTTGCAATAATAAAAAAAAACTAGCAATTTATGTCTTCCTGCCGCTAACTAGTTGGCAACAAGCCGAACACTTACCTGATTGATCTATGCTGCAAACAGGATGAAAATGTCTCCTT
>CM063510.1:138059476-138074476 GCA_032207245.1 Pardosa pseudoannulata
CTTTCAAAGCTTATTGTTGGAAGGCAACCAAAAGCCAAACTTCTCACGGCTTCAAAATTGAATAAAAAGAAAAATAATTCTTATGTTGAACTTCGAAAATATATTCACCGGAATAGTTAAATATACGAGATGTTCTATCTTATTCATGATGCAATAGTTTGGTTTAAGGGGAAAAAAGAAAATTCTTCCCGAAATGAAATTTCGAATTTCCTTCGGGGCATTCTTTCCCCATAGGGTGCCTCAAAGCAAACATTTGAATTTTTCCCTCCGCATAGAGTGACATTATGAAACTGTTTTGACACTGTGACACTCTATCCAAATAAACATTTATGAAGTTGATTTAATAATCACAGCCACTTAGAACTGTCGAGAAAGATGACATGTCGCGAAAGATGGCAGTTTATTCATGGGGGAAGATTTGACATTGAAAAGAAGCTACACCTCCTTCCCTATAAACATTAAAATACTCTTACAGAGTGGAGATGAGATGTATTTTTTAGTCTGCTTGTTTGGAGTTTTAAACACATTTGTACTACGCAGCTCATACTAGAAATGGAATAAAGTTTTAAAAATATTTCTGAATGGACACTCTAAAATTTACAGTTCAAATTGCTGAATAAAAAGATTTTTAAAAGGTTCGTGTATGGAAAATGCGGTAAACAAATTTAACATTCCTCTAAACTAGTGAAAGAAATATATTTATTTATTTCAAATGGGTTCTCGTAATTTAGAAGCAGGAACAAAGACTATCAAACTTAGCCTACTACTCCCAGACGTATCATTTGAATTCACATTGTGACAGCAAACCTATTTACGTGTCCCAGCCGCTATTCATGAACATGGTGGTATTTTGGCTGATTTCAGCCTCAAGCTCCAAACCTAAGTTAGAAGCCATACAGAGCTACCTCGATTATGATATAAAAATTATAAAAATTATCAAACATACTTACTACAGTCAGTACCGGCTATATGGTCACCCACTTATAAGGTCACCCCCCTTATATGGTCAATTTTCCAAAGTCCTGTCTAGCTTAATAGGGAATATCTGTTAAATCGCACCGCTTATACAGTCATTTTTTTTCTTGTTACCGGTTACATGGTCAGTTTCATGTTTTCAACGTGTTTCCGTTTTTTTTACGTTCTTCAGCAGACATTGATGAATATGGTAGATGTTTATTCGGCTTGAGCCGTGGAACAACACTGTTGTTATGAGCAGCTCGGCGATTTATCGACTCAGATACTTCGGAGCGGTCTTACAGTGTTCAACTAGCAGGAGTTCTAGATTAAGAAAAAATTACGAAGCAAACACTCAATAATAAATCTATCATAGATATTGAAAAAAAAGTGTCGGACTCTAAAAACTATTCCTTCAACATCACCTGAAGCTGAGAGTATATTCTCTACCACCAGGTTATTCCTAACAAAGTTAAAAACTAGGCTGAGTGATAAAAGCGGTGATTACGCATTTTTCTTAGATCATACTTTAAAAATAAATAATTAATGTATTTTATTAATGTTTTGTAGCTTGTTTTATATTAAGGCGTATAAATTTTTGATTATAAACATCATTATTTTGTGTAATTATTTGTAACATAAATGAAAATTAACTCATTTTTAGAATTTTATCTACAATCAGAATGAAATAGTTAATTGTCCATAAAGAAAAAAGTATTATGTTCTGGTCAAGTTATATGTTTCACCCCAGCATTCCTTTAACCCTCCGAGTGGAACACATCGAGGAAAAAGTCTCCAAAAATACGCTAAAGGTTTACTGTGTCAGTGGCCAAAGCGTTCTATGATTTTTTCCTTCGCCTTTTGTCGACTAGAATGGAATACAGGAAACCCACCCTCATTTGTGTCTCTTTACTTCCTGTTATAAATAGATATATAAATAGATATTATAGATTGTTAATTTTTAAAACACATAAAGCTCGTCAAGTCTCGAAGATCATCCCATAAGAAATAATTGATTCTAAAAGTACAAATAAAAATATTCTTTGAGAGACTTATTTATTTTTTACGAAAGACATTCAAGATATTTAAGTGGTGCAGTTAGAGATACATCAGTTACCGCAAATGAAATACTTCGAATTAGAGATTTATAAAGCCATGAAAAGCTATCAGCATCATTGTGCCTCAAGGGGTAGGGGTACATCCCTCAATAAATGTCATTCAAAGAGGGGTGCAGTTCTTAACAATAGTTCTGACCCTCCTACCTTAAAAGCATTGGCAGAAATGTACATTACATCTATTTTCAGAGCGTTTTTGGAGGTCAAAAATTGTATGTGACAACCGCTTTGAAGACATCGGTTTGGCGGAATTGTACGTTCAAACCGCTTAGAGGATTAAAAATTAAATGTAAGTTTCCTTTCTTCATTTACATTGTATAATTATAATAATAATTATTATTATTATTATTATTATTATTATTATTATTACTATTATTATTATTACTAGCATATAGCCCTTCATATGACGGCATCAGTAATTTTTTTTAATTTTCCAGAATTGTACAGTACCCTATGAGGCAGGTAATAAACAGTTTGTGTTTTGACTGAGAATTATTTGGTAGACGCTCAATAATTTGTTTATCTTAGTACTCTTCTAAATTCTCCTGATACTGTGAATGCAGTTTAGAATCACGTTGAATTCATTTAGAAAGATAATTCAAAGTTTTCTCAGCTACGTCGAGATTATCGTTAAGTTCTTCCTTTTTTTTTCCACAGCAATTAATGGAAATAGAGGAATGAAACTATTATTTCAACTACACCCTAGAGGTAGATTGAATTTGTTATTAATAAAGGTGAAAAATTTTTATTGCAACAAAAAATAATCTATGATTAAATTTAAAATGATCACATTTGTACCTAATCTATTATTTAAGCCAAATATAAAAGAAAATTATTTACGTAATATCTAAGTAAACTGATAACATGTATGAAAATAATGCAGGTGATATTTAAATAATTTAAAATAAGAGATTTGAAAAAAAATTTTCAATTTTACAACTCCTCTTCAACCTCCACTCAAAATACAGTTTCTTTTAAGTCAAAGTGTTTTTTGCTGGATGAGATCCCGCCTACCCTCCCTCATCCCTTTGGACTAACTTTCTCTTGGTATTTTCCAATTTTTTTTTGTGAATTTATTTCTATTAACAATTAAATTTCGTTATTATCGATGTTATTTTCATTTCTCATTCGTTCCATTTCCTCTTTCGCTGCAAGATTACATGGTCTTGTACCAACAAATTCAATAGGATTTAAGGCTTCAAGTCTTAGGCTTTGCAATGATCGAGCGCGACTTAAAATGACATATGCTAAGCCTTTACAATTCCAAAGGTAAACTGTAGGCGGGATCTCATCCAGCAAAAAACTCTTTGACTTAAAAGAAACTGTATTTTGAGTGGAGGTTGAAGAGGAGTTGTAAAATTGAAAATTTTTTTTCAAATCTCTTATTTTAAATTAATTTTACAATTTACACTAAATCACAAATTTGTGATGAAAATCACACTCAGTTTATTTAATTTGTGATTAAGTGAATGTTTCAGTCTATTTAGTATGAATGTTATGTGTTTCCTTTGTGTTTTCTTTGTTAATTCAATTAGATTTTAAATATTCAATTTTTGTAATATTTTTCCTCAAAATGTTGTTTTTGTTTATGTATCAATTTGTTGAGTTACGATCCCTACGCCAGATTTCAAACGCCACGCACGCAAGCTGCAAGCACGCCAATTTCGCCAAATGTGGTTGAAGCACCAACAAGATCCATGATTAGAAACAGGAGAGTGGGCTAAGAAGAGGAGTTGAATAAGAAATGATTACATGAGATGGTTAAAGGAATGACGTCATAATGGTAGGAAACAATGTTATTTTTACCTATTTATCATGTGATAAATTTAATCGCCTGCTCTTAACTGGGGAAAATAGGGCTTGAAATAATGGCATTAACCGCTCGAAAAGAGGGGATGGGGTGAATTTCGAACATTTTAAAGACCAAAGTATTTTTCGCTGTGATGTGAAGCATATTTATACCAATTTATTTTAGAATCGGATCTATCGTTTAAGAGAAGATAAATTTTACTCGCTTTGAATTTTGCCTCTATCCATTCCAGGTCCAACCGATTCGTGAATTTGCGGACAGATAACTTAGGCTATTATTATATAGGAGACTAGCATATAGCCCGTCATATTCCGGGATCAGTAAAATTTTTAATTTTCCCGAATTGTAAAGTACTCTATGGAGCAGGTAATAAAATGGTTTGATTTTGGCTGAGAATTATTTGGTACACGATCAATAATTTGATTATCTTTACTGACCGCATGTTAGTTGCAAACTTTAATTTATAATAAAAAATAATCCATCAAATTTATAAAAAATAATCCATCATCAAATTTAAAATTATCCCATATGTACCTAATCTACTATTTAAACCAAATATAAAAGAAAATTATTTACGTCATATCTAAGTTCAGTGATAAAATTTATGAGAATAATGCGGACGATATTTAAATAATTTAAAATAAGAAGTGATTTAATGAGAGGTTAAAGGAATGACGTCATAATGCTAGAAAAAAAGGTTATTTTCATCTACTTAGGGCCATATTCACCAAAATCAGGGTATCCAGGATCAAAGAGCGGATCAGGGAATCGGTAGATCAGCGATCACAAGCCATTAACTGTGACTTAAACTGGTTTCATATGCACCATGAGTGGATTCCCTGATCTATAGATTAATTATTGCAATATGTAAGCGATGTTTTGATTGGTCAATAAACAAGATTCTCCGGGGATAGTTCTCATGCTAAGTTGATTTACACATTTACTCAACCAGACATAAATATCGTTTGAGGAAATTATAAATTTAGTCAAGGATATGTAGTTTTACTGATATTTGCTCACGAAATAAGAATGGAAGAATATAAATGGAAGAATTTTGATGAAACCGAGGCAGAATCTTTTGTGAAAAATCTGGAAAGATCCAGAAGCGAAATACCTTGATGCTAACAAAAAATTTTCAGCAGAAGATAGAGCATTATTCTTTTACGAAGGAGCTGAAATCGTGTCATCTAGCATTCGAATTAATGATTCAGCTGTATATTTATAAAAACGATAACGCGATCGAAAGTCTACATCATCCAAACAATTCAAATCATTTGTTCTTTCTGGATGCACAAATTTTTTCCTGCGGCTTTCTGTTTTTTCCAGCATTTGTAAAACTTCGAAACTTCGATATCTTCTATATCTGAAAATATATCCATGTTTGTTTTCAACGCAGAGCGCATGCGTAAAATGTAGTATCCGTGGATTAGGCAATTAACCCTCCCAATTCGGGGGATCAGAAACAGGAGATTAAAATGAGCTGAAAGCCGCGGATTTTCATCTTGAAACCAGAGACTCTAATTTCAGCCTTTCCTTTTGTAGGATTGTAGATTCTCAATACTAAGATATACTTTTATCTTCATGAAAACTAACTAGACCTGTACCTAAACCTTCACTCCAATTTCTTGAAACCAGAGACTCTAATTTCAGCCTTTCCTTTTGTAGGATTGTAGATTCTCAATACTAAGATATACTTTTATCTTCATGAAAACTAACTAGACCTGTACCTAAACCTTCACTCCAATTTCTTGAAACCAGAGACTCTAATTTCAGCCTTTCCTTTTGTAGGATTGTAGATTCTCAATACTAAGATATACTTTTATCTTCATGAAAACTAACTAGACCTGTACCTAAACCTTCACTCCAATTTCTTGAAACCAGAGACTCTAATTTCAGCCTTTCCTTTTGTAGGATTGTAGATTCTCAATACTAAGATATACTTTTATCTTCATGAAAACTAACTAGACCTGTACCTAAACCTTCACTCCAATTTCTTGAAACCAGAGACTCTAATTTCAGCCTTTCCTTTTGTAGGATTGTAGATTCTCAATACTAAGATATACTTTTATCTTCATGAAAACTAACTAGACCTGGACCTAAACCTTCACTCCAATTTCTTGAAACCAGAGACTCTAATTTCAGCCTTTCCTTTTGTAGGATTGTAGACTCTTAATACTAAGATATACTTTTATCTTCATGAAAACTAACTAGACCTGGACCTAAACCTTCACTCCAATTTCTTGAAACCAGAGACTCTAATTTCAGCCTTTCCTTTTGTAGGATTGTAGATTCTCAATACTAAGATATACTTTTATCTTCATGAAAACTAACTAGACCTGTACCTAAACCTTCACTCCAATTTCTTGACCCTGCATCCCGTTTGCAGAAGTCTACCCACTGACGCCGAAAAATATCACCACCTTATCTATTTATAAACTACTGTCTAAAATAATTCTGTAATAATACTGGTAACATTTTTTTTCTCTAATGTAAATTAAAAATCATTAATATAGCTTAAAAAACCCTTATTTTACAATAGCTATTTACCTATGAAGTGGAAACCAAAACTTCCTTCCATTTCTATGACAGTTTAATTGATTACAACGTCAGACCTAAACTAGAATGAGCTTTTTAGCAGAAAATGCGATAGTACATCTATCGGAAAGGGAAAATTTCCGAAATGTCGAAAACTACGCATCGTAAACATTTACTTTGCAATCTTCTGACATTTGGCAATAATGGAGAAAACATGTTGGCTAATCATTCAAAATCTCGTTTTAGAAAGGCAGTTAGAATCTTTATTTGGTGTAATAACGTCTTTGGAATTACTCTTGTAATTACTCTTGTCATTGACGACTGAGGCAGAAATAATTTGATTTTAGTGTTATAATTGTTGTGCCCGTTTCTGCTTAATTCCTGTGCACCAAAACATATCCTAAGTACATCAGGAGTTTCTCAGTATGCCAGAACCCATAACAATTTCATCGACTGCACAAGTTATTTTAACTTATAAAGAGGAGTAGTTTTAGGAATAGAATAGAAATAGAATATAGTTATGTTTATTACCCTAAATATGTCTCGCTTTTTATTCATATTTCTAAATATGTAATATTTTATTTTAATGTATTAATGGTACATAAACATACTTTACCGTTGCATACAGATGTGTGTATGCCTGCATGTATATGTATTATGTATGCATATATATGTATATGTAATATTAAAATCCCTTATTTACGTATTTTAATATTATTTTAATAACTTTTGTTCATAAAGTACGTTGGGGGGTTGCGCGGTAATTCGGATTTTTCCCTCCAGACACGCTATAGACTTAATTCAGCCTCTGTCTGGACTACTTTAGCCAATAGTTAGAGAGTTCTCTTTAAACATGGGTATTTTTTATCACGTGATCAATTGTGCTTAGGGATTATTCATAGTCATTTTACCTGAGAAATCCCTATTTGAAAAGTGTGTGTGTGTGCAGGAACACATTGTCTCGGTGCACGATGTTGTAAAAGGCTTGCATGTTGTGTGGATTTCCTGTATCTCACCGGAAACAAATTATGTTGTGATTTTGAATGAGTCTCGCCTATATTACACACACACACACACACACACACACACACACACACACACATATATATATATATATATATATATATATTATATATTATATATATATATATATATATATATATATATAGATATATATATATATATATATATATATATATATATATATATATATATATATATATATATATATATATGTGTGTGTGTGTGTATATGTATATGTATATGTATATATATATATATATATATATATATATATATATATATATATATATATATATATATAGAGAGAGAGAGAGAGAGAGAGAGAGAGAGAGAGAGAGGGAGGGAGATATATGTAGAGAGAGTTTTGTATTGGGGTTCTCTTTCAAGTATAAAGTTCGCATTGAAAAAACACATTCATTTTGAGTTCCATAAACTACACAAATTAATTATTTTTATTCCATTTGATTTCATTTACAGGTACAATGCAAAAATTTATACTATGCGGAAAATTATTTTTCCTAAAAGAAATTAAAAATTGTGTCAAAATAAAAGTGTTACCTTCTTTAGAATTCCTAATATAAAATACCTTAACTGCACAATGAACATACTATTCCTTAGTTTACTTCAAGACCACATGCATCTCGAAAATTCAACTTACAGTAGTGAATCGACAAAGGGAATTCGTAACAGATTTGTAAAACTGGTGGTAGTGTCATGAAGATGACCTTAATTAAAATGTCATGGGAAGACTTCTTAAGTAAGTTTTTAATAATCTGGAATATGCTTGGTCGCAATATTTTAAGTTACTTGCTTCCATAGCGATGGAAGGTCCCTCACCTATTTTTTAATTTCTTATCAGGATGAATTGGGTAATCGTCCATAACGAAAAAACCATTATATCTCGATCAAGTTATAAGTTTCATCCAAGCATTACATTAAAAAGTAAATGTAAATTTCCTTTGTATATATCTAATTTATCCCTTTTATGCATTATGTAATTTAACAAATCCCATTGTTTCTTTCCCTATTTTTATTCCCAACAAGGATCAAATAGGTAAACTTTCATGACGAAAAGAGTATTATATTCTGGTCAAATTATATGTTGTAACCCACCATTCCATTAAAAACTAATAGTAAGTTCCTCCTTATATTTACATTATGTAATTTAACAAAGCAAATTGTTTCCTCACTTATATTTATCCACAATTAGAATAGAAGGGGTAAACGTCCGTATAGAAAAGAGTATTATATATTGATCAAGTTATATGTTTTAACCCAGCATTTTATTAAAAAATAATAGTAAGTTCTTCCTTTAAATTTACATTATGTAATTTAACAAAGCAAATTGTTTCCTCACTTATTTTTATCCACAACCAGGATCGAATGGGTAAGCGTTCGTAACGAAAAAAGTATTATATATTGATCCAGTTATATGTTTTAACCCAGCATTCCATTAAAAGTAATTGTAATTTCCACCATTAAATTTACATCATGTAATTTAATAAAGCATATTCCTTGCAATTTGATACTAAGAAAAATATTTAAGTTTATTTAAAATCACTAACATAGTAGAAACTTAAAGTGAAAAATATCAAAAAAGTCTAATTATAGGTTAATACTTAGCTTAAACACTGCATAGTAATCCCTAATTCTCATCATAATACTTAAATATACGTAATTTGATAGCAGAGTCAATGACACTGTTTTGCGAACCAGCTTTGGAAATGTTATACCCGTTAACTGAAACTAATTGGCTTCTCAATTAATTAATGATAATTTGAAACCCTGTAGCCTCAACATGCTTGTTTCAACTGCTAAAAAGTAAAATTTACTAATTTACTTAAGAATACGATATTTCTTTATCTTGATTTTGCATAAGTGACTGAAAAGGATTTTAAACTGATATACTATTAAATGGGAATAATAACATTGGGGGTTTCCGTACTTTAATGGAGTGTTTATTTGAACTAGTAAAGATGTATTATGATATTTTTTTATTCATATAACAAGTGTAATGAAAATAATTGTATATTTTTTCCATAAAATATAAATTACATTATAGAATGCATGAATTTTTATTTTTCCACACCTGTGTTATCTAGTTTCCTATAACCATAGTTTATGTATAGATCTGGTATAAATATTTTGAGTATTATGAATTTGTAATATAAGTGTATTTCTTTAGATACAAAATATTATTGTATAAGTTGCTTTTGTTTTTATTTTCGAAACTGTGTTGTCTAGTCCTATAACCGTAGTTCATATATAGATTTGTATGAATATTGAGCATTATGCATTTTTAAAATTATATAAGTATTTTCCGATATAAAATATTATTGTTATATATGTTGATTGTATTTTTATTATTTGAAACTGTGTTATCTAGTTTCCTGTAACCGCAGTTTAGATATATAGATCTGGTGCGGATATTTTGAACATTATGCATTTATAAAATAATATATTTCTTTAGATACAAATATTATTGTTATGGTAATGCTGCTTGTATTTTTATTCTTTGAAACTGTGTTATCTAGTTTCTTATAGTAGTTTATATATATCTGGTATAAATATTTTTTATGATATTTATTTGTAAAATAATAAAGGTATACTTCTTTAGATAAAATAATATTTTCATTACATATGCTGCTTGTATTTATTTTTCCGTGTTTATATTTTAGTTATTTGTATAAATATTTTATTTTTGTATTATGAATTTGTAATATAAGTGTATTTCTTTAGATACAAAATATTATTGTTATGGTATATGCTACTTGTATTTTTATTTTTCGAAACTGTGTTGTCTAGTTTCTTATAACCGTAGTTTATATATAGATCTGGTATAAATATTTTGAGTATTATGCATTTGTAATAAAAGTTTACTTCTTTAGATACAAAATATTATTGTTATGGCATATGCTGCTTGTATTTTTATCTTTCGAAACTGTGTTGTCTAGTTTCCTATAATCGTAGTTTATGTATAGATCTGGTATAAATATTTTGAGTATTATGAATTTGTAATATAAGTATATTTCTTTAGATACAAAAATAGTATTGCTATGGTATATGCTGCTTGTATTTTTATCTTTCGAAACTGTGTTTCTATTTTCCTATAACCGTAGTTTACATATAGATCTCGTATGAATATTTTGAGTATTTTTCATTTGTAAAATAATATAAGTGTACTTCTTTAGATACAAAATATTATTGTTATGGTATATGCTGCTTGTATTTTTATTTATCGAAACTTTGTTGTATAGTTTCCAATAACCGTAGTTTATATATATAGATAGATCTTGTATGAATATTTTGAGTATTATGCATTTGTAAAATAATATTAGTATACTTCTTTAGATACAAAATATTATTGTTATGGCATAGGCTGCTTGTATTTTTATCTTTCAAAACTGTGTTGTCTAGTTTCCTATAACCGTAGTTTACATATAGATCTCGTATGAATATTTGAGTATTTTTCATTTGTAAAATAATATATGTATACTTCTTTAGATACAAAATAGTATTGCTATGGTATATGCTGCTTGTATTTTTATTTTTCGAAACTGTGTTGTCTAGTTTCCTATAACCGTAGTTTATTAGATATATATATATTTATATTTATATATATATATATATAATATATATATATTTATATAATATATATATTATATTTTTATATATATTTATATATATTAGTTATATAGATCTCGTATGAATATTTGATTATATGCATTTGTAAAATAATATATGTATACTTCTTTAGATACAAAATAGTATTGCTATGGTATATGCTGCTTGTATTTTTATTTTTCGAAATTTTGTTGTCTAGTTTCCTATAACCGTAGTTCATATATATATTATATATATATATATATTTATATATATATATATATATAGTTTTATAATATTTATATATATATATATCTGTATGAATATTTTTTATATGCATTTGTAAAATGATATAAGTATACTTCTTTAGATACAAAATAGTTGCTATGGTATATGCTGCTTGTATTTTTATTTTTTTCAAAACTGTGTTGTCTAGTTTCCTATAACCGTATTTATATATATATATATATATATTTATATAATATATATTATTCATATATTATATATATATATGTATATATATGTTTATATGTTTTATATGTATTTATTATGTATATATATATGTATATATTTTATATTGTTTTTATTGTATATATATATATATATGTATATATATATATTCATTTATATACATATATTTTATGTATATACATTTGTATTCATATATATTTATATAGAAACTGTTTTATATTTTATATTTTACATATATATATACATATATTTTTATATTATATATATATATATATATAATATTTATACATTTAATACATATATATGTTTGTATATATATATATATATATATATATATTTATAAACTTTGTTTATAGTTATATATATTTATATATTTTAATATATATATATATATATATTATATATATATATATATATATATATATATATATATATTGTATGAATATTTTGATTATTATGCATTTGTAAAATAATATAAATATACTTCGTTAGATATAAAATAGTATTGTTATGGTATATGATGCTTGTATTTTTTATTTGAGACTGTGTTGTCTAGTTTCTTACAGCAATAGTTTATATATATATATTATAATATATATATATATATATATATATATATATATATATATATATATATATATATATATATATATATATATATATATATATATATATATATATATATATATATATATATATATATTGTATGAATATTTTGATTATTATGCATTTGTAAAATAATATAAATATACTTCTTTAGATATAAAATAGTATTGTTATGGTATATGATGCTTGTATTTTTATTTTTTTAAAACTGTGTTGTATAATTTCTTATAACAGTAGTTTATATATATATATATATATATATATATATATATATATATATATATATATATATATATATATATATATATATATATATATATATATATATAGATAGATAGATAGATAGATAGATAGATAGATAGATAGATATAGATATATATACATATATATATATATGATGTTTATATTTTTAGTTTTCAAAACTGTTTTGTCTAGTTTCCTATAATCGTATTTTATATAAGTCTGGTACGAATATTTTGAGTATTATTTATAGTAAAATAATATTAATATACTTCTTTAGATACAAATTATTATTGTAATGATATATGCTGCCTGTAATTTTATTTTTCGAAACTGTGTTGTCTAGTGTCTAATAACTGTAGTTTATATATAAATCTCGTAGGAATATTTTAAGATTATGAACTTGTAACATTATATAACTGTACATCTTTAGATATAAAATATTAGCATTATGTTAATATAGTTCTTTTTCCCTTTCCAAATTGTATTAAACACCCTTCCAGTTTCAATGAAAAAATTAACATATTTACGTAATGTTACTATTTTTTACAGAAATAAATATTTCTATTATTTTCTTTTACACTTGTTTGTATGAATACCAAAATTTACCATAAAATACAGTATTAATAATTTTTAATAAAAACTCTGTTATAATATGAAAACTTCGTTGTCAGTATTCCTGTTTAATACCAAGCCTCCAAAATATACCTTTATTCAAATTTATCTAGAATTAAATAAATGTAGTTTATATATTCATCTGATTTTTAAAAAACACTTTTTGGAAAGTTATGCATTTTTAAAATAATATAAGTTCCCCCAAATTGATCTTAATTTTGCAGAAAATCTTTTGGATAGGAAAATAGATGATTTTTCATTTTTTTATCAAATTATAAAGCTGTATCAGTCCAAATCAATTAAGTAAATCATTCTAGAATATCTAAGTACGCGAACAAGATTTAAATCTCTTTATAAAGTGGTCGAAACCGACTGAGAAAAGCTGCAGACTGAAAAATGCGCTCTAAAAGTGCTCTGGACTGCACGATAAGTTATCTTTACTGAGAAAAATGCTGCATGAGAAAAAAAAATCAAAGAAATGCAAAATAATAAAAATGAAGATAATCTCATTAGGGTTCGAATATCTCAAAAATAGTTCTTAAGAGGTTTTGCTAGTAAATTATTTCTCGTTATTTTCTTCAAATACCTGCAAAAACATTTTAATCGAGGAGTTATTAAGACTGCAACCGGCAAATAGCATATTTTCTAAGCTAATAAAGATATTATTTTTCTTTATTTAACTAAGGCATTAAAGTAAGAGGGTAAAAAGTAAGATTACTGTATAGATAAGCTACATTTCGTCGTTTTTAAATTTCATCATTATTTTGTTCTTTTCATAAAAAAAGTGTTTGTATAATAAAGAAATTTACTTTTTAATCATAGTCTCAAAAATTCCTGAAGTTGATTGAAACATTGAATAATTTTGAAACAAAGTGAGTATCAAAATGAGTTACTAGATCGTTATATTTAAATGAGTTATGGAATTATCATACACTCAACAGCCAAAACGTTATGATTTTTGATATTTTGCATAAGTACTAACAACTGTAGATCGCGCACAACCCATGAGTCGTCCAATTTCGGAAATACTTGTTCCGAGCCTTCGAGCCATTACAATCTGCCCTCTATCAAAATCACTTAGATCCGCAGCCTTTCCCAATACACACAGAAGTAAGTGAAAAATGATTCTTCAGACTCTCCAGCAGCAGTTAATTACTACTTCCACATGATCACGTGTCTTCCACGTCATCCAGGCGAGTTCATTGCAAAATGTAGGGGTGGACATAATGTTTTGGCTCTTGAGTGAATTATGGCCGATTAAAACCTTCTGTTCTATGGTCCTGCCTGTATAGGCATTGGTCGATGACGCTTTAGTGCAACTTCTTCAACAATATGTTGCTCTTCCGGGACGTAAGAAGCCTTCGCTTTAAGTGAGTTAAAAGTGAAATGGTCGATTAAAACGCTTTATTTTCTATGGTCCTCATTTTTTCGTTTTTAAACGGGCAGCCTTACTGAATGGTCTATGAGCAAAACTCCTTCAACAACGTGTTTGTGTTTTATACTGTATAAGGTCCTCGCTCTAGGCAATTTTCATCTTTTTTTTTTACTTGAAAATGGCATGGTCGATTAAAGTTTCTTTTCTAAGGTCATGACTGCATGGAAGTTGATTGGTTGAGTTCCAGCGAAACTCCTGAAACCGTGTGATGATCTTCTGGCCTGTATAAGGTCCTTTCTTCAACTGACTTTCACTGATTCCTTTGCTTAAAAATCGCATAGTACTGCAGCAGCGGGTTTGTCTTCCAGGCTGTATGAGGTTCTCACTCCAGGCAACTTTCACCTCCTTCTTTATTTAAAAATGATATGGTCTGTTAAAACCTTCTTTACAATGGTTCTGGCAATAGAGAGGTTGGTCGATGGTGCTGCATTAAAACTCCTTCAACAGCGTTATGATCTTCCGGGCTGCATGAGGCCCTCGCACCAAAGGACTTTCACCTTTTACTTTACTTGAAAATAACACGATCAATTAAAACCCTCTTTTCTATGGTCCTGGCTGAACGAAGGGGAGTCTTCAGGACTGTATGAAGTCCT
>CM063510.1:138079476-138126976 GCA_032207245.1 Pardosa pseudoannulata
GGTACCTGAGTGAGCTCCTATTGTGGTCCAATTACTTATCTCCGGATATTAGATTTTCCCTGGATTAGAAGCAGAAATAGATAGAGAAAATATTGGAGTTCTAGTACTGAGCATATTTTATCTCAAGGATACACTTTCTTTAGGCGTGTACGGATTTTCATGCATCCGAGGTATCTGAGTGAGTTTCTCTATGTTCATCAGGTAGTCTTCAATGTATCTATGTAGTGTTTTCTCCTTACCGCATAGGATAAATTGAATTCGGACCACTACGAACCATTAGAAGGTCAGCAGCAGTTACGTAGTCATCACTCCAGATTGCTATCTTAGCCTCTTGTCACTGGGAATTGTGTGGATCTTGGTGAAAAGCCAAAATGGAGTTTCTACCACGAATTAACTTTCCTGCTAAAAGCGGTCTCAAATATCTCTTTACAGAAGAACTTATCATGGGTCGTCATTTTTTCAATGTGTGCCCGCGTGAATCTGCAGACCTCAAGTAATTCGACTTTTAGTTTGGGGGCATTTGGAACATCTATTCCGACAGCCATTAAGCCAAGATTTACACCTGATCTGAAAGACGGCAATTCAAGACATGTTCTCAACGTTTCTCCAGACACACTGTGGTCAACTGTAGAACATAGTATCTTACAATCTCAAATGGTAGTTGAAAATGATAGCCGTCATGTTGACCGTGCCTTGTTCTAATAAATATTTTATCTAAAGTAAATGTGGGCTAAATGTATACCCCAAAAAATTCTTCAAAAAATGCCCTCTAGTTTTGAAATTTCAAACTATTATTTTTATTCGTTTAAACAAGTTTCTATCCTTTTATTATGTCCTGCACAGCATTTCATGAATTGCTGAACAATGCTTTCGACCATACACATTTTTAAAGTAGAGAAGTTTAATTATGGACACGCTGTATATATATATATATATATATATATATATATATATATATATATATATATATATATATATATATATATATATATATATATATATATATATATATATATATATATATATATATATATATATATATATATATATATATATATATATATATATATATATATATATATATATATATATATATATATATATATATATATATATATATATATATATATATTATATATATATATATATTATATATATATATATATATATATATATATATATATATATATATATATCAAAATTATTTAACGTTATTATTTCCTTAAAAACCTCCTCTCTCCCATTCTAATTTCTTATAATCTTTTTACCAGCCTCTAAATGTCTTAATCAAAGGAGCGTCCTCGACTTAAAATTCTGTAAATTTTCTGTCTATTCAACATGTTTTCCACCTGTCGCCGGCAAATGGCTCCAGGTTTTTCTGATCTTAACACTTAAATTTGCTGAGTAAGTTTCTTGTCCCTTGGGAAAATTCTTTCTGATTTCGCTCTTCGGTGCACCTGTGTTCGAGCAGAGTGATTTTTGTGTTTTTTTTCTTTTCTGTCGTTGACTAGTAAAGATGTCCGTTTGTTGTGCCATTCCCTTTCAATGGCCTGACTGCATCGTTATTACTGTTAGCTGATTAAACCTTTTCCCTTACAGTAACTCGGGTAAGCAAAACTAATAGGGGCTACATAATTATTATGACTAGAGGAAATAATTTTTACATATATATATATATATATATATATATATATATATATATATATATATATATATATATATATATATATATTTATTTATATATTTATTTATATATATATATATATATATATATATATTTATATATATACATATATATATATATGTATGTATGTATGTATGTGTGTGTAATGATACTTTATTCTAAAAAATTAACCAGGATAATTACGTTTGTCATCTTAAAATAATTTTCTGTCTATTCTACCCTTTTCTGCCTTTTTTTCTAGCAACCTTGGTGAATATCTTTGATCAGGTTTTGATTTGCAGAGCAACGGTCTACTGTTTTGCTGAGACCGGGACCTACTGCTTAAAGCCGATTCCTAACGGCTACGAACATCCATACAATAGTGGGATTCATACCCACGAACTCCGGTATCGACGATCGCTCTCTAACCAATCGGCAAGCGTTCGGCGTGAATATCTTTGTTTTCCCTATTAATTTGGCGACTTCGCACCGCCAAACTTTCTGTTGTGTAAGTACATTAAAACAATTTGTGACGCTTTAAGTACGTATCGAAGTCATCCACGTGACTAATAATTAAACTTCCGATTGATTGCCCAGACAGCTATTTAACCAAAATGTACATGTTCTGTGGTCAGACATTCGTTAGAGCAGATGCTTCAATAAATTATCTTCAATTTGATCCAAAATTTCTCTTTTTGTTTTTCCATTTGACTACAATTCGCTATGACTGCAAGAAATTCAAAATGGAATCCCTTCGCTTTCTCATCTCATATATATATATATATATATATATATATATATATATATATATATATATATATATATATATATATATATATATATATATATATATATAATATATATATATATATATATATATATATATATATATATATATATATATATATTGCCTTGCAGTCAATATTTAGTCAGACAGCCGAATAGTTCTTCATACTATATTTATTCATGTCTTCATTACAAACAAGTATTCAACCATTAAACAAGGAGGCCAGCGGGTAGCGTCCATACGATAACAAAGGACAGACATTAGCGTGGGTTCATCAGCAACTCAATCTGAAGACGCTCTCTCCTTCAATTATTAAGCATCAAGAGCTTTTACATGGCATTATTAGTGAATCATGAGCCTGCATTAAAGAGTGCGGTATGTTTTCTGCCTTTAAACCCCTAAATTATTAATTGACTTTACATACATATATATATATATATATATATATATATATATATATATATATATATATATATATATATATACATGTAAAATGTATAATGCATAATGTTTCAGAAGTCTCTAAGAAAACATCCTAGCTTGTATTCTATTTTCTTTAAAGCACTTAAGCCTAGTATTTACAAATTAAATTCTTTTAAATATCTTTTGAAAATTTCAAACAAAAATATCTGTAAAAGAAATTCAAGTAAAATCAGAAAAATCCGCTCAGTTCTTTTGGCGAAGATAACTGAGAAAATAGCTTAAAAATGAAAAAAAGAATTAAATTCCACAAAGTTCTAAGTTTGAAGAAAATTCAAAAAAGATCTATTAGCAATTTAGTTCCTTTGAAATGTTCCCCAAGTGATTAAATTTTCAGAGAACGTACGTGTTGAGAAAATAAATATAATGGTAGATAATACTGATGTCTATATGCTTTTAGTTCGGAAGATACTTTACCATAACTAATTTAATGCAACAGAGAGTTTTGCCTCTGTTTTTTGTTCTTTCAAAGATTTATTTCAATTACCGTGTGTTTTTCAGGTTCTTTGCCAATGGTCTCGAAAGATTTTGAAGCGTTTTTCAAATTTTCTTTACTGGATAAAATATGTCAAACTGGGAGATGGGGTTTTTGTAAGTTCCCAGTGAAAAAACTTCAGTTGTTTATTAAATAATATATCACGTACTTAACTCGTTTCCGAAAAGTCTTATCTGTCAATATTTATCCTTCACTTTGTTACTGCATATATGTTTGCTGTTGCCTTTGGAATTTTTATGCAAAACATATGCTTCTTTATTTTCTTAAAAATTATAGATTCCGTTTTACTTTAATGCTTGAATATACTTGACAAAAATTGCCCAAAATATTATTACTATAATGCAACAATTCAAATATTACTATACATGTATACACATATACATATATATGTACGTATATATGTGTATATGTGTATATAAGTATATATATATAATATATTTATATATATATGTGTATATAATATATTATATATAATATATATATATATATATATTTATATATAATATATATATATGTATATAATATATATATTTACATAGTTATATGCACATGTATATACATATATATATGTGTGTGTGTATGCTTATACATATATATGCATGGGTATATTATAAATATATATATATATTTATGTATATATATATATAATATATATATATATATATAATATATATATATATATATATATATATATCTATACATTTTGTTTATATATATATATATATATATATATATATATATATATATATATTATATATATATATATTATGTATATATATATGTATATATATTATATGTATATATATATGTATATATATATTATATATATATATATATGTATATATATATGTATATATATATATATGTGTGTGTATATATATGTATATTATGTTTATGTATATATATATATATATATATATATAATATATTTATATATATATATATATATATATATATATATAATATTTATGTTTATTTATGTGTTTATATGTGTATATATATATATATATGTATATATATGTATATATATGTATATATATATATATGTATGTATATATATATATGTGTGTATATATATATATGCATATGTGTGTGTAATCACATACAGAAATTTCAAATTTAAATGCAAGTTTCTAGAAAAATAGCTCTTATTTTGGTATCTTCAAACCTCTTAGTTGTAGAATTCTAACCTACAAATTAAATTCTTTTAAATGCCCGTTTCTAAATTCAAAGAAAAAAATGACATAAAAAATATATTCACGAAAACGCAGTATAATCCTCTCAGTTCTTTTGATAAAGGAAACTGAGGAAACAGCTTAAAAAATAAAATTCCACAAAGTCGTAAGTTTGCAGAAAATTGAAAGAAAATCTATTAGCAATTTGGTTTCTTTGAAATGTTTCCCGAGTGATTACATTTTCAGGTAACGTACGTGTTGAGAAAGTAGATACCATGATGGATAAAACTTATATGCCTATATGCTTTTAGCTCAGAAGAGCAAGAAAATGAGTTTGGTATAACTAATTTAGTCTCAACAAAGCATTTTTGCCTTTGTTTTTTGTTCTTGCAAAGATTTATTTCAATTACGGGTGTTTTACAGGTTCTTTGTCAATGGTCTCGGAAGGTTTTGAAGTTTTTTTTTCTACTAAACAAAATATGTCAAACTGTGAGACGGGGTTTTAAGCACCTAGCGAAAAAGCTGCAGTTGTTTTTTAAAAAATGTATGACGTACTTAACTTGCTTCATAAAAAACCTTTACTGTCAATATTTATCCTTCACTTTATTATTGCTTATATTTTTTTCTGTTGACTTTAGAATTTATATGCAAGGCGTAGATTTCATCATTTAAAATGCTATGGATTCTTTATATTTTAGTGTTTAGATGTACTTAATGTGAATTATCTCAAAAACTACTAAAAGTTATTAAGTCTAATGCATACATTATGCTAAATATTTAACTTCGAGTTAACTAGATTATATTTCATATTTTTTAATTGCTCTCTTTTAATTTATTTATAAGCTCCAAAGAACTGGTTCAATATAGCTTTTTTATAGCATCTTTAATGTACTTAACCCTTTGACAGTTTCATTTTTTTCCAGAATTAGGTCAAAAAATGTCACATTTTTTATTGTTTTTTTTTTGTTGTTCATTTTACATTTTTAACTAAAGATATGTTATTAAAATTAACATTTCTAATATTTTTAAGCATTTATTACAACTTTTTTTCTTTCTATGAAACCATCATAGAACTGAAGTTTACTTTTAGTCTCATCGATATCCAAGTTAATTTTTGGAATTCCAATGAAAGCAAATCTAGGAGGCTGATCCAAATGATTATCACAATTATTTTCAAAAAATTGTCTTGCTTCACTGATTCTATCTGTACTACTATCAGAGTCACTACTATCCAGGTCATCTAGTAAACTTTCGCTATCATTTACATATAAATCAGTTTCTGATTCCGAGTCCCAGTTCGAATCACAAGATATTAGCTCTATACGCTCTGAATTATCCATTATTTAAAAGTAAAAATATATTACTCAACTCTTACATCAATAAAACTATTAGGAAGTTAGTAAAATATAACCAGAAAGCTATACACTGAAAGATAACAATTCGTCTTCTGATAAAAAACAGGCGAAAAAACCCGCGCTTTTGAACCAATCAGAGTAGAAAATGCAATAAACTGCAAACTATCATTTACTGGACATCTATACGAATAATTTGTTACTAAAATTGGAAAAAATACGGCCGAAACAGTGCAAGCGAAATAGAAATCAGATTGCACGTACGCCGTACGGGCAAATCAGTAAAGGCCCGAAAGCTGTGCCCGTACGGCGTAAGGGCAGAACAGGGAAGGGGTTAAACACACACACATATTGTGTGTGTGTGTGTCAGGCAAATAGGCTGCAAACTAAAATGAGAAAGAAATACATTTCATACATTAAAATTTTATTCAAACAGCTTGTTCTATCTTTGCCACATTTTTATTACGATACTCAATCTAGCAAGAGGTCACCAGCCCACAAGATTTCCCTTTTTTCTCTGTTGGAATTCCTTCAGTTGCTTCAGGACATGATGCAACAGGATCATATGAACTAGTCCTTCAATTCTGAGAATTATTTCAGTGATCATGAATTAGCAAGGAGCTGAAAAATAAAACTAAACAGGTAATAGAGGATAGATAATGATGGTTTCATGAGTTTGTAACAAAAAAATAGAGCGAATTTAGGGATAGCAAAACAGGATATTTTTTCGGCCACAGACATCCGTTCACACCGACGACTCGAGCAAGAATAAGAGCCGGTCTCACAAAAGTCGTTTAAAGACTAATCAAGATTAACCCATGGTGCCAATCAATAATGGGGCACAAATCTCCGTTTAAACAGAGATTAATCGCAGTTAGCGTTAAACGACTTTGGCTAGACCGGCGCTAAGTAGTTTAGTCATTTTCTCAGATCCTGACTAACCAATCAGAATTGAGGATTTGTGGAAATGGAAACTTAGCTGGTCGAGTGGATGAAAAGGGTATAAACTTTTGGAAACATAACTATTCTTATTATAGTTTTATGATTTTTTCTTACATTTTATCAAAAACTCTTCTAAAAATTAGTCTGGAAACGATAAACAGATTTTACCCCTTTTCATGTCTTGTACATCACAAATGATACACAGATCTAATGCTTTATACACTTGTATATTGTCGTCATCTGTTATATTGATATTCTACCCATTTATGATATTTTTTTATCTTTTGTAAGTTGCGACTGGCAATGTAGAAGTTTTTGTGTAAAAATTTTTGTTCTTGAATAAGCGAGAAGAAAATGGTTGAAATATGGTTGGAGGGTTGAAAATGTTGAAAAAATTAATATTATTTCAGCCATAAATTCGTCTGTGTAACATTTTTTGTTTAAAAACGAATTTGCATATTAACTCTAATAAATTGAGTTCTAGATAGAAGGTGTATTATTTTGAACAAATACTTACTATTGAGAACAAGTAATAATTCTGATTTCGAAACCCCAAAATGGAATACATGAGCTATATTTTAAGGGAAAAATAATTTGGTGTAGTAACTTAAATTTAGTTGTACTTTCAGTTACACGTATAAAATGCTTATGCTATGTAATTATACTCTTATATGGGGCAGTCAAAGGGTTACAATAGGGCTAATTATATAATTTTGTCTCAAGGAAAAGTAAATAAACATTAGGAAGAGTAACTTCCATATATGGTTATGAGTTGAAATTATTAAAAAATCAGAATTGGCATTTTACACTACTTTATAAAATTTCGCATTTCCTCAAAGCCTTATAATTCGTATGACTGAATGCGATAATATTAATTAAGAAAGAAAAGAACACATTCAAATTTAAACTAAATAGAATCATTGTATTTTATAAAAGCCAAAAAAAAGAAAAGAAACTACATTTTACCTGTAATTTAATCTCTAAACAGATACTCCGTTAAATACACTATCTGAATACGATTAATAATATTTTGTTATTTGAAGAATTACTGCTTAATGTTACGATAAAAATGGCAGAGTTTTAGAATTTACTTTTGTACGAGCAAATAAATGTCAGCTCTTGATTACCATCCGCCTTTTCTGTTCGTCTCGCCAATTAATGACGTAAAAAAATCCCACAAAACTTGAAGCATAAATCACGGGCAGTTCTGCTCTGAGAATAAATTTATCATTTGTCTACTCTTGCCAACGTTTACAAATCCAATATTTAAGCAGCCAACGACGTGGAGATAGAGCTAGCCGCACGTTATGTACAATTTGATACGCTGGGGCACTTGAGTTTTATGTTTAAAACAAACGTTTTTTTCATTGCCCGCTTTGCACGTAACTCGTTAATGGGGAATGATAAATTAACCTCGATATCTTTTGTTTCTTTTGTTCAGTTTATTCCCTATGTTAGCTTTATATTCTTTGTGTATTGAGGTAACAATTTATAAGTAAGGGATTTAATATATTAAGTAACGCAAAGTTTTCCCAGGAATTAAAACAATTTCTTCTAGTTTTTATGCTCGGTATTTAATAAGCCGAAGAGTATTAATTATTTTATTTTTTTCAAATAATCAGTACAATGAATAAATCACAGCTTTTACAACTTAAAACTCCAAATCTTAGATGTTAAAATAGTAGCATATTATTTTAAACAGTGAAATACGCATTTTGTAATTATAAAAAATAAGTATAGAAAATAGTTTTCCTGTTAAAATATTTTTGATATTCATTCTATTATATCGTTTATTAGTGTTTAAATTTTAAGCACTCATATTTGGTCCAGAGCAGATTATTTTAATGCCAAAGACTTATTCTTTTAATCTGAAATTGCTTTTGAAATTCACCAAACTGGAAAACATCAAGCGAAGCTGGAATATTTTAAATAAAGTAAAACCTAAATAATTGAAAATAAATACCTAGCAGACGTTAGTTGCTCTTATGATCACTTTTACTTTTTGTGTATAATTTGTCAGTACTTTTAATACAAACAAAATAAAGTTCAGTTTCTTTTTAGGTTTAACTTTATATAAAATTTGTTGTTATTAATTAGTTGTTTATTTACATTGTTGTTGTTTCCAATGCCACTTATACAACCAACTGAGCCTGCAGGCACTCGTATTATATCCAAGGGGTGAGCCTATCGTGTTAATGAACACCATTAACTCTGTCGTAGGCAGTGGGAAGATTACTTCCCACCTACACGATCTTACAAAATACACCTGTGGGAAGCGCAAAACCCATTATAATATATTGGTCTTGTTATTGAAACGATGGGAAAACTAATTTCCGCTTTGGTTTTGCGCTGTCATCAATTGTTCGATCGATTGAATAAAATTAGCAGCTCTGAAAGTTTGGAAACGTGGAGAGAGAAATAAATGGCCCACGAAAGGGTTAAGGTGAAAAAACGACTTAGCTCCAGTAGGTCCTCGAAATTTTGAAGCAGGGACCAAACAGAAGATCTGTAGATTTGGCCTGCGACCCCCAGAGGTATTAATTGAGAACTTGGAGAACATTGTGACCACGAACACATTTTACGTGCCCCAGTCACCTTTAACGAACACGGGGGATCTTAGGCCCCCTCGGGTTCCGAACCCGCAACCTCTCAGATACGAGATCGTTGTCTTTGCAAATGAGATACCACGGTTGTCCCGTAGTTACGTATATTACAATGATATAAGATATGGTAAAATATTAAAATTTATTATTTCTGAAATTTATATATTCTGTACTCTCCTAAGCATATTCTAAAAACTTCGTTAAGTCTAGAGGGTTACGAAGTTAACAGATCAAGGTCATACTAGTATCAGTTAACTTTGTCAGTTATTAAATGTTTATTTACTAGTCAACTGGAATTTGGAATTAAAATGGAATCAAAGTTATTCGATATGGGATTTTGCCTTAATTCTATTTAGGGCAGAAATGAATATCGTGCGATGGTTCAACTGAAGTGGAAGTCGTACCCAGAGCTGACATAAAGGGATTTGTCGTAGTCTTTCTTTACAGAACATTTTACAGCAGAAATCTATGTATCTATGCATATGTATTCATCTATCTATATGCCTATCTCTCTGTCTTTTTCTTTCCTTATATATATATATATATATATATATATATATATAATATATATTTATTTATATTTATATATATATATAATATATATATATATATATTTATATATATATATGTATATTTATGTATATATAGATAGATAGATATAGATATAGATAGATTGATAGATAGATAGATAGATGTACATACATATATACAATATATATTATTTATATATATCTATCTATATATATATATATATATAAATAAATAAATTATATAATATATGTAGTACATCTATCTATCTATCTATATATATATATATATATATATATATATATATAAATATATATTATATATTTTATATAGATTGATAGATAGATGTACATACATATATATATATTTATTTATTTATTTATTTATTTATTTATATATATATATATAGATATATATAGATAGATATGTATGTATATATATATATATATAGATATATATATATATATATAGATACATACATTCTCGGTGTTGCATGCCTCGGCTTGGGCAAGCAACCCTGCCCTCTGAAAGACATGCCTGCATCTGAAAGACAATTTTTATCTTAAAACAAGAAGCAAGTGATATATAAGATTTAATTTTAAAAATAATTCAACTGTGTATTATTTAATTCAAAACATCTCTGAGAGGTAACAATAACATTCTAGAAATAAAAGAATGATAGGCGTTACAAAAAAGGAACCTGGAAAATGAAAAGATATTTGTTTTTGTGCTTTTGTCGCCTTATGTTTATTTGAATTTCATCTTTACATGAATTTACTATATTACTATGATATAAGATATGGTAAAATAAACCGTGAAGAAAATATGAATCAGACCTTCAAATGTAAGGCATGAGTGCATGACCCACGTGTTAGAGTGGACAAAATAACCAGAACATTTGTATGTCATGGCTGCTTTTGTAATTGAAGAAATAAGATAAGGCTCGGTTATTTTTTGCTGTGTTTCCATAGTATCCAAGTTTCCATAGTAGCACTTTTATCTCTATTTTTACTGTTTTTCCAAAAGAAATCATTTTTTAATTTACTTTACTTTAAATAGAATATTTTTAATGAATTGTGACAGTAAAAACTGTTTTTTCTTTTTCTTTATAGATTTCTGATTAATTTGCGATTACTGTTAAGGTATACGACTTCAGCAAACTTCTGTTATGATTACTTGATTTATTTCATCATTATATATTCCCTATATAATAATAGCCTAAGTTATTTGTTCGTCTGTCCCCGAATGTTTGAAGCGATTGGACCTGGAATGGATAGAGGAAACCATATTGTATTCTTGATGAGTTAGAGTTAGCAAAATTCAAAGCGAATGAAGTTGAAAACGGATAACTTTTAGTCACAATAATTTTTAAATGGAACAATATTTATTAAATATTAAAGGAGAAATGGTTCCCCATACGGTCTTTCCAATAGTTGGGGACGGAGCATGTTTATTTCGATCGCTTCCTATCTTATGTCTAAAACACAGTCTTTTCGCATCGGAATGACTTGTAATCGGGATCTTCAATCTCAAAGATTTCTTTGATTCTTTGATTCAAATTCCCTTATAGTTCAATTGCATTGAACGATAGGGGGGCATTCAAACAGCCCCAACGCTGATCGCTGATCGCTGATCGCTGATCGCTGTATCACTGATCTGGCACTCTCGCTGTTTGGGATTTAACTGTACCCCGCCGAAGGATGGCCGATTGGTTAGGATGCTGGCCTTCGGTACCGGAGTTCGTGGGTTCGAATTCCACTGTGGCATGGATGTTCGTAGCCATTCGGAATCGGCTTTAAGCTGTTGGTCCCGGTCTCTTTAGCCCTCTTTAGCAAAATATAGACCATAGCACTCCAAACCAAACCAAACCAAACCTTAACTGCACCCTCGTTATTTGACATCGCTTTCTGAGTAGAGCTGTTGAACTTCCGCAAGCTTCGGAAGATTTTCCCGGAGCACACATCTTTGAACCAATTACGTTCTGTGGTGGTGAGCTATCTTTCTAAATGAATTCAACGTGATTCTAAACTGCATTCATAGTATCGGGAGACTTTAAAGGAGTGTGAAGACAAACAAATTATTGAGCGTGTACCAGATAACTCTCAGCCAAAAAATAAACCATTTTTTTAATTACATTACAGAGTACTTTACAATTCTGGAAAATTAAAAATTTTACTAATCCCGTCATATGACGGGCGATATGCTAGTTATATATATATATATATATATATATATATATATATATATATATATATATATATATATATAAATGAATTTGTGTTTGTCTGTACTCGATAGACTCAAAAACCATACATCCAATCTCCGTGAAAATTTGGGAAATTATTAAGTATATCCCTATCAATGTTTTTAAAAAAATTTAACGTTCGAAATCCAATCCTTCCCCCTTTTTCGAGCTTTTCATGTCATTATTCCAAGCATTATTTTCCTCCGTTAAATGCAAACGATTAACATTTTAATTTATAACATCATAACTAAGTGAAACAAGCAATATTTCTAGCACTGTGACGTTATCCGAAGTAATTGTTTTAAACGCAGTTTTCCTCGGTTAAAAGCAGGAGATTAAAATTTTCAATTTATCACATAATAAATAGGTGATATTTTTCTATCATTGTGACGTCATTCCTTTAAATATTTCATTTATTCAGTTCTTATTTTATATTATTTAAACATATCTCCGTAGTATCCATTCGATTTTACCTGGAAATGGAGATATAAAGTGATGCACTTTCATTTCTATGTGACGCAATCTATAGCATTTTTATATAAGAACTAATTTTAAATTTAATTCTTGGTTAATTTTTACGTTACAATGAAATGTTTATCAACAATATTCTAACAACGAATCATACAAATTTCAGTGACTCTCGTAGACAAATAAAAAAGTATCATTCTCTATGCACGAAATAAAATCTTTGTTTAAAATTAATATACTACGTTCACCGTAGAGAAGTAAGGGCAAGCTATATGCTAGCTGTATATGCTAGTCCCCTATATAATAATAGTCTAAGTTATATATATGCCTGTCCTCGATTTTATGAAGCGGTTGGACCTGGAATGGATAGAGGCATCCATAGTCAGCAAAATTCAAAGAGAGTAATGTTTATCTTCTCCTAAACTATCGATCCGATTCTAAAATAAATTGGTATAAATATGCTTCCTATCACAGCGAAAAATACTGCCTTCTTTAAAACGTACGAAATCCATCCCTTCAACTCTTTTCGAGCTTTTAATGTCATTGTTTTAACTCATATTTTCCCCGGTTAAGAGCAGGCGATTAAATTAATCAATTTATCACACTGCAAATAGGTAAAAATAACATTTTTCTAGCATTATGACGTCATTCCTTTAACCAACTCATTGAATAATTTTTTATTTTAAATTATTTAAATTATGCCTTATTTTCATACGTTGTATCCCTGAACTTAGATATTACTTAAATAGTTTTCTTTTATATTTGGCTTAAATAATAGATTAGGTACATATGTTATAATTTTAAATTTAATCATCGATCATTTTTTGTTGCAGTGAATATTTTATCACCGGTATTAACAACAAAAAAGTTTGCTGGTTTTTGTGTTCGTTTTTTGTACATAACCACAGGGTTTGCGATCCATTCGCTAAATTTTGGCCATCATTCATATATACCGCCAAATAATCAATATTAAAACTGTCAATATTAAAACCTATGCTGTCCATCCTATCAAGTAATATTACAAGTTAAATTAAAGGTGGCAACTAACATGCGGTCGATAAAGATAAACAAATTATTCAGCGTGTACCAGATAATTTTCAGCCAAAAAGCAAGCCATTTTTTTTACCTGCCTCATAAGGTACTTAACAATTTTGGAAAATTAAAAATTTTACTGATCCCGTCACATGACGGGTTGTATGCTAGTACTGAATAATAAATGAGTTACTAAATTATTATAATGTAAAGTACAGTAAAAATGTTAAAGTTTACTATTTCTGAACTGTACTGAGTCCTTCTTATAATCTAAAAGCTTCGTTCACTTTACATGGTTAGGAACTTAAAAGCTTAAAGTCATGCACAATAGTTTATGTTTCAGTTAACTTTATCCGTTACTAAATGTTAGTTCTCTAGTAAACAGAAATTTGGAATTAAAACGGAATCAAAGTTATTCGTTATGGGATTTCGCCTTAATGTTGTGTAAGGGAGAAATGAATAGTATGGTGTAGTAGTTCAATTGAAGTGGAAGTCGAAGCCAGAAGTAATGTAAAGGGGATTTGTCGTAGTTTTCCTTTACGAAGTAATAAAATGTTTTCGGATAACACTTTGAATTCATGGATTGAGATTTTTAAAATATATTTTTAACGTCTTTGGCATCTCATTCATCTTTCATACGTTCTTACGTTTCACCGTTTAAATGTATAAAGAAATTTAATAAACTTCTGTGTTGTTTTTAGATAAAAAGTTAAGTATTTATTTACATAAAATTGTTACACACACACACACACACACACACATATATATATATATATATATATATATATATATATATATATATATATATATATATTTATATATATATATATATATAATATAATATTATATATACATATATATATATATATATATATATATATATATATATGTGTGTTTGTGTTTGTGTGTGTAAAAATCTAAGGGGTTTTAAAACTTAAATAATAAAATTCCCGCGTCATTATTATTTTTTATAACCTAAATGGCAACTACTTTAGAGAAGATTTATATAAATCATGGTAGCCAATTTAAAATTTCCAAATAAAAAGGAATAGACATAGTGGAGCATTTTTTCTAGAGATATTTTACACTTTTAGTTAATCTTGTAAATAAAATTAATATTCATTTGTCCCATGATAAAGTGGAATTTATTTATAAAAGTTTTAGCGATACTTCATTTTTATCCCATAACAACTATGAAAGTCATTCATACTTAATATATATATATATTATTATTTTATATATAATATATATATATATATATATATGAGTGTTTGTGTATTCATTTTTTAGTCAAGCGTTACTGTCGATGTTAAAAATTCCATATGTTACAGATGACTTAATATGAATATTCACTTCATCCATCGAACAATAGATGGCAAATTGAGTTTATTTTAATTTTACCACAGAAAAAATATTGAATTTCGTCGATTGGGGTATGTTTAATGCTTAATTAATCACCGTTTCTTAAAAAATTTTAAAAGAAATATATTTTCTTATGTAAATTGTTAAAGAATCTTTAAAAATAAAAGCTTTTATATTTTGCTTTAATAACAGTTGTGTATTTATTTAATATTTTTGTGTATATATAATATATCATTTTATATATAATATTATATAATATGTAAAATAAAAAATATATGCCTATTGTTTTTACTTGCCCATACGTTCTTACGTTTCTTTAAATGCGTAAAGCAATTTAATCAAACTTCTGAATTGTTTTTAGACAAAAAGTTTAGTATTGATTTACAGAAAATTGTTACACACACACACACACACACACAAACAGACAAAAATATATATTATAAAAATACTAATATAAAAATAATATTTAAATATAGATATATATTTGTGTGTGTGTTGTGTGTGTGTGTGTGTATAATTCCTCTAATCACAATAATATGTATCCCCATTGTTTTACTTGCCCATAACGTTCTTACGTTTCTTAAATGTGTAAAAATTTAATCAAACTTCTGAATTTTTTAGACAAAAAGTTTGTATTGATTTCAGAAAATTGTTACACAAACACATATATAAATATAATTTTATATTATATATATATATATATATATATATATATATATTTATAAAATATATATATATATATATATATAAATATATATATATATATATATATATATATATTTATATATACTATATATATGCTATATATCATATATATGTATATATATGTGTATATATAATATTATATATATATGTGATATATATATATGATAAATATATATAAATATATTATATATATTTTATTTTATTTATATAATATATATATTTAGGCTATATATATATGTGTATATATATATATGTATATATATTATGATATATGTTATATATATATATTATATATTTATATATATATATAGCTAAATATATAATATATATATATACTATGTAATATAATGTGTATATATATATGTATATGTATAAATATATACATATATATACATATTATATAGATATTGTATAATGTGTTAGATATATGTATATATATATATATAATATATATTGTGTTGTGTGTGTGTAAAAAATGTATATATTTATATACTATATATACATATATATATATTTATATATATATATATGTATATATATATATATATATATATATATATATTATATGTAATAATTATTTAGTCTAATCACAATAGTTATGTAGCCCATATTTTTTTACTTGCCCAGGCTAATGAGCAAGAAGAAGCCTAATCGGCTAGCAGTAATAACGATAGATACAGTATGGCCACCATTGAAGAGAACGCACAAGTCTAATTAAAACTTTATTTTAGAGCTGATTAAAACACGGACATCTTTACTAATCAACGACAGACAAAAGAAAGGCACAGAAATCACTCTGCTCGAACAGAGGTGCACCCAATAGCGAAGACAGAAAGAATTTTCCCGAGGGACAAGAAACTTATTCAGAGAATTAAACTGTTAAGATCAGGAAAAACGCGGAGCCATTTGACTGCGACAGCTGGAAAACGTGTTGAAAAGACAGAAAATTTACATCTATAGGACAGAAAGCTTTGGGAAATGTATCGACAGAATTTTAAGTCGAAGACACTACTTTTATTATGACATTTAGAGGCTGGGAAAAAGATTTTAAGGAATTAGAATGAGAGAGGGATTTTTAAGGAAATATTAAAGTTAAATAATTTTGATATTTTACATATATATATTTATATAATATATATTTAATATTTATACATTTATATATAATATATATGCATATATATATTAATTTATATGCATATATATAGCATATATGCTTACATACTCATTTATATATACAAACAGGTATGCCGGTAAATTGCTAGGTGATTTTCTATGCATAAATATTAGTCATACCATTGTATAATTTTGATTTTTCTGTATAATTCTTGACAAAGTTGGGAAGAAAAAGTATCTATTTTTATACATCATGATTATTGTTATCCCATTTAATTCCCATATATGTATAAATATATGTGTGTGTATGTGTGTGTGTGTATGTTTTGCTTTTGACATAAATTGCATAATTGTTTTGATGCCCGCTAGTAACTTAGCGAGGAAAGCATCCTAGTAATATAAGGTCGACTGAAGATCAGGGGAATTGTGATAACATCAAAAGGATGAAATCAAAGACTTGTAACACTTGTGTTATGGCTTTGTGTAATATATGAAATGTTTAAGATTAAAAAAAAAATAGGGTAAAATTTAAAGATTACCGGAGTGCGATTGAATATCCATTAATGAACCTTAATTAACAGAATGTCAGGGAAAGATCTATACCATATAAATATAAAAGATTTATAACACTATTTTGTTTTATAACTAGACGTAAAATTGCATTCTCATTAATGAATTTAAAATTTTAGAATGGGAAATACATATTGAGAGAAGAAAAAATATTTATAATTTTTAAAAACTAAAAGTGATTTCTTTTTTAAATAAAATAGGATAGATGAAGGAGCGGGAAATAATCTACAAGGCACTAGATATTCAGTGTATAGAATTATTTCTAGAGAGAATAAAACTTGTCTAACTCAAACATCAAGAAAGTACATGAAAGTCATAAAAGTATGAGAAGAAAGAGTGAGAGTCCTAAATAAAAGTAAATTAATGGTTACTCATATTTGTTAATTTCATAAGAGTATCCGCAATGGAAAAGTTTTAAATTTTAATAATTCATGGGAATTTAATCGGATTCTGAATTTTAACTGTAATTTATTATTCTGTGCTAATGATAATTGCTACTAATAACTACTTTTATCACTTTGTTAATTTAGATACCGAACGATATGTGCAAACTTTAATAGCTGAAATATCATATAACACATAATTTTCATATTGCAATTAAATTTTATTGGAAATATATTTGTATTCAATATTTTAAATAAATGCTAGCATTAAATGTTTCATAACCGTTGTTTTAAATTTTACTTAAGCTTTTACATTAAATTATCTTAAAAGCATTATTCTTGCAAGTTAAAGTTAAAACTCGAGTAATTATCAAAAATTTGTATGTGACATTTGTATTTGAGAAATATGAGATGAATGCATAAAAATATGAGAAGAAATTAAAGAAGTGAGATTCCTAAGTAAAAGTAAATTATTGGTTACTCATATTTGGTAATTTCATAAGAGTATACGAAATGGAAATGTTCAACTTAAATGAAAGACAAAACAGAGCTGGCGTAAAAAGATTTGTCATTGATTTCGTTTACGGAGTATTCTACATTAGAAAAATATCTATATGCCTGACTGTCTGTCTCTCTTTTTATGTATATGTATGCACTCACAGTTGCGTGCTTCTGCGAGGGCAAAGCCCTTACACCCCTGTTATCTAAAGACAACTTTTTAAAAATTTATTTTAAAGTAAGGAGAAAGAACTAAGCTTTCATTTTAAAATTGATTTAACCCTGTATTATTTTACTCCCAAACGTATAATAGTTTTAATGATAATATTCTAGATTTTAAAAAGCCAAGCGTTATAAAAAAATAGATTGATAGGGAAAGTAAATGTTAATCGTTTCTTGCAAGTCATGGAAGAATATCCAAGACTTATGTTTTGTCAGTATAATTTGTCAGTAGCTTTAGTACAAATAAAATTCAGTTTCTTTTTGTTTCTAGGTTTAAGTATTTTTACGTTATATAAAATTTGCGGTTATTGATTAGTTGTTTAATTACGTTCTTGAGTACATAGAAGCATTTGTTTAACCCATATAGTCATTTTAATTGGCAATCGTTTTTTGCAAGTGAGGGAAAAATATCCAAGACTTATGTTTTGCTTTATGTATCACTTCTTAAAGAATCACTCTTAGACAAAGTTTCGCTCTTCGCCTTCGATGAGTTGCTCAAACATATAAGAACAAGGAATGATTGTCCACAAAATTGCAATATTACGGACTTCTTAGGTACAATATCATACATATAAGGTATAGAGATAATGCGGTTTAACTAATGAATTTTTGATAAAAGCATTCCATTGGCAATTTATTCCATTAACACTTAAATTTATCGTATGACTGTTCACCTTAAATGAAAAAAAAAAAACAGAGCTGGCATTAAGAGATTTTTCATGGATTTCTTTTACGGAGTATTTTACAACAATAAACTATCTATCTGTCTGACTGTCTGTCTCTCTTTTTATATATATGTATTCACTCACAGTTTGCGTGTTTCTGCGAGGGTAAAGACCCCTGCACCCCTGTTATCTCAAGATATTTTTTTAAAAATCATCTTAAAGTAAGGAGAAAGTAATAAGCTTTCATTTTAAAATTGATTTAACCCTGTATTATTTTACTCCAAAACGTCTCATAGCATTAACGATAATATTCTAGATTTAAAAAAAAAATCCAATCGTCACAGACAGATAGAAAAAGTAAAGGCATTTGGTTTTGTGATTTTCTTGGCAAAATATTTAAAATGTTGTGTCATGTAAAATAGCATAATATTCTTTTCAAAATAAAAATTCATGTATATGTAGCTATAAAGTATTTTTATAAAATTAATAGTTTATAATATTTTAGCATAAAAAAATTTTCATCTTTTTAAATTCAATATTTTTTTTCAAATAATTTAAAAAGTTTTGAAATATTGATCATAAAACAGAATATTCTTTAGATCTATAAAAATTTTTTCTTAATATTTTAATGCTTATTTGTAAAAAATTCATTTTTTTACTAAATAAATACAAGGCACTACAATTCAGTTATAGAATATTTCTAGAGATAATATAAATCTAATAAACATCAAGAAGTAACATGAAAATTAAAAATTAAAGATAAAGGAATGAGAGTCCTAAGTAAAAGTAAATTATTTGTAACTCATATTAGGTAATGACTTAACTTAAATGAAAGGCAAAACAGAGCTGGTATAAAGGGATTTGGAATGGATTTCGTTTACGGAGTATTCTACAGTAGAAAACTATCTATATGTCTCGCTGGCTCTCTCTCTTTTTATGTATATGTATGCACTCACAGTTGCGTGCTTTTGCGAGGGCAAAGACCCCTGCACCCCTGTTATCTCAAGACAACTTTTTAAAAATTTATCCTAAAGTAAGGAGAAAGTAATAAGCTTTCATTTTAAAATTGATTTAACCCTGTATTATTTTACTCCAAAACGTCTCATAGAATTAACGATAATATTCTAGATTTAAAAAAAAATCCAAGCGTCATAAAAAATATACAGATAGAAAAAGTAAAGGCATTTGGTTTTGTGATTTTCTTGGCAAATATTGGGAATAAAATATGATTCGGTGCCTAAAATGTAAACCATGAGTGCATGGTCTGTGTGCTGGTGTTGACAAAATAACAAAAGCATTCGTATCACGTCTGCTCTTATCAAGGCCATAGCCAGAGAGAGGGCTCGGCTGGTTTACCCCCTGAAAAATTCAATAGTTTGCTGTATTATATTTTAGCATAAACATAAAAGTTTTTAATCTACTTTTTAAATTGCAATATTTTTCTTCAAATTAATTTAAATATTTACAGAAACATATTACATAAGACTATATTCAGACTTTTAGATCGATATAACACTAAGTTTTACTTAATTTTTAATGCAGTTATTTGTATTAAATATCATGTAATTTTTTACTAAATAATCTACAAGGCACTACATATTCAGCATATAGAATTATTTCTAGAGATAATATAAACTACAAGGCACTAGATATTCAGTATATAGAATTATTTCTAGAGATAATATAATCTACAAGGCACTAGATATTCAGTATATAGAATTATTTCTAGAGATAATATAAACTTGTCTAAATCAAACATCAAGAAAGTACATAAAAGTCATAAAATATGAAAAATATGAGATGAATTTATAAAAATATGAGAAGAAATTAACGGAGTGAGAGTCCTAAGTAAAAGTAAATTAATGGTTATTCATATTTGTTAATTTCATAAGAGTATACGAAATGGAAATGTTTTAAATTTTAATTATTAATGAGAATTTAATCTCATTCTGAATTTTAACTGTAATTTATTATTCTGTGCAAATGATAATTGCTACTAATAACTAGTTTTATCACTATGTTAAATCAAATACCGAAGGATATGGGCAAACTTTAATAGCTGAAGTATCATATAACACATAATTTCCATATTCTAATTAAATTGTATTGGAAATATATTTGTATTCAATATTTCAAATAAATGCTAGCATTAAATGTTTCATAAGCCTTATTTAAAATTTTACTTAAGCGTTTGCATTAAATTATCTTAAAAGCATTATTCTTGCAAGCTAAAGTTAAAACTGGAGTAATTATCAAACATTTGTATGTGAGAAATATATATTTCATTTGTACTCGTATATCTCTAAGAAAAATTGCCCTAAATAAATTAAAGAACTTTAAATAAAGAATGTAGAAAATGAAGGTAGTTGCTTAGTGGGGGTTTGCTTGACAGTTACAGAAAATTTTTATTTTGAATTTTTAAACAGTTTAACGAAGCATTTTTTTCAAAAATCTTTTCTTTTAACTAATTTTCTAAACGTATTTACTAGACATATTTATCATTAAAAATAATAACTTTTCTAACAGTAAAGATAATTTGTATTTTGTTAAAATAACAGAATATTGTGTAATCTTTTTCTACTTTCATTTACGTCAAATCCAACGTTAACCTTTTTTTATCTTTATTTTCGTTAAATTAAAACGAAAAAATAAATTTTTAAATAATAAAATTTGTTTGAAAATATTATCATGTTTTCAGATAATTAACTTGTGCAAAAGAAAATGGCTGTGAAAAATGTGGGAATGTTTTGTTTCATTAATTACCTTTTATTACTTATTTTGTAGAATATTTCATAAATCTGCCGTCATTAATCACAGAAAACCTTTTTAATGCCAAGAAACTTGTCAGAATTCATGTTTCCAATCTCATGCCTCTGGAAGTAAAATTTTCTCATTATATTTTAAACTTATTCAACTATTATAATTCAGGATTCGAGGATTTTATCTTACCACAAATTTTGGTAGAGTAGAATCAGAATTACTATCTACATAATTCATTGGAGATCTAAAGGCCATAACACACGTCAGCATATATGTGTTAAAAAAGCAACGTATGCAGTTTAAAATTCCTTTTTCTGAAGTGCAGTGAAACTAGTAACTTATAGGACAGAAAAATATTTTAAACTGATTAAAGGCCTTATCATGCGTCAATATATATGTGTTAAAAAAGCCACGTATGCAGTTTATGATTTCTTTTTCTGAAATAAAATGAAACCAGTAGCTGATGGGATAACAAAATATTTTAAACTGATTAAAGGCCTTATCACGCGTTAACATATACGTGTTGAAAATACAATGTATTCAGTTTATGATGACTTTTTCTAAAGTAGATTGAAACCGATAGCTGATGAGGTAGCAAAATATTTTAAACTGGTTAAAGGCCTTATCACGGGTCAACATATATGTGTTGAAAAATCAGTGTATCCTTCTTCTTATACGTTATTTTGAAAAATATATGTTAACATATATATTGCATTCATTCCATTGTATTTCGACACCTAGTTTGCGTTAAATATCAGAGTCTATAAAAATTTAATCCATAAGGAAGTTGAGTAACTGGACTTAATTAATGAACAGAAATCTGTTTAAGTAGGTTAGTAGAAAAAACTTGATTAACATCAATAGCCACATCTCCATTCTATCAGACATAAGGTTCACCAAGAAATTACTTTAGCATCCTATAGACATACATCCGAACCTTCCTCTCGTGTGCCAACAATGTTATAAAAATATATGTCAAAACGTTAACTGGTCATTTCATTTTTAGAAACATTGACAAAAAGTTATATATTTTCCTTCATTTATGCAAACATCTTACATAGTAGAATTTTTTTTAAAGAAAGATAATTTATTTTCACTTTTAATGCTTTTTCACCTCTTTTACAAAAAAAAAAAAAAAAAAAAAAAAAAAAAAAAAAAAAAGCTACCTATACCTAAATGTTTGTTTTTTGCAAGTACTTTCTATTTGTAACGAAGTATGTCTTTAAGACTTTACAAAAGTTTCTCCCATACTAAGAATTTCAAGTTTATGTTTTTATAAACAATTCAAAAGTATTTTTTCCAGTGAGGTAGTTTGAAGTATTGTAATGAAAATTCCTATGTCGCAATCAGAGTAGAAATATCACATTTTCGGATTCTCTTTCCATTTATATTTCTTTTCAAACAACAAATTGCATACTCTCGTTCAACTTTCAGTCAGTTTATTATCTGTGACTGCTTAGACTTTTATAAAATGTCTCCGCTTAATAAATGGCCACTCAACGACTTTCTTAATAATTCTTATTTTCAATTGGATCTATTTTGGTATTGATATTCACTAATTCATTGGTGTTGTACCAAGAAGACATGCCAATTGACCAAAGTGTTTTGTTTTGCATTGTTTCAACCTTTTAAATAGTGTTCCAATAGGAATTTAAGCTGTTGTTGTACCCAATGCCACTTGGATGAGCCAAGCACGTGCGTCAGAGGCTACAAGAAGGGATGTTCCTTTCATTTCATAAACACCACTAGGCTGAAAGAATGACTTTGCTTAAGTGGGTCCTCATAATTTAGAATCAGGACCAAGCCCAACACTCCCAGGCTTAGAATGCTTCCCCACAGGTATCTTTTGAGAATTTGGAGGACATGGAGAGCACGAATAAATTTTACCAGCCCCAGTCATCATCAATGAACACGATGAATCTTAGGCCGACTTCAGACCGAAACCCGCAACACTCCAGTTTCGAGATCGCTGCCTTTGCCTATTGAACTACCTCGGCTCCTGAAATCTAATTAACTTTACAAATCAACGTATAAAAATTTCATCAAACAAATTGGTAAAAATAGCAAGTTTGACTCACATTAATACGTCATTAATATTTTGGTAAAAATCGCATATTGTAATATAAACATTGTACCGATGTACTTTCCCACGATGGTCAGCACAGCTATGGACTAAATTTCCAAGAAGAATTTAGGTGCAGCTGTAGACTTCGAGTTTTAGTGAGGACCCCTGAGGAGGAGTTATAGCTCACTGAGTGGCCCAATTGTAACGGTCAAGCCCAGGCAAGGATTTAACCGTGAGATATGGGGCAGAAGCTAAGCAATAATATCAACTTTTCCCAAAGGGGCCATTTTAATGAGCACACCTGAAGAGGGTACAGATGTGGGAAAATTTCGCCTAGAAGCGATTGGGACAGAGAAAGAAAAAGGCGTTGAACCGAGGTGTAAAGGAGTGGAAAGGAAGTGGAAAAAGCACTCGATATCTGGATTCAATAGTTGCTGGACATCCAGATCCCGTGAGCAAGCCAGAGAACCCGGACCAGCCCTCTATTTCCGAGACCTCATGAGTATGATCGGCACTCCAGCATAGACGTCTAGCAAAATAACGGCTACACGCCTCCACCGACGTCTAGCCTGTTGAAAGCCCCAGCCTGTTCCCCTGTAATTACTAGAGGTAAACTTAATAATATTCATAATTATTACATGGGTCACATAATCTTTTGATAAGGAATACTATTTCAATAGTATTGAAGAATAGCAAAACCGAATAATTGCAGGTCATGTTAGAAACTAATCAAGTGATGTATTAATTTGTAAATATTGTACATAATAAATGTTTTAGTTTAAATATTAGGTATTTTCTTTTAATTCCATAACGTATATTTTATCGTGTTTCCCCTTTGTGAACGAACACTGGTATTTGTGTTGTAAGTGCATTACAACAAACATGCTCCCTAAAAATGAGTTAATCACTAAACGTTCAGCGTGTAAAGTTCAGTAACGTCAAATAATTTCATCAATTTGTTACTCTTCACGGGATAAACAAATTTCCAGAAAACTGAGAAATAAATCATTCATTCTGACTTTCCTTAGTTTTCCTTCCTGCAAATATAAAAAAAGTAAAATGTCTCAACTAGTGTTGTTAAATTGATAGAAAAAAGAGTAGTTATTAATAGCGTTATTTTTATCAACGATGCGATCTAAAGTCAGCAGAATCTCATCTTCATCCGACCTAAGCAGAAAAGGATCGAAAACTTATTCGAGAATTAAAAAAGCAGAAATGACACAAATAGCTTTTGGGTAAAGTATGGTTCTACAGAATAAGACTTAAAGTAATATTTTTCTCCCAAAAGGTTCGAATAATTTTGGCAATTTATTATCAAAGCGAATGTAGAAAGTAGGTTATATCCTGGGAAGAAAGATTATTATGGACTTTTTGATTTAGTCTGTAATTTTAAAGTTTACGCGCTTCTGTTTAAAACTTATTGGTAAAAGAAGAAAAAGTAATGGTAAAAGCAATACTTTTTATATAAATTTAGTGATTGGTGTTTTCTAAGTTCGTAATTCTACGGTTAAAATTTCGGTACATAAGGTCTATGACACCGGGACCTACTGCTTACCCCCTTTGTATGTTTTGCGCTTTGCATATGCTACACATATCTAATGCTTTCTACTCAGGTGTATCACGCATGATACACAATAAACTGCATTTTATATGCAAACTTTTAAGCATTTTATATTTTGTATTATCGTACATCTAATTAACTTCACAAATCAACGTATAAAAATTTCATCAAACAAATTGGTAAAAATAGCAAATTTAACTCACATCAATACATCAGTAATATTTTGGTAAAAAGGAACACCATAATGTAATTTAACACATTGTATGCTGGAGAAGTACTAGTACGTTTTCTTACGTTTGATACTTGAGAGCGGGATACGTACTAGTACGTTTTCTGACGACTGATACTCCAGCGCGGGTCACGTACTAGTAAGGGTTAGTGTAACAACATGGTTTGTTGTGGGTACAAAAATAACGTTATGTACAGGAAAACAAAGACGAATATTCTTGTCTACTACATAGATTCTAGAAGAATTTACACAAATAAAAACTAGTTTTTACATCAGTCGATGCGGAACCACAGAACAGGAAAGTTGATTAAATAAAATCAATTTAGATTTAAAATTAACTTTTTATTTATCTTTGCGAAAATGATACTATATATATGTATATTTATATATTACGCATATATTTGTATTTATATATATATATATATATATATATATATATATATATATATATATATATATATATATATATATATTTGTGTATTTGTCTATTTATATATTTGTTTATATGTTTCAATATAATATGCTAAAAGTTGGTTAAAAAATTAAATAATTTTCGATCTATTGAGATTTAACTGAATAACTAAATTTACGAGCATAACGCCAGTTCCCGATAGATATCCGCTACGAAATGTGCCCGCACACAATGTGTTAACATACTCCTTAAAAATCAGTTAATCTCTAAAAGTTCAGCGAGTAAAGTTCAGAAACGTCAAATAATTTCATCAATTTGTTACTCTTCCCGGGATAAACAAATTTTACGAAAATTGACAAATAAATCATTCATTCTGACTTTCCTTAGTTTTCCTTCCTGCAAATATAAAAAAAAAGTAAAATGTCTCTACTAGTGTTGTTAAATTGATAGGGAAAAAAAGAGTGGTTATTAATAGCGTTATTTTTATCAACGATGCGATCTAAAGTCAGCAGAATCTCATCTTCATCCGACCTAAGCAGAAAAGGATCGAAAACTCATTCGAGAATTAAAAAAAGCAGAAATGACACAAATAGCTTTTGGGTAAAGTATGGTTCTACAGAATAAGACTTAAAGTAATATTTTTCTCCCAAAAGATTCGAATAATTTTGACAATTTATTATCAAAGCGAATGTAGAAAGTAGGTTATATCCGAGGAAGAAAGATTATTATGGACTTTTTGATTTAGTCTGTAATTTTAAAGTTTACACGCTTCTGTTTAAAACTTATCGGTAAAAGAAGAAAAAGTAATGGTAAAAGCAATACTTTTTATATAAATTTAGTGATTGGTGTTTTCTAGGTTTGTAATGCTACGGTTAAAATTTCGGTACATGAGGTCTATTATATTGGGACCTACTGCTTATCCCTTTGCCTGTTTTGTGCTTTACGTATGATATGTGTATTTAATGCTTTCTGCGCATGTGTATCACACATGATACACAATAAACTGTATTTTATATATAAACTTTTAAGCATTTTATATTTTGTATTATCGTATATCACCTTTGATATACAAGCGTATAAAACATTAAATGTGTAATCTAGTGTTTAAATACAGCTTTAAATATATTTTATATTTTGTATCATTGTGCATCCCATTTGATATACAAGCGTATAAATCATTAGATGAGTAAACTATATTTTATATCCAGGCTCTAACATATTTTATATTTTGTATCAATGTGTATCACATGTGATATACAAACATATAAAACATTAGATGTGTAATCTATATTTTAAATACAGTTTTTACAATATTCCATATTTTGTGTCATTGTGTATCCTATTTGATATACAAGCATATAAATCATTAGATGTGTAAACTATACTTTATATCCAGACACTTGCATATTTTATATTTTGTATCAATGTGTATCACATGTGATATAAAAGCATATAAGGCATTAGATGTGTAAACTATATTTTATATACAGGCTTATATATATTTTATATTTTGTATCACTGTATATTCCATTTGATATACAAGCGTATAAATCATTAGCTATGTAAACTACATTTCATATTCAAGCTTTTACATATTTTATATTTTGTATCACATGTGATATATATATATATTTGTGTATTTGTCTATTTATATATTTGTTTATATGTTTCAATATAATATGCTAAAAGTTGGTTAAAAAATTAAATAATTTTCGATCTATTGAGATTTAACTGAATAACTAAATTTACGAGCATAACGCCAGTTCCCGATAGATATCCGCTACGAAATGTGCCCGCACACAATGTGTTAACATACTCCTTAAAAATCAGTTAATCTCTAAAAGTTCAGCGAGTAAAGTTCAGAAACGTCAAATAATTTCATCAATTTGTTACTCTTCCCGGGATAAACAAATTTTACGAAAAGTGACAAATAAATCATTCATTCTGACTTTCCTTAGTTTTCCTTCCTGCAAATATAAAAAAAATGTAAAATGTCTCTACTAGTGTTGTTAAATTGATAGGGAAAAAAAGAGTGGTTATTAATAGCGTTATTTTTATCAATGATGCGATCTAAAGTCAGCAGAATCTCATCTTCATCCGACCTAAGCAGAAAAGGATCGAAAACTCATTCGAGAATTAAAAAAGCAGAAATGACACAAATAGCTTTTGGGTAAAGTATGGTTCTACAGAATAAGACTTAAAGTAATATTTTTCTCCCAAAAGATTCGAATAATTTTGACAATTTATTATCAAAGCGAATGTAGAAAGTAGGTTATATCCGAGGAAGAAAGATTATTATGGACTTTTTGATTTAGTCTGTAATTTTAAAGTTTACACGCTTCTGTTTAAAACTTATCGGTAAAAGAAGAAAAAGTAATGGTAAAAGCAATACTTTTTATATAAATTTAGTGATTGGTGTTTTCTAGGTTTGTAATGCTACGGTTAAAATTTCGGTACATGAGGTCTATTATATTGGGACCTACTGCTTATCCCTTTGCCTGTTTTGTGCTTTACGTATGATATGTGTATTTAATGCTTTCTGCGCATGTGTATCACACATGATACACAATAAACTGTATTTTATATATAAACTTTTAAGCATTTTATATTTTGTATTATCGTATATCACCTTTGATATACAAGCGTATAAAACATTAAATGTGTAATCTAGTGTTTAAATACAGCTTTAAATATATTTTATATTTTGTATCATTGTGTATCCCATTTGATATACAAGCGTATAAATCATTAGATGAGTAAACTATATTTTATATCCAGGCTCTAACATATTTTATATTTTGTATCAATGTGTATCACATGTGATATACAAGCATATAAAACATTAGATGTGTAATCTATATTTTAAATACAGTTTTTACAATATTCCATATTTTGTGTCATTGTGTATCCTATTTGATATACAAGCATATAAATCATTAGATGTGTAAACTATACTTTATATCCAGACACTTGCATATTTTATATTTTGTATCAATGTGTATCACATGTGATATAAAAGCATATAAGGCATTAGATGTGTAAACTATATTTTATATACAGGCTTATATATATTTTATATTTTGTATCACTGTATATTCCATTTGATATACAAGCGTATAAATCATTAGCTATGTAAACTACATTTCATATTCAAGCTTTTACATATTTTATATTTTGTATCACATGTGATATACAAACATATGAGACAATAGATGTGTAAACTATATTTCATATGCAGGATTTTATATATTTTATATTTTGTATCATTGTGTATCCCATTTGATATGCAACACAAGCATACAAACCATTAGATGTGTAGACTATATTTTATATCCAGGCTTTTACTTATTTTATATTTTGTATCAATGTGTATCACATGTGATATACAATCATATAAGGCATTTGATGTGTAAACTATATTTTATATGCAGGCTTTTATATATTTATATTTTGTATCACTGTGTATCCCATTTGATATACAAAAGTATAAATCATTAGATATGTAAACTATATTTATATTCAAGCTTTTACATATTTTATATTTTGTGTCATTGTGAATCACGTTTGATATACAAGCATATAAACATAGTAAATAATAATTCGATATAATAAAATTGATAAACTGAATATAATACAATAAAAATGATAAATATCATATAATAATTAGATGTGTATATCACATGTAATGTACAGAACAAGCAAAGTGTTAAACACGATAATCGAGTGGGTACTAACATCCATGCAGGCAGCAGAACTCGACCCCATGGACTCCGATACTAAAAGGCAGAACCCTGCAGATTCGGCAGTCGGCAGGATGTGCTATCTGTTAATAATAAAATTTTTCTAAAAACCAAATATTTTTCTTTTTGAAGCACGTAAAATTCCTTAATTAAACTTTTAATTGCATTACAAACAAGTACAACTATAAGTATAAAATTCATAACAAATAATTTTAACTTTACTTACGCTTATCACTTTTCAAATACCGACGTTAATTAATGATGTGCTTACAGTCTGCAATGAATTTATTTAAAATTATTTTTTAACGCAAATTAGTTTTCTGGTTATTTTTTCAATAAAAAAAACACAGCATGTATATTAGATTCCAGTTTATAAAAGTCACAAAGCAATATCGAAACAAGTACAATGGATTTAAAATACAACACTCATTTCTTTTCCATATTTTAACTTAAATCAAAGATCTTCATTTAAACTTGCCTCCCAACTGAAATGCAAAGAGCAGCAACAAATATTTTTTTCATCTGAAAGGAATTCAAAAATACGTCCTCTTTTCATGAAAGAAAATATTTTTTAAGAGCTTGGGATTTCAAAAATCTGCAATTAGTTTTCCAAAATTTTGAAGGCTCTCGTTAGTTACCTTTTTACGAAGAAAGCGATGTCTCTTGAAAATTTTCAAAGTAAAACGTCATTTTAAAAATGTATTGAATTTTCTAACAAGTCTCTGAGCTCGTCCACCGCTACCAAACATGTTTCTTTAAAAAAAAAAGTATTTCATTTGAAATGCCGAAAACGTAACTCAAAAATATGCATTTGGGAAATTCGTGACTGGAAAAAAATATATTTTTTCCCTCGGGTTATTATGCATGGGAAGTGATGAATCGCTTTAATTCCACTGTCCAGGATCAAAATCTCCATATTTCTCCACTCGCTGAAATAGCTCGGAGTAATTCCCGAAGACCGTTATGCAGTTCGCAGAGATTTCAAGAATTTTCAAAAATTTATGGGAAGTTTTATTTGAAGGATCTTATACCCATTAAGAAGTTGAAATACGATGCGTTACCGTAGAGTTTTAATTATTACAAAAATATAATTGGGATGTAAACTTAATATTGTTACGTATATAATTTAATAACTTACAGCTATTGATCACTTTTCTAAGGAATATTTTTGAAAAAATTGCAAAAACTAATCATGTCTTTTATTTCATTATTTAATTTAAGGAACTGAAACAAAATATAACATAGTTATGAAACTTTTCTTATTTCTTTAGAGCGCTAAGGTCTACTTTTTTGCAACCCGAAGGCTAATGGGACTGGACCGAAGAATAATGAGGACCTACTGTTTAAAGCCTATTCCGAAAGGCTATGAACATTTATGCCACAGTGGGATTCGAACCCAGGCACTCCGGTACCAACGACCATTTTTTCAACCCGAACTTTTTTGCAACCCGAAGGCTAATGAGACTAATACCTGCTGTTGAAAGCCGATTCTGAAAGGCTATGAACATTTATGCCACAGTGGGATTCGAACTCATGCACTCCAGTACCAACGACCAGCTCCCTAACCATTTTTGCAACCTGAACTTTTTTGCAACCCGAAGGCTAATGAAGCTGGGACCTACTGTTTAAAACCGATTCCGAAAGGCTATGAACATCCATGCCACAGTGGAATTCGAACCCACGCACTCCGGTACCAACGACCACCGCCCTAAACATTCGGCTATCATTCGGCGCTACGAAAGCTTCAAATATACCTATTTTGTCTTGCTTGCGAGACTTTTAGCAGCCATAAATTTGGTGCCAAATTTGGTGACTTGAGACTTTTTTTTTCGACTTGTGATCGTTTTGGTGATATATTTGACGTAATCAAATGCTTCCAGAACCTTCAAAGTCCGAAAATATCTCCAAATGTCTGTAAACATATAAATAGGCTCAGTTCGTAGGAATAGCGAATAAAAAATTATGTTTTCACCTTGATAATTTTCTAGTAATAGGTATCATGAATTAATTTTTCAATACCGCTATGAAGCCTGGCTTCAAGACAAAACTTAAAACTCCACTTGTGAAAACAATAAAGCAGTGTATTCATTTCAGCTTCGTTCGGCTATCGTTCTGCACAGCGAAAGTTTTAAATATGCCTATTTTGTCTTGCTTGTGAGACTTTTAACAGCTATGATTTTGGTGTCAAATTTGGTGACTTAGTGACATATTTTTCGACTTGTAACCGTTTTAATGACATATTTGTCCTGACCAAATAGTTTCAGAATCTTCAAAGTCCGAAATTATCTCCAAATGTTTGTAAGCATATAAATACGGCTCAGTTCGTAGGAACAGCGAATAAAATATTTTATTTTCACCTTGATAATTTTCAAGTTATAAGTAACTTTATCATGAATTAATTTTTCATTACCCCTATGAAGCCTGACTTCGAGACAAAAATTAAAACTCCGCTTGTTAAAACAATAAAACAGTGTATTTATTTCAGCACCCTAACCTTTCGGCTATCTTACGGCACAGCAAAAGTTTTAAATATGCCTATTTTGTCTTTCTTGTGAGACTTTTAGCAGCTATATTTTTGGTGTCAAATTTGGTGACTTTGTGACATATTTGTAGTAATCAAATACTTCCAGAACCTTCAAAGTCCGAAAATATCTCCAAATGTCTGTAAACATATAAATACGCCTCAGTACGTAGGAATAGCGAATAAAAAATTATGTTTTCACCTTGATAATTTTCTAGTAATAAGTAACTTTATCATGAATTAATTTTTCTATACCCCTATGAAGCCTGACTTCGAGACAAAAATTAAAACTCTCCTTGTTAAAATAATAAAACAGTGTATTCATTTCAGCGCTCTAATCGTTCGGTTATCGTTCGGCACAGCGGAAGTTTTAAATATGCCTATTTTGACTTGCTTGCGAGACTTTTAGCAGCTATATTTTTGGTGTCAAATTTGGTGACTTGGTGACATATATTTCGACTTATGACATATATGTCTTGACCAAATACTTCTAGAACTTTCAAAGTCCGAAAATATCTCCAAATGTCTGTAAACATATAAATTCGGCTCAGTTCGTAAAAATAGAGAATAAAAAATTAGGTTTTCACCTTGATGATTTTCTAGTAACTTTATCGTGAATTAATTTTTCAATTCCCCTATGAAGCCTGACTTCGAGACAAAAATTTAAATTCCACTTGTTAAAATAATAAAGCATTGTATTCCTTTGCATTCACGCGGAACGATGGCCAATTGTTTAGGGTACTAGCCTTCGGTACCGGAGTTCGTGGGTTCGAATCCCACAATGACATGGATGTTCATAGTCGTTCGGAATCTGCTTTGAGCTGTAAGTCCCGGTCTCATTAGCCCTCGTGTTACAAAAAGTAGACCGTAGCACCTCCAAATCAAAACAAAAAAAATCATTACTGCTCATGTTGTGCTAGGTCTAATTTTCTCTTGACTTATTTCTCTTTTTTACGTTTCCCCTTCGAATGGTTCTTATAAGCTTTATTTAACTTTTCATTTCACTTCACTTCGAGGGTGGACGCAGGCTCGCTCTTGATACCTGCATAATAAATGTTGTAAAGAAAAGGTCACAGCAAACCTCGTACCCCCTAGTAATATATCTCTTCAAATAACCTCTTCATTTATGGCATATTTCAATTACTGAGGAAATGTGAGCCTTAAATCCCCTATATAATAATAGCCTAAGTTATCTGTCCGTCTGTCCTCCAATTTATGAAGCGGTTGGACCTGGAATGGATAGAGGCCTCCATACAAAGCAAATAAAGTTTATCTTCTCCTAAACTATCCATCCGATTATAAAATAAATTGGTCCAAATATGCTTTATATCACAGCAAAAAATACTGTCGTCTTTAAAACGTTAGAAATCCAACCCTTCCCTCCTTTTCGAGAGTTTAATGCCATTATTTCAAGCCCTATTTTTCCCGGTTAAGAGCGGGTGATTAAATTTATCCATTTATCACTTAATAAATAGGTAAAAATAACAATTTTTTCTAGCATTGTGACTTCATTCCTTTAAACATCTCATTTAATTATTTCATATTTTAAACTATTTAAATATCGTCTACACTATTTTAATATCTTTTATCACTGAACTTAGATATTACGTAAATGATTTTCTTTTATATTTGGCTTAAATAATAGATTAGGTACATGTGTGATAATTTTAAATTGAATCATCGATTATTTTTTGATGCAATGAAAATTTTATCACCGGGGTTAACAATAAATTCTTTTCATATAAGTCTAGCAGTCTATTTCACGGAATAATAAATATTTAACTTTTAATTTATATATATTTGGAAATTAAGAAGTTTTTTCTTTTGTGTGTTTGTTTATTACACGTAACCACATGGTTTGACTAAAGGAATTCAATGTGATGCTAAACTGCATTCACAGGATCGGGAGACTCTAGAGGAGTATGACGGTAAATAAATTATGGAGAGTGAATCAGATAATTCTCAGTCAAAAAAGAAACCATTTTTTACCTGCCTCATTAAAAAATTTACTAATCCCGTCATATGATGGGCTATATGCTAGTAATAATATAATCCCCTATATAATAATAGCCTAAGTTATCTGTCCGTCTGTCCACCAATTTATGAAGCGGTTGGACCTGGAATGGATTCCCCGGCTAAGGGCACGCGATTAAATTTATCAATTTATCCACATAATAAATAGGTAAAAATTACAATTTTTCTAGCATTATGACGTCATTCCTTTAACCATCTCATATAATCATTTCTTATTTTAAATTATTTAAATATCACGTGCATTATTTTCATACGTTTTATCACTGAACTTACATATTAAGCAAATAATTTTCTTTTATATTTGGATTAAATAATAGATTAAATATATAGGTTGTAATTTTAAATTTAATCTTCGATTATTTTTTATTGCAATGAAAAATTTATCACCGGTATTAACCCTCCGAGTGGAACACACCGAGGAAAAACGTCTTCAAAAAATACGCTAAAGTTTCATTGTGTCAGTGACCAAAGTGTTCTATGATTTTTTACTTCACCCTTTGTCTACTAGATTGGAATACGGGAAACCCACCCTCGTTACTGTCCCTTTACTTCCGGTCACAAATAGATATATAAATAGACATTATAGATTGTTAATTTTTAATACACGTAAAGCTCGTCAAGTATGGAAGATCGTCCCATAAGAAATAATGGGTTCTAAAAGTACAAATAAAAATATTCTTTAGGAGAATGATTTCTATCTCCTTTACGAAAGTCATCCAAGCTATTTAAGTTTTGCAATTAGAGATACATCTGTTACCGCAAACGAAATACTTCGAAATAGAAATTTACAAAGCCATGAAAAGCTATCAGCGTCTTTGTGCATCAGGGAGTAGGGGTGCAGTTCCTAAACAATCGACCTGACCCTTCTACCTCAAAACCCCACAAGGGAAAACACTGACAGAAATGTACATTACATCCATCTTCGGAACGTTTTTGTAGGTTTAAAATTGTACGTGACAACTGTTTTTTAGACATCATCGCTTTGGCGGAATTTTCCGTGCGAACCGCTTAGAGGGTTAACAACAAATTCTTTTCCTAAAAGTCTAGGAGTCTATTTCACGCACTAATAAACACCTAGCTTTTAAGTTATATATCTTTGAAAATTAAGAATTTGTTTGTTTGTGTGTTTGTTTTTTATACATAATCACACGGTTTGACTAAATGAATTCATCTTGATTCTAAACTGCATGCACAATGTAGGGAGACTTTAGAGGAGTATGAAGATAAATACATTATTGAGCATGTACCAGATAATTCTCAGCCAAAACACAAACCATTTTATTACCTGCTTCATAGGGTACTTTACAATGCTGGAAAAGTAAAAATTTTACTGATCCCGCCATATAACATGCTATATGCTAGTAAATAATAAAATAATAAAAGCATTTTATTAATAATAATTTATAAAATACGTCTAATTATGGTGTCTTTCGATCAACTGGTTGCATCTAATTAACTGAAATTAGTTTTAAACATTATCTTGCCTACATTGTTTATTTTACTTTCACGAAATATTTCCAAAGTATTCAATTTTAATTATTTTTAAGGCTCTCTTTTGTGTACAGGTTATATTTTAATAATGCCATTGATACGTGAGTACTTTAACTCAGTGCTTGAGGCTTAGTGAAAAAATTTTTGGAAAACAGTAAACAAAGCATAAAGCTTTAGAAATTTGTCGTAAAAAATCCTTATGATGCAACATTCTGAAAACATTAAAAATCTATTAAAACACGGGGAAACCGTTTAGAATTTTCCTGATATTTTCCTGATAATTCCCTGTGGTTTGAAATTTCTTCCTTGGTAAATTCAAAATATTTAAGGCACAATTTCTATCAGTTCTTTAATAAAACTATTTTATATAAAATTTATACTTAAATAAAGCCATGAGTTTTAATATAAACAAGTAAAATTCTAATGCATTTCAGACTTAACAAAATTCTTGTCTGTGTTTTGGTAGCACAGTATAACGTGTTTAAGAAACAGAATATTAATCAGTTTCATTAAAAAAAAATTATAAACTAAACAATGTCACCTCTTGCAGTTCTGCATTTTTACATTTTATTTATATTTAAATTATGCAGCCTAATATATCAATAAAAAAGTGTACATTGTTATTTTAAAGACTAGCATGTAGCCCTTCATACGAAGGGATCAGGGAAATTTTTAATTTTCTAGAATTATAATGTACCCTATGAGACTGGTAAAAATAATGGTTTGTTTTTTGGCTGAGAATTATCTTGCAACAAAAGATAATCGATGATTAAATTTCAAATTATCCCATATGTACCTAATATTTCATTTAAGCCAAATATAAAAGAAAACTAGCATATAGCCCGTCATATGACGGGATCAGTAAAATTTTTAATTTTTCAGAATTGTAAAGTACCTTATGAGGCAGGTTAAAAAAGAGGTTTGTTTTTTAGGCTGAGAATTATTTGCAACAAAAATAATCGATGATTAATTTAAATTATCTATGTACCTACTCTATTATTTAAGCCAAATTGCAAAATTTATTTGCGATATCTAAGATCAATGAAAAAAACGTATGATTTATAATTTAAAATAAGAAATGATTCAATGATATGGTTAAAGGAATGACGTCATAATGCTAGAAAAATGTTATTTTTACCTATTAATTATGGGATAAATTGATAAATTTAATCACCTGCTCTTAACCGGGGAAAATAGGAGTTGAAATAATGGCATTAAAAACTCGAAAAAAGGGGAAGGGGTGGATTTCGAACGTTTTAAAGAAGGTACTATTTTTCGCTGTGATATGAAGCCTATTTATACCAATTTATTTTAGAATCGGATCGATAGTTCAGGAGAAGATAAACATTACTCTCTTTGAATTTTGCTAACTATGGATGCCTCTATCCATTCCAGGTCCAACCGCTTCATAAAATCGAGGACAGACGTACAGATAACTTATTATATAGGGGATTATTTACGTTATATCTAAGTTTAGGGATAAAACGTATGAAAATAATTCATATGATATTTAAATAGTTTAAAATAAGAAATGATTAAATGAGATGTCTAAAGGAATGACTTCATAATGCTAGAAAAATGTTATTTTACCTATTTATTATGTGATAAATTGATAAATTTAATCGCGTACTTTTAACCGGGGAAAATAGGGCTCGAAATAATTGCATTAAACGCTGTAAAAGGGAATAAGGGAGGATTTCGAACGTTTTAAAGAGGACAGTAAGTTTCGCTGTGATATGAAGCATATTTATACTAATTTATTTTATAATCGGATTGATCGTTTAGGAGAAGATAAACTTTACTCGCTTTGAATTTTGCTAACCCTAACACATCGAGAATTCAATATAGATGCCCATATACATTCCAGGTCCAACCACTTAATAAATTTGAGGACAGATGGACAGATAACATAGGCTATTATTATATAGTGGATTCAATTTGTCTATGATAGCATTAGTTTTCTTGTTAGCTTCTTTAATTATTGATGTCTTTGTTACAATTACTTTTTAATCAATTTTAATTTTTTTTCCGTTGAGCTTCAGTATTCTCATTTTCTTCAGATTCATTTTTTCGTTTCTCCATAAATGGTTTTAACAGCGAACAGAAATTTTTAAAAGAATATTTAAGATGTCTTTAATTGGAGAGTATTTTTTTAATTTTATCTGAAGGAATTTTTTTTTTTAAATTTTGTTGGCAAAAAATTTTCTTTTTTTTAACCACAATTTTCTTGATAATTCCCTAATGTTTCCTAACACATTCCCTAAAAATTTCCGATTTTCACGGTTGCTGAATACCTGGTGGATGTGAAGTTAGAATATTTTTAATGTTAATGTATTTTGTTTTTAATCCATCCACTAGAAAATGGGATGTGTTATGAGCATTACATTTGTGTAAAAGTCTTTATAATTTCAAGGAAAAATCTTAATAATTTTAAAGTTTTATTTATTTTAAAAGGAGCATTATTAAAAATATTCCAGGAGTAATTACAATAACATTTTAATCAATTTTAATTTTTTTCCTTTGAGCTTCAGTATCCTAATTTTCTGCAAATCCATTTTTTCGTTTTTCAATATATTTATTTAAAAGCGAAAAAACATTTTTAAAAGAATATTTAAGATGTCTTTAATTGGAGATTATTTTTTTTATCTGGAGGAATTTATTATTTTTCTTTAATTTTGTTGGCAAAAAATTTCCTTTTTTATCACAATTTTCTTGATAACTCCCTAATGTTTCCTAACACATTCCGTAAAAATTTCCGATTTTCACGGTTCTGAATACCTGGTGGATATGAAGTTAGATTATTTTTAATATTAATGTATTTTATTTTTAATCCATCCACTAGAAAATTGAATGTGTTATGAGCATTACATTTGTTTGAAAGTCTGTATAATTTCAAGGAAAAATCTTAATAATTTTAAAGGTTTTATTTATTTCAAAAGGAGAATTATTGAAAATATTCCAGGCGTATGCCTTTTACGTTATATAAAATTCTTTTTATTCATAGGATATCTTAAAGAGCTTAAAATAAAACTTAGCTGTAGTCGTATGCATTTGTAAGTATAGTTTGAAAAAAAAAGAGTAATAGTTAAAATATCCATTTTTCCGTACAAAATATGCATATCAATTATTTTAATTTCAAGGATATATATTTGCTATTCGAAGTAAATTTTAATGAAGTTTATTGTATACTTGGCAAGATAAATGGATAAATTTCGAAGGTATATGATGGTTAGAAATATATCTAGAATGTTTCAAATACTTTTCGTTTAAGAAAATTTTGATATAAAATCTCTTAAAATAAATCTTTTGATTATTAAATTAAAATTAAATTTATTGATACGTAACTAAGCAATAAATCTGGATCCCTTGAATATTTAGTTTATATCTTAATATGTTTGTTTGAAAAGCCGTGTGCTTATTTTAAGCCGTTTTCAATATACGTGAAGTAATTAACTCGAGGTAAAAGTTTGGGAAGTAAAATTTATTGCTATCATGACAAATTTCTTCCTTTTGCTCATAGATGAAAAATCTGTAGGGAGAGATTATTCATATGTGAGATCTGATTTTATTTGAAAAACTGGTTAGATTACCTGATATTGATTTTTCGAGACAATATGATTAAGAAAACCTTGTTCTAAAATTACAAATACTCTTAACGTATTGTGCGTGGGTACATTTCGCAGCGGAATTGTACCGGGAGAGGGCGTTTTGCGCGTAAATTTAGTTATTTGGTTAAATTTCAATAGATCGAAAATTATTTCATTTTTTAACCAACTTTTCGAATTTTATATTGAATTATATAAACAAATATATAAATAGAAATATATAAATAACAACCATAAGATTTTTGTAAACAAAAAATAATTTTTTTTAGTGGATAAATTTATAATAGTATCGTAAATATGAAAAATCAAATAGAAATAGTAGCATATAGTTTTAATTTTTTCCCTTTCTGTGATTCCGCATAGACTGATGTAAAAACTACTTTTTATTTGTCTAATTTTTTCCAGAATCTATGTAGTAGACAAGAATATTCGGCTTCGTTTTCCTGTATATACCGTCGTTATTTTTGTACCCACAAACAAACCATGTTGTTACACTAACCCGTACTAGTACCTGACCCGCTTTCAAGTATCAATCGTCAGAAAACGTACTAGTACGTGACCCGCATACAATGTGTTAAGATAAAGCATTTGTCAGTAATAATTTATTTAAAGATAAATTGTGAAATCGCTCATTAAATACCACAATACGCATTACTTAACTAGTGACGTAACGTGTCCATTCAAAAATACTTTTGCTGTCTACTTTAATTTCACATACTTTTGCATATTACTTTAGGATCAGCTACGATTAAATTTGAATTTTTATCAGTTACGGTTAAATTTGAAATTAATTTTAATTTCCCACATCCAAAGTAACTGCTTTGAAAAAACATTTTTCAAAAACCTGGGACATGTTCTATATATTTTTAAATTACAGCATGTGTCAGATTAGCCCAGATGTCGGCTGAAAAATTTTTAAAAATGTTTAACTGAAAAAAAAGTTTTCTGGGGTTTAAGAGGACATGTAGATCGGGATCGAACAATCGCTGCCCGATACCTTCGAAAGAATATACGTGAAAAATCGCTCATGGTGGGTTTGTACCCTCCATTTTGGATTTCTGTTACTCAGCTTTAACGTATTGGGAAAATAAAACTCCAGCCAACCAATTCGCCTTTAAAAAAATATATTACATAATAGAACAGGTAATTATCTAAGATGCTATACTTTCCCTTTTTGGAAAAACATCGCAAATTATATTTAATTATTAATATATTTAATTTAAAATTATTTGGTAAAAATTTTTAAAAAGGACAATATGGCATCCTAAATTATTTGCTGTTCTTTCACATAACATATACTTACCATAAAAATCCGTAAGCAAAATAAACAAAAAAAACTCATTCAAATTTTCAAAAAACGTTTTTAGAAGTTTCACACGGTGTCACGAAAAATCCCTGTAACAAATTTGGTGCATATAGCTCTTGCCGTTTTCAATTGTGGTTACAGACATACAAAGGGAGACAGACAGACACACATGCACACAAATACGAATCTTGATTTGTAAAGATTACTAAAATATATTTATCTATGTTGATAAATATAGTTTTGATGCTTTTCGTGTTTCATAGAAACAAGTATTAAAATCAAACGAAAATTGAATAATACATTTGTATAGTTAAGACCATGTCTCATCTAAATTTTAAAATTTTTCTTGCATTTTAGTCTCTCTAAAATTTCAGAAATCATAAGCATCAAAATATTGGGGGTTTTGTGCTAAAATATTATTTTTAGTACGATTTCTGGCAATTTACTTTCTTTAAAATTTCAGAAATAAAAAAAAAATATTAGGGGGTGCCCAAAAACTACTTTTTTTCATGCAAAAATATAGTTTTTCTGCTAAGAAATTATTTTTAATACGATTTCTGACGTTTTATTTTTTCTAAAATTTCAGAAACCATAAGCACCAAAATATTGGCGTTTTTAGAGCTAAAATATGGCTTTTTAGTACGATTTATGGCAATTTACTTTCTTTATAAGCAACAAAATATCTGAGAGATGCCAAAATATTGTTTTTTCCAACCGAAATGTTGTTTTTTCCTTCAAGATGTTATTTTGTAATACGATTTCTGGTATTTTATTTTCTTTAAATGTTCAGAAATCATAAGAACTAATTAAAATATTTGGGCTTTTTTTGTACTAAAATATAGCTTTTTGATGTGAAAATATCGTTTTTCATGTCAAATTATTGTTTTTCTGTGCTAAAATATAATTTTGGTACGTTTTCTGGCATTTTAACTTCTTTAAAATTTCAGAAATCGTAAGCTTCAAAATATTGTTTTATCAATATTCTAAGTAAAACATATTAGCTCTCTAACATGCATGCATCTATTATTCATGATACATATATATTCATCAACGAGTTACGTCTTCTTAAAATAATATCTTCTCTTTGTGATCGGTTGAGTACAAGAATGAAAAAAATATCTCTCTATTATTATTCGATTGGTATAAATTTTGCTTTTCTTGGATACAGCATACAGAAAAACAATAAAAATAATGTAGAAAATAATATTAAGTTATGCATTTTTTTACTACGAAATGAGAGCCAGCTTTTTCATTTCCAGTGAATGCTACATTGCTTTCATAATTTAACTCTTACTCTTTTACTTTAAAAAACATTTCTTGGAAAATAATCATCGGGAGTTCTTAAAAAGACAAATATCAATCAACAAAAAACCATTATTTGGGGAAGCGTTTTCTGCTTCAAGAATGAAAAATTCAATAAATGAAACTTTTGTTTCTCAAAATTAAATTATATCATTCTTCTTTACATCTTGGAGTTTTCATTCTACTCGTTATTATAATTTTAATGCGTTGATTAAATATTGTTAAATTTCAGGCTAAAACTTCAGTTGATAGATTTCCAGGAAAATTTCAATTGGAATTTTTTTTTTCTTTAAGTCCGAAATAAGGATAGTACTGTAATCGAGAAAAAGTTCTTAGAAATCGTTTTTATGTTTTCTACTTAAATACTCCTTTTATCCCATGTCTGAATTTATTTTGAATATTTTTGCCATTACAATTGTACGTACGTAAAAGGTAATTTTAAATATCCATTTTATCATTCCCTCATTGTAATTTCGAAGCCGAAGACTCGGTAGCTCAGTCGACAAGGGTGTCGATCTCATAACAAGAGAGTTGAGTGTTGGGGCTTGAGTCGAACAAGGATCCTCTGTGCTCATTAATCCCTTAAGTGGTTTGCCCGTACAGTGTACGTGCTACCCAAAATTGGTCTCAACTGGTTTGCCCGTTCTGCGTACGGGCATCGATATTTTCTCCTTTCCTTTCCGGTTTAACCGTATTTTTCATTATTGTGTGTTTTACGCTGACCCATCCGAAGACATACAGCAGCAACTAATGATGACCGTGCCGCAACAGTGACCCATAAATGGCTACCAAGCCACCGCTGACCTACGAGAGGCCCGTCATGGTCCGATTTTAATGTGGTCCAACCCGGTAAGGAGCAAACACTACAGAGGTAAGCTCGTGACTACCAGGAAGAACGCTAGAGAAAGATCACTCAGGTACCCCGGAATTGTGAACCCCGTACACACCTAAAGGAGGTGTGCTCCTGGGGGCTTTTTCATTATTGTAAGAGACTGTTTAGTATTAATATTTTTCGACAGTTCTGTAGGGAACTCATATGTCGTCTACCTTACAAACGGAGGTAAAAACACGCACCTAAAATTTAGACTTGATCTCGTTGACCGTATATTCGAAAAATATCATTCGTGAATAAATTTCCGAACAGAATGACCAGGTTCGGAGCGTAATCCTCTGAGACCGACAGAAAGACATTTTTTGTAAATAATTGCTCCCACAGATAAGAAACTGAGACCTTTAAGATAATGTGCAGTGTGCTGTTCGAAAAGAAATGAGAATGGAAAGAGAATCCGAAAAGAAACACGGTATTTCTGCCCTGATTGCGACATAGGACTTCTTTGAATTACACCGTTTTTCAGATTGTACCATACACAAAAAGACTTCTGTTTGGAAATATGTAAACTTCAAAAGTCACAGTAAGTATGAGAGAAGTTTTTGTAGAATTTGTAAAACCATTCTTCACTGCATGTAGAATGTACTTGTGAAAAGCAAACATTTAGGGGGTTTTGTGTTCCAAAATTGTAAAATAAAAAATAATGTAAAAGCTGTGGCGAGCGAGTACTTCGTTATCCTTCCACCGCCGCTGCGCCGTGGTAAGTTCGCCTCTAGAGCGCAGCTAATTAAAGTAGTTCAATGCGCGCGTACTCTGGGCTCTCTGTCTCTCTCTCTCTCTCCAGCTAGGAGAGAAGGTAGCATATCTTTTTTTCTCCCCCGGTAGGGAGAGCGTAGGTCGTTCTCTCTCTCCCCTGCCGCTTGAGCTGAGCAAGGCTCAACTGTTGTTGCTTCGTGCACATGTATATATATATATTTATATATATATATATATTATATATATATATATATATATATATATATATATATATATATATATATATATATATATATATATATATATATATATATATATATATATATATATATATATATATATATATATATATATAATATATATATATATATATATATATATATATATATATATATATATATATAATATATATATATATATATATATATATTTATATATATTATATAATTATATATATAATATATATATACATATATATATATATATATATATATATATATGTATAATATATATATGATATATATATATATATATATATATAATATATATATATAATATATATATATATATATATATATATATAATATATATATATAATATATATATATATATAATAATATATATATATATATATATTTATATATTATATATATATATATAATGACACGGACTTCTCGATGGGGGGTTGCAGTCATGGCCATAAAAATGATACCGTTTCAGCTAAAGACCTTTATTAAGATAACTTTGAAGGACAGGTTCCCACTTTCTCATAGGGACAAACTGAAGGGTCAACTAGCATGAAATTCTATGTACAAGACACGTAACACCTGGGTCGACATCTGTGAGAAAATATCTCTAGAAAATTCTGTCTCCGCTAGCGTGTATCTCCTTCCTTCGATGACCGGTCTTTCCCATCGATGACTGTCGGGATACGATTTATTTGGAAATGTTCTAAATTGTCCGCTAGGGCCATGTAGGTTTATAATTGGCCAGGCCCCTTCTCTGAGGGCGTAACATGTAGCCCCAGTGGTCAATTTAGGTTAGGAGTTAAAAAGGGGAATGGAAAATGAAGCGGGAATTTTTACCCTTAATTTAAGTTTTGAAAACCCCTGAGAATTTTTTTTACAATATCCTCCCCGGGCAAAATGAAAGGGGTGAACGAAGTAAGTTATCTTAATAAAGGTCTTTAGATGAAACGGTATCATTTTTATGGCTATGACTGCAACCCCCCATCAAGAAGTCCGTCTCATTACATATATATATATATATATATATATATATATATATATATATATATATATATATATATATATACTTTAATCGCATGACGAGTGTATATATATATATATATATAAATGAAATTTTATAGTAACCTTCTGATGAGTCAGTTATTTCACCATACTAGTACGCCACAAAGCATTAAAAGTGAAAAAATAAAAATTTCTTATTATTTTTATTCTATTAAGTATCGTACTTAAATATATGCAATAAAAAATATGCCCTTTTTTGGAAGCATTTCTTGTAAAAAAAATTGACGGCTTAAGGATTAAGGGCGGATCGGGTACGTAAAAAAGATTTGTTGTCACAATGTCCTCCAAGTTCTAAATATTCCTGTAGGGGAGGCTGACCAAACGTAGGGGTCTTCTGTAGGGTCCTTTCTTCTAAATCCAGTTATAGGGGATGTTCAAAGCCTCCTAGACAGTTAGTCTCTAGGAGGCATTGTGTTATTCGCGTCTGCATTTCCTTTAGCTACGCGGGCTTACTGTGTGTGGAAGGGGTGCTAAATGAGTAACAGTTTCACCCATTTGGCATAAAGATAATAAAAAAAGGCATAAAGATATATTTATGTAATCACAGCTGCATTAGAAAAAAATTTTACAACTCTAAAACCGTTAAACAAAGAATGTTTAAAATTTTGTATTTAAGACTGTTGTAACATATAGTCATGTACCTCACTTTTTGATTGCAATCTGAACTCTAGATAGAAAACATTTTAAGAGCAGGCGATTAAATTTATCAATTTATAGCATAATAAATAGGTAAGAAAAACAATTTTCCTGTCATTATGACGTTATTTAAATATCGTCTGCATTATTTTCATACGTATGAACTAAGATATTACGTAAATAATTTTCTTTTGCATTTGGCTTAAATAATAGATTAGATACATGTAATAATTTTAAATTAATCATCGATTATTTTTGTTGCAAGATAATTATCAGTCAAAAAACAAGCCATTTCTTTACCTTCCTTATAGGTACTATACAATTTCGGAAAATTAAAAATTTTACTGATCCCGTCATATGACGGGCTATATGCTAGTAAATAAATATTCACTGACTTTCATTACTATAAGGCGATTTCACGCAGCAGGGCACATCTCAACTTATGGCAATTCTGGCTTTAATTTCAAACGAAAGGGCAGTTTATTGTTTGTTTATTATCTGTTGTAAAGATGAAAATGAATGGGAAGGGCATTATAGTAGTTTGTGACGTTGCAACAAATTGCTCTATTATTTTACAGCTGCATTAGTACATGGTTGCGTGCATGTGTTTTATTGTGTTCTGTACCTTGTCACTTTTTATCATTGATCTCTGAAGTATATTAAACAATTTCTGAAAACATTAGAAAAATCTAATAATAAATTTTAAGAACAGAAGTATCGTAATTTACGGTTTCATGAAACGATAGAATTGGATAAGAAATACTGTATCAGAATGAATAAACATGCATTTCATTTAACATATGTATTCAGAATTTTTGAAGATCTAAATGGTTTTAGACGTTATTATTCATGAGTTTCTCTTTTTCCTCTTAAACAAAAAAACTCTCTTCTCTGTACTCAATTTTAAGTTGAACTCGATAAAATCTATCACCGCAGTTCCGTTTCGTGACTCCATATGATAATTTCTACATTACTCAGCAAAAATATATATCTAAAAAATCGAAAGGAAAAGGAAATGGAAAGAATTGTGTGGCTTCATTTAATAGCTTTATCCATAAAAAAAATGGCGTACTAATTTTAGTATTTTTGCAATAAGTAGTTCTGACAATTAAATGGCCAAACTTATTTTACAGAAGTATATTATGCTTAGTTTTTATATTACTTTTTATACTGCAGGTGGCATAATAAATGTTCTAATATATATATATATATATATATATATATATATATATATATATATATATATATATATATATATATATATACATGTATGGACCAAATGTGAACACAAGATACAGGAAATTAGAAGATTTGCCTTTAAACGCAGGGATTAGTCAGATTTAAGTTTATCTACCCAAGTGAAACAACCTAGTGAAAGTTTTCTAAAACAGAAATTAGAGGTCAAGGCGCAATCAAACATATAGGGCTCAGCGTTACTAAGTAAACCACAAACATAGGGATGATTTCTTTTGAAAAATCCAACTTATTTCATCATAGTCAAAGCGCTATCATGCTAGTAAACAGACAACTAATATATATATATATATATATATATATATATATATATATATATATATATATATATATATATATATATATATATATATATATATATTTATATATATATATATATATATATATATATATATATATA
>CM063510.1:138134476-138149476 GCA_032207245.1 Pardosa pseudoannulata
CCATAGTGCACCATTAATTTTTCATTACATCTAATTTTTTTAAGCATTAAGCCCATTTAATATATAAGAAGTGGATACCACAAGGAGAGCTGGATAAGAATATAATATAAATTAAAATACATATACAGATTGTTTGAACACAGATAGATCAGGCGAAAATGTTAAGCTACCATGCTCAGAGCTTTATTGCTAAGTTGGCGGAAGCACCCTGTTCTTCAGTCAAGCCATACTACTGAAGAATATGGTTCCCCTTGGCAAATTTGGTAAAATTATTGTCGATGTTTACTAAAACACAAAGTTATTCAATCCAAACATTGTATCCCTTGTTTTGGAGGCGACTTTAACTGTTGTAGAGTACTCCATTGTAATAGAACTATATACTTTTACTTAATTGACCAAAACCACTTAGAAACCGGGAATTTATATTTGGCAATTAATCCCTCAACAGTTTACAAAACCAACAGCTCCAAATTATGGAAACAGATGCATTATAGACACCGGCACCGTCCGCCATGGGTTTTTTTTCCGACCAACAGAAAAACGCGTGTTTTGAAAAATCGCCAAGTAAAAAAACATGATGACCGAAGTAACTACACCCACCATAACTAAATTACTAAATCCCAAAAAATGATAAGAACAAAAAAATAAAACCTGACCTAGGCGACACCACCGTCTGGAAGCCAAAAGAACAGCTAACATGCAAATTTCTCGAATAGTGCCGGGTACTGACGTCAGGAATCCCGTGCATCAATGGGGTGCAAGAACACATCAGAGCTGCCATACAACACCACCAAAGTCAGGTCAAACACACCTACCTACTCATCGCCCCATAAAACCGCCAAAAAATTGCCAAATTTGGCGAAAAAACATGGCGTTTGTAATGCGTCTGTACCCAAATTATTAAAAATCAGCCATAGTGAACCATTAATGGTTCACTATATCTAATTTTTTAAAAGCATTACGCGTATTTAATATATAAGAAATGGGTTTCACGAGGAGAGCTGGATACAAACATAATGTAAATTAAAATACAGATACAGATTGTTCGGACACGACGAGATCAAGAGAAAATGTTAGGCTACCATGCTCAGAGCTTTATCGCCACACTGACGGGGGGCATCATCCTGTTCTTCAGTCACACCATATAAGGTCAAACCACATGCTGAAATTCTATTGTGTGTAAGCATAACTTAAAAACGATTAGCCGCAAAATGTTGAAATTTTGTATTTAGGACTAATATAACACCTAGTTGTCCACCTCTCTGTTTAACTAGAATTTACACTCTATATGAAAAAATATTTCAGTATAACGTATACAAGAACAGGGTGCCCCCGCCAACTTGGCGATAAAGCTCTGAGCATGGTAGCCTAACATTTTCTCCTGATCTCGCTGTCCGTGTCTGTATTTAAAGGCTTGGGGCACAACTAAAAAAATATTATCCGTTGAAAATCGAAACCTGGTATTTAAAACTAATGTAACATCTAGTTTTATTCTGGTATTACAGGCATCATCAGAATTATCAGTGGTTGATTCCTTTAAGGTAACCGACCACGTTCGGAGCAAAATTTTTAAATAAGTTTTTTATGGAAATATTATTCTATTTATTGCAGTAACAGGTTATGAAAATAGAAAAATATGAAAATAAACATAAATATGTACTTAAAAACTGGCAAAAATAGAGAAAATAGAAGCATTTTCTGACTTTTCACCAACACTTCTAACTAAACAAATACGCAAAACACATCACTGTTACTTGGATAAATGTAGACATATCCATAAAGTATAAATGAGTTATAGCCAATCAAGTAATTTAGAGCAAAAATTCAAGAAAAAAATAATGAAGTTTCTAACATAAATGCCCATAACTCATCTCAAAATGAATATATTTATAATCCTGAGGTTCAATGCATACATAACATCATTAAAAACATACAGTTAAATTCTAATTAAATTCTAAAAATTATTTTAGCAGTTATGACTGTTGAGGTGTGGTGGTGTAGCAAAAATCACAGTTTTTCAGAAATTCAATTTAAAGATTTTATTAGATAAATTCATTAAGTGTTTTATAATTTGATAAACATTCAGAAATATGCTGGAGTAATTTATTTATTTATTTAAATTTCAAACCTTTTTTTTTCAAAATATGCTTTGAAATTAGGTATAAACTTAATATAAAACAAGGCATAAATTGCAAGCATCACTTGGCGACAATTTGGCTATTACTTTTACAAAAATGGAGCCGAAAACATGACGTCCGGCCCCCGAAACTGGGATTCTACCCTAATTAACCGAAACCACTTAGAAACCGGATATTTATATTTATGGGCAATTAATCCCTCTATAGTTTACAAAGCCAACAGCTCCAAATTATTAAAAATTTTCGATAGTAAACCCTTAACGGTTCTACTTTTTTTTATCTAATTTATATCTAATTTTTTTTAAGTATTACGTGCATTTAATATATAATAAATGGGTTGCACAAGGAGAGATGGATAGAAATAGAATATAAATTAAAATATAGATACAGATTGTTTGGACAAGGAAAGATCAGGAGAAAATGTTAGGTTACCATGCTCAGAGATTTATCGCCAAACTGACAGAGGCACCCTGTTCTTCAGTCAAACCATATAGGAAAAAGAGTGGGAGAGAGATTATAATATGAGCAACAATTGTATGTAGCAACAATTTGAGGTCCGTAATTATCCATTCATTTTTGTTTAGAGGTGCCTCGCCTCAGAATTGGCTGCTGGAACAGGTATCAGAATTTTGTGATACGGGGCCATATTAAATGTGGATGTTATTTTAAAATTACAAAACTTTTAAGGGGGGTTTTTAATTGAGATGAAAGGACATTCATGTGATATTTTTTTCACTTACCTTCCATTATTTCCAAAAAAAAAAAGGCATTCCTTTCAAATTCCTTTCATTTCTTTTTCCTTTCGTTTATTCCAAAAAAAGGCATTTTTTTCATTCTTTCCAATTTAAAATGCAATAATTGTTGGACAATTTAAATGAGTGGGGAAGATATTATAATATGACTGTAAAAACAATTTGAGATCCTTAATTATCAATCCTTAATTATCTAAATGTATGCTAGTGATATCTTTAATGCCTCACAATAGGCCGTTCTGACAGGTATCAGAATTTTGTGACACGGGGCCATCCACAAACGATGGAGAGAGGAGGTAGTGGAATTGTGACAGTTTGTAACAAAGGGAGAGGAAGTAACAAGAAGTGAAACATCACATATTTTGGTTGAAATAAAGTTTTTAAAACAAGCAAATTAAGTTTGGATGTTATTTTAAAATTACCAAAATTTTAAGGGGGTTTTTAATTGAGATGAAAGCAACATTCATGGGAATTTTTTTCACTTACCTTCCATTCTATCAAAAAAAGAGAAAAAAATCACTTAGAGTAGATTTTAAGAATATGGTAGCAGCAGAAATTCGTGCTTAGAAAAAAACCTCCCCCTGTCACATTCTTGAAATGTCCAACAAAGTTTATTTCCCACACCAGTGTAAGTGGTTCACTAAGTAAAGTTAAGATTAAAGGTAAATACATTAAATTCCCTTTAAAATTCCAAAATACAATTGTTTTCAATGGCTCTTTTACAGCAATATTTTATTATATATTCATTATTCTACTGTTGTGAGCCCTTACTCTTATTCCATACAAAATAAGTTCACGGATTGTTATTATTATTATTATATTTACAGATCTCATTAACCCCACAGGGCCACACCTTCTTTAGGTGTGTACGGATTTCCCACACCTGAGAAATCTTTTCTATGTTCTGCCTGGTAGTCATGAGATTACCTCTGTAGTATTTGCTTCTTATCAGGTTGTTCATAAAAATAAAACTTGAAATATAACGTAACGCTTTGTTTTTGAATTCCATGTCTATGTTTCTGTAATATTGCATGCAATGTGACAGGGGGAAGGGGATATGTTGAAGTGTGACATTTTGTGACAAAGAAGACGGGGGGCCAGAAAAATTTATTGAAAAATGTGACATTATTAATGGGCAGCCCCTATCACACTGAAGAATCCCATCGATTTTCATCATTGTGATAATCATTTCGGCCCATGATTCTGTGTCTCGAACTCAACACTCCGGATTTCTAGCCTCGCACCTAGTACGTCGACCTCAATACCATCTAGGTCTCTAGCAGTGATCTCTGCACTACTACACTACTACAGTAGAGTGGAAAGGTGTAGCTTCTGCCGACCCCGAGGCAAACAAGATCCAATATCAAACATTATTATTATTATAAATGGGAACTGAGGTCGACATTGATCTCACATTCGAAGAATTGTGATTTCGAGGCTCGAGCAAACCAAAGATCTACCACTTCATTAATGACTCATGTAGCACGTAAAATAAGTTCGTGGTATCATTGTCTTTCATGTTCCCAAACAATACCTTTGGAAGCCCAAAAGATGGCCGAATGGTTCGGTACCGGAGATCGCAAGTTCGAATACCGCTGCTGGCATAAATGCTCTTAGCCGTTCGAAATAGGCTTTAAGCAGTAGATTCCAGTCGGATTAGCACTCGTGTATCAAAATAATATACCGTAGCGTTCCAAACCAAACCAAAACCAAACCCAAGCCAATCAGGTGGGCACAATACTAATTACGGTATAATCTGTGAGGCTTGGTTAGTAAAGAATCGTGGCTTGTAATTATTTCGAAATCTACGGCTACAACATTTCTTGAATGACCAAGAAAATGATAATAAATCAAGGTCAAGGTATTTGGTTATGTGAAGTACCTGATGATTTTATACACCACCTTAACCTCAGAACGAAAAAAGATGAAAAACATTTGCAAAGGATGGCTAAACGAAATAACTTTAAAATTAAGCATTATGTACCGAACCAAGTTAGCCGATAAATAATAAAAGGCAAAATTTCGTTCCCAAAGCTATGAGTAACAAAGCGACCAAGTTTAAAGATTTAAACAAAACTTGAACCTTCACAGTAACTAAATGAAAATTGTTGTGATATTCCAACAATAAGAAATATTTCAGAGTGTTTAGTCCCGTGTCGCCATCTATTAAGGGGTGGTGTAACTAAAGCCCCAGATATGTAAAATTTAAGAATGTTGGCATTTAAAATACAATATGAGAAAAGTTGATCTACGTACAAAAGTTATATGATAACAAAATGCTATTTTTATTTTATTTTATTTTTATAATTTTATTTTTAGGAGAATAAATTCATGTTTTTCCGTCTCCACGACATGCGTAAAAAACTCCGTGATGCTTATTAGCTCAGTGGAAACAGAATTATCAAGATACAATACATTCTCGAGTGTGCTTTGCATTTCCTTCCCATGAATAAACAGCCCTTTCTTATCCTGGAATTCTAAAGTGTTACAAATTCCACAGAAAGTTAACCAAGTTTGAAGTCAAATAGGTAGACAGTGTACCTAGCGCTCCCCGCCTACACATGGCGAAAAAACTTAATAGTGTAAATGAGGAACGAGTAAAAACAGTCCATAAATATAAATATTAAACTCAACTATACTCTAATGTTTAAGCTGAATATTTATGAACATTTTCTGGGTAATATCTTTTAACTCTTCATCTAATAACCTTTATACTAATATAAAGAAACTTTCATCCAATAAAGTCAAAATGGACAATCTACTCGTAATTATACTCTCTTTAATCTTAATATTCATGTTAATATTTCTGAGAAAATAGCTTTTAGCTTCCATCTAATGTCCTATTTGCTAATGCAAATGTAATACTTTAAATATTATTGGGATAAAAAGAACTCCATATTTTATAAATAAAAATGTATGCATTGATCTGGTTTTTAAAAAATGCTTATAACTTTACTCATATTAAGAAAATATTGAACAAGTGTAATTTCTAAAAAAAAAAGTGTATAAAAAGATCAAATGCCTTCAAGAGTTCAATTATGCTAACTTTTTATCATTTAAAATTAGTTTGTACTTTTTCAGCGTTTAAATTACTATTTTAAATTAAAATGAAATCATTCATTTATCCAAAAATTAATTGCTTTTGATCAAATATTTTGTATTACTTAACATTTTACCTTCGGGTTTTTTTTTTAATTTTAATTTTCGTATTAATTGGAATGGGAAAGACATTTAATTTCATTCCGATTATGTTCCTTATTTTCCATAACTCTGTTTTCTCTGTTTTTCTTTGATTATTTCTTAATACCAGAGTTTTATTTCAAGGTATTTGGACTGAAAGGAAATAATTAAAGCAATTCAGTGTTGTAACTATTTTTTGCATTGCATTCGTTTTATTTTTGTTTCGCTTGAATGTGAACATTTAGTTTTCTATTATTAAACTTTCACTCTTGCAAGCGATTTATGGAGATTCGAGAGTTTTACTTCGTAAAAAGTATCCTTTGTAAATACTAAAGCATTGTTTTGGTGTACAAACATAGAATTAGAATACAGGAAAATGAATTAGCTATTTACTGTACCAGCACTAAACTAAACAAATGAACTATATTATTGTCAAAATAAAGTTGATTACTGAAAAATTCACTTCAGTTCATGAAGATAATTGTACTATTAACTTTATTTTTTTCTTCATACAGGATTCATACTCAGTTGTTAGAAGGAAATAAAGCACTATGGGTAAAAAACAAGTACCTACTGACTGTAAAGAAAATAGCTGTTATCATAGCTGTTAAGAATAGTTAGAATAGACTTAGAATGTGTTAAGAAATGTTCTAATAGAGTTCAGATTCACTCGAACTGAAACAGAAATTCGGTTAGGGTAAACTACCCTTCGCTCTCTCAACGTTATTTCACAACTGAAGCTTATATCACACAGATAACAAATATAGGTTCCGGTCTCTACCCCTCGTGTAGCAAAATTAGAGACCGTAGAGCTCCAAACCAAACCAAATCCGCACCCAAACTAATCAGGTGGGCACAATACTTGTACAATACTAACTACTGTACAATCAGTGTTGCTTGGTTAGAAAATAATCGTGGCTTGTAATTATTTCGAAATCTACTTTCACAATATTTCTAGGATGGTCGGGAAAATGAGAATAAATCAAGTTGAAAGTATTTGGCTATACGGAGTACCTTTTTTTCTTCATACAGGATTCATACTCACTTGGCAGGAGGAAATACAACACTCTGGGTAAAAAACAAGCACCTACTGGCATGCCATCATAACTGTTAAAAATAATTATAATGGACTTAAAATGTGTTAAGAAATGTTCTAATAGAGTTCAAATTCACTGAAACTGAAACATAAATTCGGTTAGGGTAAACAACCCTTGGCTCTCTCAGCGTAATTCCACACATCTAAAACTGCATCACACAAATAACAAATACAGGGAAATTTCACAAACAACTTTCTTTAATGATTTAAATATAAGAAACGTTCTAATAGAGTCCAAATTCACTCGAACTGAAACAGAAATTCGGTTAGGGTAAACTACCCTTGGCTCTCTCAGCGTAATTCCACACATCTGAAACTGCATCACACGAATAACAAATACAGGGAAATTTCACAAACAACTTTCTTTAATTATTTACATTTAAGAAACGTTCTAATAGAGTCCAAATTCACTCGAACTGAAACAGAAATTTCACAAACAATTTTCTTTAATGATTTAATTAAGATAATTAGAATAGAGGCTTAATGATATTTATAGTCCTCCTTATATTAAGCATTAACACGACACACCGAATCACAACGTAAAAGTAAACAATGCAAAAGTTGAACTGTCTCGAGTTCTGGAAACCACAAGTTGAGTTGTCAAGTCCTTCTTTATTGCTTTTCCAATAGCAGTCTAAATTTAGTTACAGCAATCTATAATGTTTTTATTCTATAACATTTTTGTACAAAGCATTTCTTTAAAAAAAACTTATGGAATGCATTTATTGCATTTTCGAATTTTACTGTCTATGTATATAAGGGCCGATCCCACCAAAGTCGTTTAACGCTAAGCACGATTAATCTCTGTTTAAACGGAGAATTCCGTTCTCCCATTGGTTGGCGCCCTGGTTAATCGTAGCTAATCGTAGTTAGTCGTTAAACAACTTTGGTGGGATCGGCCCTTAATAAATGAAACTTAAACGATATAGAGTAGAACCTCGATTATCCAGACCTCGATTAACCGAAACTTTCCGTTAACCACAGTTGGTTTCTTCTTCACTTTTTTTTTCACTTTCTACTATCATCCAAAACTTTCTCTTTACAAACATACATTTTTAAAGTTTTCTTTTTTCCCACATTCCTTTTGTATGCAAGCCGTCCTTTCCAAACTGTGAGAGTGCAGCTATGTTTTACATAAGCTTGGCGAAACTGATTTTCTCGTCACACTCGCACGTTGTGGGTTGGATGCCCAAGTATTTTTTCGTGACTCCAGGAAGTGTGTGGTGTAAAAACGATTGCACTTAAACTTCATCAAGTTTTGGAGAGTTGTGATTGGTCTCCAGGAGGCGATTCAGGACCACCATCCTTAGAGTCCCGGTTCTTCTGGACAGAGCCGGGAAAGGACGCATTGTCCACAGGACAATGGAACAACGAACGCATCAGCACAGGATAATGGAAAAAGTCTAGGGTTGCTGGAGTAGTTCAGAAGGAAGGAAAAGAGTGGACTTTGGCAATTTTTTCTTTCAGGTGTAGCACGTGGAGTGCTTCTTTTACTTTTTAATTTTTTATATATTTTTAACATATTTCTTTGTCTTTTGTTCTATATTTGAATATTGTAATATAGTTCAGTAGCATTTTACTATTATTAAAGACGATATAAAGCAGATTTAGGTTATTAATGACTTTGAAATTACAACAGCAATGTACTACACCACACAAACTACGAGTGCAGATAAATATTTTGGAATTCCCTTTTTTAGAATTCCTTCTCGCAAGCACAATTCTCGGTATGAGTGTACTCTTTCCCACTTTCAAACATCCCTGTTCTAAACAAAAACACACCCCATTCCGAAATTTGGATGATCATACTGCCAAGTTCCAAAACAATCAAATGTTATTGCCCCACTGACGATATTACATATTAAACAATGATTATTGATGAATTCTCAACTATCCAAAGTAGATTCGGTCCCAATTACTTCGGATAATCAAGGTTCTACTGTAACAACAAAAAAGTAAAACATTTATTCTATTAACAAGATTCATACTTAATTAGCAATGTAAAAAAAAAATCACCAAATGATTCATCATAGTAAAAATAGTTCATTGTCAGAGATCAATCACCTTTCTCCAATATTCTGTATTCTGAAGCACCATCTCATCGTTATGATCGTTCATGGGCACTATACGTTAAATCTTCATTGCATTTATTACTTCTGAAATACTAAAGAGTGGAATGAACCCCCTTATGAATACTAATTTGAACACAGAAGCATAAATTGCAAGAATACGTGACAAGCATTAGAGCTGTGCCTCCTTTAAAAGTTGTAAACAAACTGCGGTACCACGTGCCAGAGAAATCAGAATTCCATCACTCAGGCCTAATTGCTTCATGTAAATCTGAAATTCACCATATATCATTAGTTAAATGCACTGTTAATGTTGAAATAATTACTGGAATTTCATTGTGAGACTCTTAGGGCGAAAAAGGTTCAAGCCAATCTAGGTTTATGAGCTTGTGTGTGTTAAGTGAGATTCGAGAATCATTAGTAGTTTTTTTATTTTTCCCACATTGGTGAGGTTAATTCGATGGACATTAATATGGCTTCGGTTATTGATCGTATCTTCTAAAATGTTCTTTAATAGTGTGGTTATTTTGCTTAGTTTAGTTCAATCCAAAGAAAAATGTAAAATTAAATAGTTTCAGAATTGTTTTTTCAAGCAAGATTTTCTTTGGGGTTATTAAAGTATTTATTTTCAAGCAATCATAAAGTATTAATTTGTATTTATATTGATAACATATAACAAGTATATATCCTTATTTACATACTTTTGTGTTACAATGGAGATAGCTGGATGTTATTATGTCAATTGATTTATCGTAAGCGTCAGAATGATTTATCCCAATGAAACAGATCGTTCATTTTTTAAATATCAAAAGTTAAAATTTTGTATTTAGGACTAGTTTCGACTAAATGAAGACTAAATTTAAAATTCCAGTTTAAAATGAAATATCTACATTCAAGAAATGTCTCAACGTAACAGTTATTAACGATGTTGGTCGCCGCCAGATGGCAGTACTTGACCTCTACTCCCACAACAAAGTTACTTTGAGAAACGAAATCTACAATGAATGTTGAAGAGAATATATAAATGAGAATTCTGATAAAGCATCATACAAAATTTTAAAAAAAATGTATAAAAGTACAAGAAATACATGGAGAATATCCACATCAGATTTTTTTAAGTAAGTATACAGAGTTATAAATTTAAGTTGTTAAAACCAATTTTTGCTTTCCATTTTAGCTGTATTTAATAATTATAAAGAATATTTTGCTTCAATATCACTCGTTTCTTTATTGGAGATTGTCTAAATTCCATTAATATCCAAACAAGTGGTTTTCAAACTTTATATCCCACATATCCGTTTATTACCACATACATAGCAAAGGTGTCCCTGAATAAATATTATACGAAAAAACTAAAGGCCTATTGTTTATCCCAGATTAAACATAAACTTAAAAACTAAACAATACAAAGCAGTTTAACACTAAACATACCATATAACTGGTCAAATGACCCATAATGTTTATGTAAACCCAAAGGCGAAGGGAAATGAATTAAAAATTTTTATTCTTTGTGTTTGCAATACGTAAAAATTGACAATATACAATTTTGTTTAATTACAATAAAGTTTATTTGTCCATTTCCTTCCAATTTTCATATTTCATATATTTATAATCAGAAAAAAAGTCCGGTCATTTGGCCAGGCTATAGAAATAAAAATAGGTGTTGGTATGTTTAGTTTAAAAATGTAGGTAAAAAGTACATAAGTTTAAGTGGAATAAAGACTTTTTTAATGAAATGGTAGATTGATGAAAATTATCAATGGGATAAATGATTTTATTTTTGACTGTCATAAATTTCTGTAACCCCTTGCCTGTGATGCCCGAACTTAGTTGAGGGCAACGCAAATCTGCCAATTTTGAAATCCCCGACCTCAGTTCGGGCAAGAGAAAAAACGATATAAGGAAAAAGAGAAAAAAGATGTCATGTTTAGTCATGTTTCGTTGAAAAGTTTATTATTTGAAACTGTACATTGCGAATTTAGCTAGTAAAGATTTAATGAAACCCCTACTGATGATCACAAAATATTTGAATTCCCTATGGCATTACTATCTTAACTCCCTTCGAATAATTTATCTAAAAACCAAATAAAACAAACCTGAGATAATCCGCTAAGCATGAATTCTTCTCTTAAATGAATAATCTGTAAAAACACAAATTCCAGTTAATTATGGATAATATTAATTTTACAGATACCGGAATTTTATAAACCCTCAAATTAAAATATTCTTTTTCCTTGTGGTACTTTAAAATCCTCTTATGTCAACACCAACGGAACTTCGAGAACATGGCAAATATTCTATCTATTTCTATTCTTCATTCAAATATTTATTCATTCCAGATCTATCGTTGAAACTACGTAGGAAAAAATAATATAATGAGGTAGAAAATATTTCACTTGTCAGGCATTCGAACTCCAATGAAAATACTCCTCGAAGACATAAAAATCCATTTATAATGCGAATGTATTTTTAGAGCAGGAAATTCCATTAGAGAGTACGAATCATTGCATTTTCTTGGAGCAGTCGAAACAAATTCAAATTATGTTGTTCCGTAGATTTGGACATTTTATACATTCCTCAGGGGAGAATTTTTTTTTTCCCGTCTGTTTATAATTTAGAAACCTTTAGAAGGAAGTACACACAAAACAAAACAGAAACGGAAAATTTTCGGCCCAAGGCAAGAAAGGATATTTTTCGTGATAGCACCCTTTTTGGTTCCGGAAGTTTCGATATCAGCCTATTTTTCCCTCCTTTCATTTTATGTCTCTGACGTCGAGAGTTGCATTTGAATTTTTTAACTCCACGCTTCGAAAAGTTCCACAGAATATCCATTTATGTATTCACTCTAATCACAGCTCGGCGAACTGTTGCAAAAATCGGGAGGGGTAATGCAGTTTTACCGACCATTAGTTTTTTTATAAAGTTTCGAGAAAAGTGAAAAAGTTTTATGTCCCATAAATATGGAGTTGCTAGCAAGTAATTAAAATCATGCTCTCATTGTGTAGCCATTTTCATATACTGTCTTTTTTATGGGTGTGTGAGAAAAACTGATGACGTGATTTCGCTCTGAATTTATGAATTTTTTTCTGGATGTGTAAAATTAGGGTAGATGAATAAGTTGATTAATAAAAAAACTTGATTCCTAATGATCAAAGAGATTATTAATGTTTAAAAACATGGAAAAATATTTTGTGGAAATAATTATGAGTGATGTCCAAATAGCTAGTGTGTTAATATTCAGATACAAAATTTCTGTGTTGGAATCATGTATATTATAGTAACACCGTAAAATGTATATTAAGCCTCGGTAACTCAGTCTGCAGACCTTAGAGTAAATGAAAATAAGACAAAATATATGACATGCAGAAAAACTGGGTATGTAAGTGAACATCTAGAAATGGAAGGATATAAATTGGAAGTGGTTGATTGTTTCACCTATTTAGGATCTGAGGTAAACAACAAAAATGATGTTACGAAAGAGATCCACAAGAGAGTTATGATGGCAAATAAATGTTTTTATGGCCTACGAAAATATATAAAATCAAAATTAATTAAAAGGAAAAGAAAAATTTTACTTTACAAATGTCTAATAAGATCAGTTTTAACTTATGCATGTGAAACCTGGGCAACAACTTTGTCAGATGAAAAGATACTGGCGACCTTTAAAAGAAAAATCCTTAGAAGTGTATTTGGAGGAATACAAAAAAATAATATATATGGCTCAAGAGATCAAGTTTAGAATTATAAAATTCATATAAGGAACCTGACATAATAAATTTCATCAAATTGCAAAGAATAAAGTGGACAGGCCATCTAATCAGAATGGGCAATGACCGAACAATAAAAAGGGTCTTCGAAGCAAAATCTACAGGAACGCGAAGACGAGGAAGACCCAACCTGAGTTGGACAGACTGCCTGGAATGAGACCTTCAGGTACTTAAAGTAAAAAACTGGAAGAATTTGGCCTCCAGAAGGATGTCTTATTAAAAGCTTATTGAGAAGGCTAGGGCCCAACCTCTGCTGTCATACCAATGAAGAAGAAGAATCTCAGTCTACAAAGCCAGAGATCTTGTAAGGAGGGTAGAGGGTTTGGCCTAAGATCCGCCTTGTTCATTAAGGCAGTTGGGGCACATATAATAAGTTCGTGGTCACAATGCCCTCCAGGTTCCGAAACGACACCTCTGGAGGTAGCTGATCATGCCTGGGTTTTTCTGTTTGGACCCTGATTCTTAATACGAATACTCACTCTTAGAGGTCTAGCCTCTCAAGGAAAGTTTATGCCTATCAGCCCATAAAGCTATATATTAAAAATAATAAATTAAATTGCAAAAAATAGATATGGTTTATGCTTTTAACAGGACCAGAACTATGGCAAGGTAAGGAGGGATTTATCATAGACACATCAACCGTAGGGACGCCACACTGTGTACAAATTGCGAGCTTAGAATAATGAAAAGTTAAAAAATCATTTCCCAAATTCCGTAATTCTAGATAAAAGATAGGGTTAAAAGACAATAACAAATTAGAATTATTAAAATACGTATGTTTGGAAATTGACTTTCGTAGATATCAGAATAGATTTCAATAGTGCCTGAAACTCGAAAAGTCTATGAAGATATTTTAGAGGGAATTTATCAGTTAGAACTAGAGAATATATATCCAAAATTAGTAACTGCATTAATAATCTTTCTATGCTTACTTGTAAAGGCAGCTTCGTGTGAACATCTTTTATCGAGTTGAAAATGATAAAATCCTAAAGACGCCTCTCGTTGGGACAGGAAGGACTAAGGAATAAGCTTTACTGTGCATTGTTATAGAAACCACAAAAAAACTTGAACTATTATAGTTTGTTGAGAAACACAAGTAAAATAGACATGAGAGAAAACATGAGATATAAATGAGAGAACACTTACCGTTGACAACAATTTATTTTTAAGTTTCACCTGAAGCTGAAACACCTTTATAAATCTATTTATATTTTGTTAATCTGGCTAGGTCTGTGTAAAATTAGTTCTTGAATATATACTGAAATGCTAGTGTCTTGGGGTCGGAGAACATGGCAACCAGGAACAGCTCAAAGAAAATGGAGGAAGCAGCTTCTGCTTACGTTTATTTCTTCTCTTATCTTTCTTCTGCCATGATCTCCTGCTAATTACTGAGGCAACTTTTACACCATTTGATGGGGAGGGGATGGCAAACCCGTCCTGTCCAATCCTGGTCGAATCTAAAGGACGCTGGAATCCCTTCCGGTCGTCTCTCAGTAGGTAGCCGAAATGGCAACAAGGAACTTTTGATGTAACTCTTTGTTACATCTTTTTATGTAATACATAAACATAAAGGTGTTAGTTTTTTAATTTGCGAGCTATAAGTCCATTCTGAATGTATTATATAGAGAGAAAACATGGGTATATATTTTGTATATTTGGCGGTTGAGGCACGAGCCACGGACACCAAAGGACCTCGTTCGACCCTGGATTTTAACCCAAACAGTTTTAATAATTGAAAACGTCAATTCACGACATCTATACAATGTAAATGTGGAAAGGAGCCCATTTACTTTTCCCTTTTTTCATTTTGTTGATTAAAATAAACTGATTGCTTTTCTGTTAACCATCTGTTTGAGTCACCCATCTGTCGAAGTTTTTAAAAAGAAGCATTCATCCATAATAATTAATGTACAAAAGAGGTCTAATAATATAGTTTTATTATTCACTCAATCGAAAATTGCATTTGGTAGGAAATTGAATTAGTAATAACACGACAGT
>CM063510.1:138154476-138270623 GCA_032207245.1 Pardosa pseudoannulata
GGGTTAAGAATAATTATTTACATACCAAAGAAACTTCGAGAAAGCTGTAAAACAAATTTTTTTCCAAATTGTACTATATCTTCCTCAAAACTTATAAAAGTGAACCACCTTTCAATTTAAATCACTGTAGATCTAACTGCAGTATAAGGTTTGGTTTGGTTTGATTTGGAGCTCCACATTCTACTCTTTTGCTACACGAGGTCTTCAGGGTATAATAGATCCTATTGTTATTCAAAAGGTAAAAGTTCTTGCCCATCTATTCAATTTAACTAATATTTGTAGATTATAAGTCCAATCTTTCTGTGGTTACTAGTAATTTGCAATTCAGATATTCTAGTATATTTTGAATTCTTACACAATGTTTTGCACTGATGAGGTGCAATCTACAAAAAAAATGTTCTACAGCCTTCTCGTAGTTCCTTTGGCATATAAGTAATCATTCGCAAAAATCCCCAAATTAAACGCTATGTATATTGCCAAGCATGTTGTTGTATTTGACCGCCAAAAACGATTAAAGGGACGTTACGCGTTTATACATATACAATTTTTAAATTTGTTAATACATAATGCGATCTCACACCATAATTTATTAAATAACTCATCTACACGGTGGAACTGTATCTTATTAATCGAATAACAACACTAAACACTATTAACGACAATATGATAATAATTGTTACAAACAATGATATAAAATTTTTCTTAAATTTTTATGTTAAGATCAAAAAGGGCGCTGTTAGGTCGAGTCGCATCTGGCGAATTCAGGGTTATTGGAAATAATATTTCTTCCCTTCCCTTCAGATTTCTGAGTTTGCAAAATACCGGCCCCGAGGTAAAGAGACGCGGGATCAAATCTTATTCTTAGCAGACAGTCGCTGCAATGGGCATTATAAAGAGCGAAAAAATTTATTGAAATGCATTTTCGTTGTGCTCAACTAAATCTCTAGAAGTTTTTATACCGTTCTATCTATCCTGTATTTTGAATGTAATGTAACAAAATAATTTTGACCTTTCACTGTAGGAGCTACGAAGGAAATATATGCAGTCTCAGTATAAAAAATAATAAAAAGTCAGTGTGGGAATTCGTAAAAAGATATTTTTTAAGAATTTCAGGGCAAAATCCTTTTTTGTTTACATACTAGTTTGTAATTTTTAATGCTAAGCATTAGGAATAATTATGTCATGCTGCGTGTGTACGAAGTGCATAATCAAATTCGTCCTTGTAACTATTTACAGATTTTATTCAGTAAGTATAATTAATCACTTTATACACCCCACTGAGTGTTTTTCTTTGCTAATATATACTGACAAAATATATACACCCCTCCCCAATTTCTTATATACATAGAAATCTGATGCTTCTCTATCTATGCTATGTTAGTTTTTTTGACGTAATATGATTATTTTTACTATTCTAATTCTTTATAATATAATACATTTATCTAAAAATATTTCATTTTTGTTTGAAATGGTAGTGAAATGTATATTATTGGCGTCAAATTGAGGGGGCTTCAGAATAATTATTTACATACCAAAGAAACTTCGAGAAAGCTGTAATAAAATTTTTTTTCCAGATTGTACTAAATTTTCCTCAAAACTTATAAAAGTGAACCGCCTTTCAATTTAAATCACTGTAGATCTAACTGCAGGATAAGGTTTGGTTTGGTTTGATTTGGAGCTCCACATTCTACTCTTTTGCTACACGAGGTCTTCAGGGTATAATAGATTCCATTGTTATTCATAAGGTAAAAGTTTTTGCCCATCTATTCCATTTACCAGATATTTGTAGATTATAAGTCGAATCTTTATGCAGTTACTAGTAATTTGTAATTCAGATATTCTAGTATATTTTAAATTCTTGCACAATGTTTTGTTCTTATAAGGTGCAATCTACAAAGAAATTGTTCTACAGCTTTCTCGTAGTTCCTTTGGCATATAAGTAATCATTCGCAAAAAAAATAGCAAATTAAACGCCAAAATGCTATGTATATTTCCAAGCATGTTGTTATATTTGACCGCCAGAAACGATTAAAGGGACGTTACGCGTTTATACATATACAATTTTTTAATTTTTTAATACATAATGTGATCTCACACCATAATTTATAAAATAACTCATCTACACGATATAACTATGTATCTTATTAATCGAATAACAACGCTAAACACTATTAACGACAATATGATAATAATTGTTACAAACAATGGCATAAAATTTTTCTTAAATTTTTATGTTAAGATCAAAATGGCGCTGTTATGTCGAGTCGTATCTGGCGAATTCCGAGTTATTGGAAATAATATTTCTTCCCTTCCCTTCAGATTTCTGAGTTTGCAAAATACCAGCCCCAAGGTAAAGAGACGCGGGATCAAATCTTATTCTTAGCAGACAGTCGCTGCAATGGGCATTATAAAGAGCGAAAAAATTTATTAAAATGCATTTTCGTTGTGCTCAACTAAATCTCTAGAAGTTTTTATACCTTTCTATCCATCCTGTATTTTGAATGTAATATAAGAAAAAAATTTTACCTTTCACTGTAGGCGCTACGAAGAAAATATATGCAGTCTCGGGATAAAAAATAATAAAAAGTCAGTGTGGGAATTCGTAAAAAGATATTAAGAATTTGATAGCAAAATCCTTTTCTGTTTAGATACTAATTTGAACTTTTTTTAAGTTAAGTATAAGGAAGAATAATGTCACGTAGAGTGTATACGTAGAGTGTAATCAAATTCGTCCTTCTAACTATTTACAGAAGATTTTATTCAGGAAGTATGACTAATCACTTTAAAAACCCCACTGATTGTTTTTCTTTGCTAATATATACTGACAAAATATATACACCCCTTCCCAATTTCTTATATACATCGAAATCTGATGCTTCTCTACCTATGCTATGTCAGTTTTTTTTGACGTAATATTATTATTTTTCTATTGTAATTCTTTATAATATAATACATTTATCTAAAAATATTTCATTTTTTGTTTGAATTGATAGTTTAATGTATATTATTGGCGTCAAACTGAGGGGGTTTAAGAATAATTATTTATATACCAAAGAAACTTCGAGAAAGCTGTAATACAATTTTTCTCCCAGATTGCACTATATCTTCCTCAAAACTTATAAAATTGAACATCCTTTCAATTTAAATCACTGTAGATCTAACTTCAGGGTAAGGTTTGATTTGGTTTGATTTGGAGCTCTACATTCTACTTTTTTTCAACACGAGGTCTTCAGTATATTACAGATCCCATTGTTATTCATAAAGTAAAAGTTCTTGCCCATCTATTCCATTTACAAGTCATTTGTAGATTATAAGTTGAGTCTTTCTGTGGTTAATAGTAATTTGTAATTCAGATATTCTAGTTTATTTTGAATTCTTGCACAATGTTTTGCACTGATGAGGTGCAATCTACAAAAAAAATTGTTCTACAGCCTTCTCGTAGTTCCTTTGTCATATAAGTAATCATTCGCAAAAATCCCCAAATTAAACGCCAAAATAATAGGAATCTCGCCAATCATGGTGTATTTGACCACCAAAAACGGTTAAAGAGACGTTACGCGTTTATACATATTATAGACGTCTGATAGAGATCGGTGTGTTGTTTGGGAATACATTTCTTATACACAGGACTAGTGAATCACCTAAAATGTTTGCTTAATTTACGTTTGGTAAAAAATTTTGGTCCTTCAAAATCATACACATGGAATTTTTAACTAATTTTCATTACCCTTATATCTAACTATGAGTGTAACTTCATTAAAAATTATCCAAATTTAAAGCTTTTAGGTCATTTACTAGTAAATGCTATCAAAAGCATTCATAATTATTTTCCACAAAATATTTTAACTTTTTGAGAAATCACATTTCAAGTTTCTACATTTTATTAAAAATACCCTTTTGAGAAAAACGCATTTGAAGTTTATGAAAGCAATTAAAAAATTAAAATACATGTTTAAAATTCCCCACACTTTCTTGCTTCAAATCTTTTTAATTGCCAAGTTGCTAATTATTAAAAATACTAGAAAAATGTTTAAACTAATCTTCATGAAAATTTAAAAAGTTTTGTCCAAAAAATGCTCTTTAAAAGGCTTTAAATTCACAAACTTCCTGTTCCGAAGGCGCTACTACCGTTTTGTTTTGACAGCTTTCACTGATGTTTAAATAGCTGTAACTTTTCTTTAAAATTACGTAGAGACAAAACAAAAACAGATTTAGAAGCCTAAAACTTGAAATTTTACAATAGAAAAATTAAAAAAAAATTATGATTTTTGGCAAAAAAATGACATTTTTAACGTAGACGAATACCTTCAACACCCCACTGAATGTTTTTTTCTTTTCAAGCATATACTGATAAAAGATATAGCGGACTCCCCTTAATGTGATCAGCTTGGGACACCGTGATTTTGATAACAATAAACGATTAATAACAATAAACGATATGCAAAATTAGATCATTTTACCCCCCCCCCTTTAATTTACATGTATTAAATTTCAAAATAAAATGAAAAAAGTCACCTTATATTTGTGTACTGTATACTATCCTTTAAAACATAAGAATAGATTTCGACAAATTGAAACTGATAGAATGGTATTGTTGCTATGTTAGTTTTCATAATTTAATATTATGTAAAAATATTTCAACTTTACTATTTTTATTTCAAGCAATATTTTAATAGGTAGTTGTTTATTAAAAAAAGAAATAAAAGATTAATATTATCACAAGCTATAGCCGTTATATAAAAACAAAATTATTTTATGTCGTATAAACTATCATAGCTATTATTCATAAAAGCTTTCTCGTGTGTTAATGAAATAGATTCCGGCAAATTAAAAATTTATAGTATTGCATTGTTACTATTTCACTTTTTATAACTTAATATTATTTTCTATTGTATTTCTTTATAATGTAAAAAATTATTTAAAAGTACTTCAATTTTATTACTTTTATTTAAAGAGGTACGTTAATGGGTAGTTGTTTATTTTAAAAAAAAAAAATGAAAGATTAATGTTATCACATGTTACTACCGTTATGTGAACACTAAATTATTTTATGTCGTACAAACTATCTTAGCAATTATTTATAAAATCTTTCTCGTGTTTTAATTAATTATATAGATTATGACAAATTGAAAATAAATAGAATATTATTATTATTCTGTTGTAATTCTTTATAATGTAATAAATTTATAAAAAATATTTCAACTTTATTACTTTTATTTCAAGCAATATTTTAATAGGTAGTTGTTTATTAAAAAAAAGAAATAAAAGATTAATATTATCACAAGCTATAGCCGTTATATAAAAACAAAATTATTTTATGTCTTATAAACTATCACAGCTATTATTCATAAAAGCTTTCTCATATATTAACTAAATAGATTACGGCAAATTGAAAATTTATAGTATTGCATTGTTACTATGTCACTTTTTATAACTTAATATTATTATTTTCTATTGTATTTCTTTATAATGTAAAAAATTTATTTAAAAGCACTTCAACTTTATTATTTTTATTTAAAGAGATACTCTAATGGGTAGTTGTTTATTAAAAAAATGAAAGATTAATGTTATCACATGTTATTGCCATTATGTGAACACAGAATTATTTTATGTCGTACAAACTATCATAGCAATTATTTATAAAAGCTTTATTATGTTTTAATTAATTATATAGATTACGACAAATTGAAAATTAATAGAATAGTGTTGTTGCTATGTTAGTTTTTATAACTTTATATGTATTATTATTTTCTATTGTATTTCTTTATAATGTAATAAATTTTTATAAAAATACTTCAACATTTTTATTTTTATTTGAAGATATTTTAATAGGTAGTAGTTTATTTAAAGAAAATAAAAGATTAATATTATCACAATTTACTGCCGTTGTATAAACCGCAATGTAGTTTAAGAACTATACTTTCACTTTGTCCATTTTATTTTTATTAAAATTATTAAAAATCCTTAAAAGTATGATTTCTTTATTATTACCCATGGGGTAATAGTAACTGCTACTCATTCAAAATTGATTATGAATAAATTTTTATTCGTAGCTAAAATTTTAAATTCACTTAAATTTAAGTAATTGCAATACAAAGTAACATGAACTCAATTTGTGCAATTTTAACTTTATTTTTTTTTTTCTAATCACACAAAAATTCGAATTAAAAAATATAGGAGGTTCAACAAAATAAAATGTGTAGTGGCGCCATCTTTTATACACATTCAAAACTAGTTTCTTTTTAAAGATTATTTTAAGAATTTATATGATTGGGGTTTTTTGTTTTTTGTTTGTTTGTTTTTAAACATATTTTTTAAATACGTAGTATAAAAAAAATTCACTTGTATACTTAAATATAAAAAAATTATTTATGATTCTAAGAAATTTATTGCTTTCTATTTACCTTTCAAATTTGCTAAAAAATATCTAAACATTTCATCGTAGCTAATTTTAAAAATTTTATTTATAAAATATATCTGTAAAAATTATGAAACAGAAATTGCTGTAAATTTATTTTTACATATAATCAGAAACTTAATTCGAAAACTCTTGATCAAAATGAATAATTTTTTGGATCCCAATACTTCTGTGCTTTTTATACTACAGCAGTTACGTATCTTAGGAGGGCAAAAAGAACACTTTGCTAAGAGAGACAAAATCCATATCAATGAGGTAATATTATGGGGACATATTAGAATGCATTTTTTTATTTGAGAATTTTATTAACAGATAACTTTCTTCGGTGAAAAAAAAAATGTATATATTGAACTATTCAGTAGTTTTTGAATAATATTTTAGACAATTTTCAAATATCAAATTATAGTACTGATTTTAGATACTAATTTATTAATATTAGACCTCAAAACATGTATTCGAAATTAAATTTTATTTTCTAGTTTGTAAAATTTTTACATTTAAAAAAAAAAAATCTTTTTGCTCCTTTATATTTTTCTCGCTCTAGAAAATTTTATCTCTTATATAATATTTTATAGGGTACGGTAAATTCGGACATATAAAAGCAACTTGAATTGGTATATCGAATCCTACCTCTTTTTATCGCACTCTCAATTTAGCAATTTCACATATAGTTAATAACTATATTCATTCCTTTTTCTTTCATTTTCATGTTTATTGTTACCAATCAACAGGAAACTAGCGTCCAGGATTCCCTAAGTCACTTTTAAACTTGAGATTTCTGATGTGGCCTCAACACTATGACCCATTGTTCACCTCTCCAGTACGTGTCATGATGGCGATTTTGGTGTTGGTCTTGCTCCACACACTGGGCCACGCGTGGATGCACGTGGATGAATCCAAAGAATCTACAGCACACTTTGGTAACGCATGCTGTCTTCCTTTGATCTTTGGAATGCCCCTCCACACTATGGTCCACTGTAAGCCATTACCAACGTCTGGTGGGGGTATGGCTTATCGAGATCGATGATGGTAGACAATAAAAAGGCCTTGGTGGGGGAGGGCTTGGAAGCGAATTTTCTCCAAAAGTCAAAGACAACCAGCATGTACTACCAATGTGCGAAGTAGACTGTATGAACGCATGCAAGCGCTCTGCTCATTTAGTTGCCCAGTGTGTTGATGCACAACGTGAACCACCGTTCATGGTCGCCACGGGGACCATTAATGGAGTGGTGAACAAATGGCCATAGTGTGGAGGCCACATAAGAAAAAATCACTTGCTTGTTGTGTTTAAATTATATCATGGGCGCTAGTTTTACCTAAAATTTCCATTGTCTTTATTACTTTGTCTGCTCAGCAAGTTCCACGACTGCAGGACTGAAATATCAGCTCAGAAGTCCTTTCGGGATGAGGCAAAAAGCCTCATGTCATATATGTATGGATGAATATATATATACATATATACATACATACACACACACATATATATATATATATATGTGTGTGTGTGTGTGTGTGTGTATGTGACAGGCCTTTGACAATTCACAGAGCCAATGAGTCTTGATAATATGTTTATTCATGACTGCACAGTTTCACATCTTCACATCCAAACATCAAACAGGCTTCGAGTGGCTAGCGTCCACACTCTAACAAAGAAGCTACATTTTGGCCAAGATTCATACAACAATCCTTTCTGAAGACGTTCTTTTTTAATTCTTACTCGTCAAGTGCTTTTATATGGAGTTATTGGTGATTCGTGCGTCTGTATTAAAGAGTGAGCTGCTTTTGCTGTCTTTAAACCCCAAAATTATTAATTGTATGTTTTCAAACCTGACATATGTGTATATATATATGTGTGTGTGTGTGTGTGTGTGTGTGTGTGTGCGTGTGTGTGTGTATCTAATGGGGACAATGGTAGAAGAATTTGAAGGAATTATGTACCACTAACTAATGTGATATAATGAACATCAATTAATTCATATCGTTTGGAATGCTTAATAGAAGTAAACATACACTTGATTTAAGAAAAAAAATACAAACTAAATTTTACATCTTATAAGTTTGACCGTGAGAAATGTAAAAAATAATTTTTGAATAAGAATGTATTTCGAAAAAGAGATTGAAGAATGGTTTATCGATTATTCACAAACCATAAATAGATTCACTATACTTGGTGTCTACCCTCTCCCAAGAATTGAAGAGTTAATACAGAAAGCGTCTGAGTACAAGGTATTTAGCACCATTGACATCAAGAGTGCTTACCACCACGTACCTATCGTAGAGTCTGAAAAGCAGTAGACTGCTTTTGAAGCTGTACGAAAACTGTATCAGTTAAAATTAATACCTTTTGAGGTCATTAACGGAGTTTCTGCTTCCCCAGAAGCATTGATAAAATAATTGAGGAAGACAAACTGGAAAGCAGTTTTCCATGCTTGGATGATGTCACTGTTTGTAGTCGGTACGGGCAAGAACATGATAGAAGTTTGGAGAGATTCTTAATATGCACCAAAAAGTATAATTTGACACTGAACTCCAATAAAGGTACATACTCATTAAAATCAGTTAAAATATGGGGATACCTAATTAAAGATAAAGTGTTTAAATTATTAAAATTATTACTTTTATTTTTCAATTTATTTATCTTAAATTTTAAATTACTTTATTTTTGTATCGAAAAATATCTTTTTTCTGTCACATCAGCAGTTTTTTTAATCTCGCGTTCGTAATACCGTCATTACTATACCTAATATTCACCGAAGAACCCCAAAAATCTGGTACACCTGCCCAATGTCGTGGAGGGCTCTCGAGAGCAACCAGAAGTGCCTCAATACAATGCGGAATGGACTTGACTAATGTCTGAAGTAGTGCTGGCGATTAGTGACACCATGAACCCTGCAGGACTGCCCATAAATCCCTAACAGTACGAGGTAATGCAGATCTCTTCTGAACAGCACGTTGCAAGGCATCCGAGATATGCTCAATAATGTTCATGTGTGGGGATTTTGGTGACCAGTGGAAGTATTTAAAGTCAGAAGAGTATTTCTGGAACCACTCTGTAGTAATTCTGGACATGTGGAGTGTCGCATTGTCCTGCTGGAATTCCCCAAGTCCATCGGAATGCACAATGGACATTGTGGAGAAATCGAAATCTGATCTGATGACGTCATAATTTAAATGACGATTATTATTCTTTTACGTTTTATTTTTATGTTTAGATTTTGATTTATTGTTTGGCACTCGCTCAAGTTTCTGTATTAATAACGAATAAAGAGGTAAAAAATGGAGTTCAAAAATTTACGCTGTGTTTTATACAAACAATTTTATACGTTTTTTAAAGGAATTTACTTTGTTATATGGTAAATTCAACAGACATGAATCGGTGTAGGTGATCAGACAGGATCCTTACCTACGTGTCACCTATCAGAGTCACATTTAAACGTATCAGGTGTCCCATGTCCCTCCAACCGCACGCGCCTCACACAGCCTAATGCCCTGGTTTAAATGCACTGGTTGTCTTTGTTGTCTCCCTAAACACCTGTGCACTTTGGTCTGGGTGCTAAATACGTTAGAGTACCTTTGTATAAACTTTTTCATATCCATTCAGGTATTAATTTCGGTGTGGACAAATATTTCTGGTAGATTGGCTAAGTACATTTTGCAATTTATTAGTTCTTAGAGGCCTTAAGAGATACACGGTCAAATTTTTAATCGTTCAACTTTTTACTGTATTCATAATATCTGAATCCCATGATCTGTATAAACTTAAGAATAGTTTTTTCCCTATTGGAGAAGAAGGAGGGAAAAAAATCCCTTGTTAAAAAAACGTTTGGGAAGTCGGAACAACCTTTATTACTTTTGGTCAATTTGAGTTACGTGATTTTCATAGATGAAAAACAAAAAAAATCCCCAACATATCGAAAAAAATTTATCAACTGATAAACTATCGCAAATTGTTTAAAATATGGGACCAGTTTTATGCAGGGGTTACTACATGCAGGGGTGTAGTTATGGACCGCAACTGCGGAAGGACGCATAGAGCCAAGATCAAAGAGGAGTTGCAAAATGAAAATTTTTTTTAAATGATCAAAAAATATTTTATTTTTAATTCTACTCATTCCGAATTGTTATGAAATGAAGTGCATAACTTGTCAAAGCTAATTTTTATATGATGAAATCTCTCTTGTAAGAATTGTTTCTACTTCCTAAGAGTGTGCAAATTTTCTACATTTGAATCTTTAATTTCTTTAAATGAATTTCTTAATTTCATGAGTTCTTCAAGTTTTACTGAGGTAAGTTTCCACGTCTTTTTATATCAATAGGGTTTGACTATAAGTATTTTCTTAGTAGGGTTATTTTAAAAAATATCTTAGAAAATAATACACTTGAAGAAATGAAATTTACAAACTGAAGTTTGAGTTCGGGCTTCTATTTCTCCTTCATGGTCTTTTTATTTTAAAATTATTTCTGTTAGTGATTTTATTACATCTTTGTAGCAGAAGCAAATCGCAAGTAATTCTTCATTTCTTGAAGTACATCTTGTTGAACACAATAGCTTAAGGCTTTGTAGAGTCATCCTCATCTGATGAGGATGACTCATCAGCATGTGAAACATTTTGGAACTTCAGAACATCATTTACAGTAGTATTTATAACAAAATTAAGGTTATGATCTGCACTATCTGTAAACTTCAGGCTTGTAAGTATTGTAAGTGGCCGATATAACACTAGCTCCATCGTAAGCTTTCGTTTCACATTTTTTCTCATATCTATTCCGTGTTTTTCAAATAATAATAATAATAATAATATCTTTTAGTCCAATGCTGAATGGTCAAACACTAGGAGAAAAACCTAAACATGTTTTGTTTTACAAGCTACGCCATTGTTCAGGTGACAGAGATTTACTCAGCGTCTCATTTCTACGTAAATTTATTGCATGTTGGGCAGTCAGTCCCTAATTAGCTTTAATTTACTTCAACGGGACCATATCTAAACAAAAATCAGTTCAATCCACTTCTGAAGATGAGAATCTTATTCTTGAATAGAAAAATACCCAGGTTCTACCATGAAAATTCCTTTAAATTTGAATTTACAACCAGATGTAAATACTATTTCTGAAAAAGAGCTGTCGATTTGTTGTTCCACCAAATGATAACCATGAAAAAAAAGCAGTAAACATAATAATTGAAAAACGCAAACAAACTCATTATTCCTAAAAAAAAGGCCAAAAACCCAGGAAGTTTTCTTCCGAGTGATCGAGGTCTTTATTTTCCTATCTCCGTAATATATATTTCGTTTTTCTGTCAACTTTTTTTTTTTTTCAAAAGTATCCCGAAGTACGGAACTACGGCTGCTATAAAAAGTATTTGATTTTAGATTCTTTCGAATGTTTTTATATTCATTTTTTTTCTTCTGCTCCATATAACTTTGATATTACTGAATTTATATTTCATCAAAATTATGAAAAATGGTGGAAATTTGCTTTTTCAGAAAATAAAAAAGAATTTTATAAAAAGAACGTCTAGTAAATTCATGTTGCATTAGAAGTATGAACCCACTATCTCTGAATGCTGAAGGTCCTTTAATAACCAACTTTGTATGAGTCTAACGTCACTTAAACTAATTTAAAAAAATACAAAATAAATTTGTTAAACTCATATTTTGCATCCAATGAATTTAAAGTGGATTTTCTTTTGTCTCCGTCCTCCAAACTGAGAGGTAATTACAAAGCTTTCAAAGATTATATGTGTGAACCGATGTTGCTAAATTATCTTACAGGTCTTCTCTTACCTATATAAGCGTATTTGATCAAATAATAAGTAATTACTTACGAGTGCTTCATAAAAACACGTGAAATGAATTTATTGTTGCTGTTCTGCTGATTGAATGTAGTAGGAATGTCAATAATAATAATGCCAAGATCTTAGTTCTATATTATGCTTTATTGCTCTACACTTTTAAACGGCATCCTATTCATGTGCTTAGTTTTAAAAATATGATCTCATATTAGTTTTATTTCGTTTTGGTAACTGACAAGTAATTTCATTTCTAATTTAAAGTAAGTAATAAACCTCAACATAAATCGGATTAACTTAACCCCCAACTCAACCACTGAAAAATGTAATCAAATCAAAATGGCGTTCGTGATTATGTGGGGGCCAAGGGCCTCTGCTGCGTGGCCATGTAGTTATTAGGGTTTTTAATTAAAAATTGTTGATTGTGCTTGCAATCAGGATTTTAAAAGCCATAAGGTTTCCTAAGAAGAATAAAATGCTTCTGATTCGGTAAGTGGAAGTATATTTGCATTAGTGAAGTAATGTTTATCTTGAAAGTCATGTTTATATTACCTTTAACTTTTTCCTTAAAAATATTTGCTTAAATTCTTGTGATATGCATAATTATTTGGGAGTCTCACAAAGTTTCCTTTGCTTTAATGACAGCAGCAAAGAAACCCAAAATATTTTTTACGTATTAGTTACTGTTTACGTTTCGTACATGGATAACAGGAAGTTGTATTAACTTAAATGGACTAGTAATTGAAAACTTAATTTAAAAACAGTCCAAAGATTCTCATAATTTCACTGTAAGTAGTTACTTTGGTTATCATGTTTATAAATTTCGCTTCGTGTTTTTGCGGTATTAATTTAGGCTTAATTAGGATGCGCTAATGTTTCATTTGCTTTGTAAGGCAAAAAAAGTTTTTGGAAATCCCTCTTTTTATTATGCCATTTAATAAATTTCCCCATTCCTCGTTAATATACAAATAATTATATATTTGTAGCAAGCAATAAATCGTAGAGTATATTGTTTTGCCCCGTTTAAGAATTGTGATTTTTAGCGAGTTCATGATATTACGGTCGAATGAGTTTTCAACTATTTCATTAATGTTTGCATTCATTAGTAATTGCATTGTATTACTTCTACGATATTTGAAATTTGATGTTAATTATTAATGTGCATTCATTTTTTAAAGTTCATTTGCACATTCTTATTTAAATATACAATGACATATGTGTGGCATGCAATAAACACCGGATATGAACATGTAGATTATTCTCTGCAAGATCCTCAAATTAAATCTGCTTAAAACGAATGAGGAAAATTAATTGAAGAGATAATATCTACCTCGTATGTTTTTTAAAACCCGTTCTTGTGTTTTCATCTTATTTTTTTAATGCACTTATTAAATACATCTCATTTCTTGCCTTTTGTTCTCAACAGTTATAAATTGTATACATTTATGTTTTCGTACCATTCAATTTTTTTTTCATAAATCATAATATTATTCTGCATTTATGAAAGTGTATAAAAATGTTTTATTTTTTAAACTCATAAAATTCCCCATCTATAACAACCTTTGTAATATTAAAATTTTATTTGTATTAATTTTGATTCTAAATTCCATTTATAATTAATTAATTCAGATTTTTCTGTGTTAGTCTATGAAAAAATAAAATTTATGAAAGTTTCCAATAAATAAATTTTAAATATATGAATATAGAATTGATTTTTATAAATAGTATATTGTTCAAGAAGGTATGAAATTAATTTTTTGTGTAGATCTATAATTTTGATTTTTTAGAAACCCAATTTAAAGGAAATATGTTAAATTTAAAATTAGATTTACTGTAACAAAATTATATGAATTGATTCTAACTCCTTAACTACTTGTTCTGGCCTAAATCATCATTAAAAAAAAAAAAAAAAAAAAAATATTTTCACAATTTAAAAAGTTTCATCAGATCTATTCTATAATGGGGAGAGAAATTTTTTAGATTATTTGCTGGTGCCTTTTGTTGTTAACTCTAACTTATTTGCTTACTTTTACTCTTTTAAAATGAATAAATATGTTTATAACTTTTTCAATAATATTAAACATATATCTATGAAAATTATGAAATGTGTTATGAAATAATTAAAATCTTAACAATAACATTTCAGTTAGTTTATTTTGGTTTGTCAAGGTGTTTGGTACACAAGAGCTAATAATACCTATAACATGAGCTATATTATTATTATTAATCATTGCTGGCAGTAGGTATTACTGACACAATTTTATGTACAATAAGATTTGAATTTACATACCTCAAGGTTTAAAACTATCTATTTCAAAAAATTTTTAATAATTAGAATCATTTACCTCATTTATAATGTTCTTTTATCATTGGGAAAAGGAAATTGTTCCATTAAATTTGAAAAAACCATTTAAGAGAACTACTGTATTTTAATATATTCGTTGTTTAAAATATGTTTAACATTAATAAAGAGACGGATTAGATTATTAGCAAAAGTTAACTTCTTTAAAAATTCTTATTTTAAAAGAAATTCTACTAACCTGAGTTTTGGGAATATATAAATTGATATGTAATATGATATATCCAATATTTATTTTCAAAGTATCATGATTTACAATATTTTTTAAGATTTTCAACTTATCAATAGATTTTTGTTGATAATGATTTCAAACCAATATCCAACCAACGTGTTAAGAATTTCATTTGTAGATAGACCTGCTATCTTCAAGCTAGGAATTATGTTTTACATTGTACCCTCTACCAACAAATACCCCACCTAGAACAGTCATTTAAAAAAGAAAAAAAAACCATTTAGTCAAGCAATTATTTTCTGCGTCTACTTCATCGAACTAGAAAGAATATTTTCCAGTTTTGGTTTTGTTCTGTCAACTACATAATCAATTAAAAAAAAAAAAAAACAGAAAACTCGCATTTGTGTTACACTATATGAAAAAAAAAATAATAAATATGAATTTATATTGTAAACTTTAGTTATTTATAATGAGAAAACCATCTTGACAATGGAGGTGAATCATTTTGTTTTGACTGAAAACAAAAAGCATATTATATTTATTTTAGAAAATTGTCTCCATTTAGTAATGGTTTAATCATTGTTTTTAAATTAATTTTGTTTAATGAAAAAAGTTTTAAAATGTTATATGAACACAAATATAAAATGAAGGTTTTGTATTAAGTGAATTGAGTTTGTATCATTTATAGAAATATTAATACTTAAACAATAATAGGTTGACTAATGAAAATATCAAAATATTTGATATTTTCCACTATATCAGGATATTTATAAGCCCCCCCCCCCCAAAAAAAAAAAAAAAAAAAAGAGAATATTACATAAAAAAAATTTTTAGATAGGTAACATGTATAAAAATTTGTTATAGTTACTGCCAAGAAAAATATTTATTGTTTTTGTAGTCCCATTGTTAGTTTACATAAGACATGTTATTATTTATTTTTAAAGGGCTAGTTGATTCATTTCTGACAGATATAAAATAGATGTATAAAATGTTAGAAAGTAAAACGTAGAATTGAATGGTTGAAATTAAAAAAAAATTATTTAACCTATGTAGGCGTACTTTTTTTAAAATATTGTACTTGATGTCATTTTAGAATATTTTAGTTATCAAATTTTGGTCAATTCAATCAAAGTATATATTGAATTTTATCATATATTTAATACTTAACAAATTTGGGTTATTAAAATAACAAGTTTTGATAGTTTACATCTATAGTGTCTCTAGCTTTATTTGGAGAAAAATACTTAGTGTTGATCCGAAATATTCACAATTTATAAAAAATGATAATTTAGATAATATAATTGAAGAATTTAAAAAAAATTCTTAGATGCAATGATGTTTCTCAGAGGTATGTGTATTATATTCTTTAGTACACCCTAAAGTTTTAAAAAGATGCTTTAGTGATGAATTCCTTGCAACATAATTTTTTAAAACTTAAATCTTAGGGTGTTGTCATATTAACAAAGAAAGTAATGAAACATTTAGCCTCCTAAATAGTAAAAATATATAAATTTTAATTAAACCATTTGTTGGGTATTAAAACTAACATAATCAACTTTCATTTTCCTTCTTTTCTAATAAGCCAACTAAATTTTTATTTCTTTCAATCGGTCACAGAAATTTAAATTTAACTGTTTGAATTCACGGGACAGCATATAATATGCTTTATAAATAATGGAAATATATTTAAGTATGTACTTATTATGTATTCATTGCATTAACTAATTCTCTTTCAAAAATTTACCTTGTGTAACTTTTAAGAAAAATCTTGTGATTGAAAAATTTTTAGCAATTATCTTTCAAGATCTTCAGGTGCCAGACAGTGGTTTAATGTTTAGAGTAGAGCTCTTCTGTACCAAAGACCACAAGTCAGCAATTGAAATCCTGCTTGTCCCTTCATAGTTTCTGAATTAGCTCTCAGTTGTAGGTCCCTATCTAATTAACCCTTGTGTTGTAAAATGTCGTCTGAAGCACTCAAAATAAAACCAAACTACCAATTATGTTTGCTTGGCTAATTTTTTTATAATTGGAATTTCAGTATGCATTTTAATATTTAAATTTCATCTGGTTTCTGCATTTTTATTTATTTTATTTGTGTGTGATCAAAATAAAATACTCATGTAGTGAAACATTTTACATTTGCTTGTATTTAGAGCTTCTTAGTCAGTAAGAAATAATTATCATTCTGGCTAATACTTTGAAAATATATTTCCTCATATTCTTGTCATTCTTACACGATTAAGTTGTTGTTGTTGAGTTATGCCGCTTGGTGAAACCAAGCACAATTGAGCCATAGGCTACTCATATTAAGGCAAAGGTATGTGCCTTTCATTTATAACGAGCACCACAGGGGTGAAAATACAACTTATGCTCAAGTGGATCCTCGTAATTTTGAAGCAGGGACCAACCAGAAGTCCCATAGACTTGGCCTGCCACCCCAGAGGTATTGATTGAGAACTTGGACAACATTGTTGACACGAACATATTTTACATGCCCCTATCATCTTTAACGAGCAGATCTTAGGCCAGCTTGGGTTCTGAACCTGCAATCTCTCAGTTACGAGATCATTGCCTTTACCCACTAAGCTACCGTAGATCCATAATTACACATAATATTGCTTAACTCATTGCTGACAACTACTGGAGACTGGTCTCTCAAGCATAAACAATTCTGCTGTTAAATGCCATTTATTTAGTGCTAATGACATTTAAAAAGGTACTAGATTGAAAAACTACAAAGAGAGGCAAACTTCTACCAATAATATAAAAATATAAGCTTGTTGAATGCAAGATTGTACTTGGAATGTAAAAAACTAAATTGTGTTTATAGATTTAAAAAAAATGGTTTTAATTTGAAGCAACACACATGAATAAGTTGCAGATAAAATTATCAAAAAATTTTTAGATTGTAACAAAAAAAGTAAATAACTCTTAATTTAAGCAGTTTCGTTGTCTAAGTTTCAAGTTCATAAAAACCTTATATTAACATTTATTGGGGAGGAATGAAGCCCTATATATAAAGAACTATCTATGTATATCTCATCTTACATTTTTTTCTCCCTGGTTGCATAATTTCTGTAGTTTACCAATGAAATATTTTTCTGCTAATATTTAGATTCTTGTATAATTTATTTCAAAATCCAGTGAATTAAACATGCATCTTTTATAAAATTAACTGTTTTTTGGCATGTTATTTGATATGAAATACTTTTATTTGTAGGTAACAAATCACTGAAGGATTTTAAAGTTAGTTGTTAAGATAAATTTTATATATACAAAAAAAAGCTGCTGTTAAGCTCACAGGCTGGCGACAATACAAGGAGAAATACGGGTGGGTCCTAGCCACCAGGCTCGCCTACCGGAATATAAGCCTAATATTCGACCTCACGAAATGCCTGAAAAGTGCGAAGTACTCGAAGAATTAAGATGGTCTCCTGGTGTACCTGACTGTGACCTTATGATGTACCTTCGTGCAGCAAGGTAATATATATTTATGACTTTAATGACTCACATTAACCATATAGATGAAATTATTAGTAATTATTCTTGAGTTCATTACATATTTAAAATCTTTAAACTGTAGTTTTATAATACGAGATTTTAACCTAAGTTCATTATATGTTTTCAGGAGTATGGCTGCATTTGCTGGTATGTGTGATGGTGGATCTGCTGAAGATGGATGTGTGGCTGCCTCACGAGATGACACAACAATTAATGCAATGGATTTGGTAATTATTTTTTGTGTTAGATTATATTAAAATTAAAAGTTAGAATGACTGCTTAAGTTGTTTTTATATCTTTTAGTTACATCAGAGCAGTTATGATACTGCAAAGGCACTACAAGCGCTTGTAAAAAACCCAATACCCCCTGGAATAGATAAAAAATGGGTAGAAGAAGAACAAGTAAATATTTTAGCAATATCTACTGATTTATTATTATTATTATTATTATTTCTGTTCGTGTTAGTGTTGATTACATGTATTCTGAACAACTTAGCATTAATATAAAGGGAAGAAGCTAACAATCTGATTTTACTGAAAATTACTCTAAATTCTGTTGCGAAGAAAGAGAGAAATATTTTGTATGCATAATATTTTGTTATAAAAAGCTATAAATAATATTTCTGTTAAAGTAGGAGTTACTGGAGTTTTAAATTTAAGTATTTTTTAAAACAAACTATTATAATACAGTGAATTAATTACCTGTGGTTGTTCCATACATGTCAATTTTTATGTATTATCCATAAAATTTACAGTTTTGGGTTTAATTTTATGTACTTATGCTAGACCAAAAATTTTTACATGTTTTGGTACAGTGAAAATGAAATAAAAAAATTTTTAAAAAGGACTATGCATTTTTCACTTTAGTAGTTTGTAAAAATTGCAAAATCTCTTTCATTTTAACAGAAATTTACATAACTGATAAAAAGATGCATAAATATCCTTCTGTAACTTAATTATAAGTTTGACGTGACTCTAGTGACCACTGAGTAGGGCATTACCTAGATATTGTATTTTTATAGCATATTTATGCCAGTAGGTAATTCTGGATGATTTTAAAAAATAAAGAACCATACAAATAAAAATAAAATAATCTTATTTATTAAAGAAGTATGGTCAAAATCACTATTAATAATTAGTATAATGATGTCTCTCTGCTCTTATCTGATAGATATTCAGTTTAAAATAATTTTATTTTGTGTTTTTTTTTAGAATTAAATTTTATTTTAAAAAATAAAACTAATGTTTTATTCCATGTAATGAATGCTTAAAAATTTTATTAATTACAATTTGTCTAGAATAGGGGAAAATACAATTAACTTTAAATAATTACATATACTTGTGCCATTAAACATCAATCAACTCCCAACTGATGTTTCAACACAAAGTTTTACTGATGGTAGTTTTTAAAAATGGATAGGTATGGGTTATTCCTGTAACTGTTAGAACTGAGCAAAATGTTAAACTGTGTGTTTTTGTATATTCTTATTTTTTAGTTGTAAAACTGTGTAATCGTCAAAAATGTTTTTGATATTTTTGAGTTTCTTGCAATATTGTCATATGCATAATAGCATGATTTAAAAGTTAATTGTTTCACATGTTTGCACTAATAATGTGTAACATTATGTTTTATACATAATATGGGTATAAAATTAAGTATTTATATTAATATATTAGAATATCATGTAAGTTATTTTTTCTTAAATTTATGAAACTTTACATTTTAATATGTATATAAATATGTTGTGCTTATTAATTGTATTAGAGCCTGCCAAATTCTCCTCTTAAGAAGGATATTTCTGAGAACTAACTATAAATACTTTTTTTATTTCATAGTAAAGAATTGATATTAAATTTAATTACATATTTATAACATCCATATCTTTATTATTATTTATTTATTATAAAAATACATCTTTTTCCAGAAACGTTTTGTAAAGGGCTTGCGACAGTATGGGAAGAATTTTTTCAAAATTAGGAAAGAACTATTGCCTCACAAAGAAACAGTAGGTTTATTTTACTATTTATGATTCTTGTAATTTATAGATACATTTTCAGATTTCTGATATTTATGTTATGCAGACATGAACTTTAGGTCAAAAGATATTAATAACCTGAGAAAGACACCATATTTTAATCCATCAGAGAGGGTGATGTTTGGATGAGACATTACATTCCTTTTAATAAGGACTTTACCTCATAGCACCTATAAAAAAGGATCAATCTGAAAAAATGCCTTTCAATGCCTTTTTCTTTTTTCAAGAAAAATCCCTATGAAAAATTTTTTTCTTTCATTTAAAAAAAAAAAAAATCCTTACATTCACCACATTTGTAAAGTGCTGTTACTGAAACATCTGAACTTTTTTATTTCTTTATTATTTTTATTATATTTCCTCGCTGGTCAGTAGTGGTATATTTATTTATTTGAGTAGGTGTATTTATTTATTTTATTTATTTATTTATTTATTAAAGAAAATAATTTTATGCTGATTGAAATTATGTTTATGTGAATATACAATAGGGAATGTTGAGCTTATTCATTTACTTTTCAAGGCAGTCTTGTAGCAAAAGAGGAAAAATCTCTAATCTCTATAAGGCTGGTATCTATGATTTTTGGTAAAATCACAGAATTAAATATAATATAAAAATTAAATGTGTAATAGTTTTTTATTACTAGTATTGTTACATAGTTTCTGCAACTGCTGCAGATACAAGTTTTTCATGGAGTAGACTCCAATTTTAACCACTTAAATAAAATAGTAACATATAAAGAATATTTATTGGCCATAGAAAATTTAGTCGATCTGAACTTCTTGGGAAGATGGATTTTTTCATTGTAAATGATAATAAATTTTTGTTTAGTTTCAATTTTGTTGCTTTATCAACTGTGATGTATTTAAAAGATCAATTTTTGCTACCTGAACTTTGCTTACCCTGAATGTAAAAGCTTTGTTGATTTTGATTTGATGTACTAAATTGTCAATTTTGGATATATATAAATAATAAATGAATATTTGAATATTTAGTTTTTAACCCTACCTGCATTAGAGAAACTGACATTATGAATTCATGTAAAGAAATTACTATTACCTTTATTTAAAATGATTCAGTTGGTTAAAAGCCTTTTCAATAAAAAGTATAGAAAAAAGATCTAGCCAGGGATACAAGGTTGGGGCTTGGTTCTTAAAAAACAAATTATTTCTTTTGATCACCTTTTATAAATTCCTAGAAAAGTGGAAGATATGAATCATTTGATTTTATTTATGAATGATTATTTATGGTAGTAAATATTTGCATTCAAAAAAGAGAAATTCAATGTGAACTTTTTCTGCCATTTGATTTTGTAATGTAGTAGTCACTTTTGTTTTCAGAAGAACAAAAAAAGATTGTATTTGTGCAAACAAATAATAACTATCAGAACAAATTTTTACAAAAATACTGCTTAATGTTATATTAACAAAAAATAAGTGTTGATAAAAGCAAGTAAAATAATTTATCAAATTAGTATAACAAAGACTTGGCTGTAATGCTTTTCTGAACCAGCAACTACTAACCAACTTTTCTTTCCTCCCCTTTTCAGAAAATACACTAATAAATTAGTTAAACCATGCACCTTTATACACAAGCTAAATGTTAATCTCATATTAACTAATAAGTTTTCTGTTATGCAGTAAAAAGTAAGTAGTAAACACTGGAAAAGTTATTAAATTTGCATAAAAATGAGAGTTCTAGTAAATTCTAAATAAAATATTAATTTTTGTTCATGTGTTATGACTAAATAAGCAAAACATTTTCAAGCTCTACTGCTTACATTGATAATTACAGCCATTCAGAATTAGCTCATAAACTCAGCATTCTTCTCAGTGTTGTTAATAATTATCTTTTTTTTTTCTGATATTTATATATAAATATTTATTTGATTCTTCTTCTCTTAAATAGTCTGATCTAGTAGAATTCTATTACTTGTGGAAAAAATCACCTGGTGCTGTTACTTCTCGAACTCATAGGCGTAATCGTCGTCAGAGCACACTTCGTCGTATTAAGCCTAGTCCAGTAAAGCAAAATAGACCAAGTTCTAATGATTATTGTAAGTATAATTTGTGATAAACTTTATTATTACATTATTTGCAAGGTCCTTGTTTTCCAATTGAAAATTCTTAGTAAAAATTTATTCCTTATTACTAATGCAATTACCTCTTAACACATCCCAAAACATTATAATGGCAATCATTCCCTAGTTACTCTTTGATATTTAACTTCTTGGTAACTTCTTGAATGTTTAGAAATTTATTAATTTGAAACATTACATACATTAGCACAGCTTTAAATCTACTGAGTGCAGGGTTGTATTGTCTAAATAAAGAACTGTTTTAAACCTTCTAAAACTGTTATTAGTGTGTATCTACTACTGAAAACTTAACTCCTCAGTATTACAGCCCTGCTTGGGGCCATGGCCTATGGTACAAATCTCTGTTTTTGAGACCAAGAGCACTAGATTGTGATGCATATGTCCTGGTTATGTGATAAACCTTACATGAAACCCTTAGTGTTTAGTTTCCAAGCATGCTTGGATGATCTTGTTTTCACTGATGGTTCTAGGACTGATGGATATGTTGGTTGCAGCTTTGATCGACTCAATCAGTGTATTAGATTCTCTGAACTCTGAGATGGTCCATCCGATTACTAATGCTATACAGAAGATGTATACCTCTATATAAACGAGGTTTTACAGTATTATTCTGCTGGGTACCAGCGCATGCAGGGATCCTCGAGAACAAGCTTGCGGATGAAGCGGTGAAGAATGCCATTACCTTAGTGCCTTTCAGTCTTGAAATGTGCAATTAAACACCAGTTGCATATTATGTGGAAGAATGAGTGGGACATAAATGTCAGCAATAAGCTTCACAACATTACTGCAGACATTCGCTTTTTCCCAGATAATATTAGTTGTAAGCATGACATTTTACTCGCTTTCATATTGGACACACTCGTCTCACACATAGTTACTACCTTTTTTAAACAAAACCAAACTCCGATGTTCTTTTTGTCAGTCATTGCTATCTATCTTACATATACTTATCTCTTGTAGCCACTTACAGCCTGTCTATGCCTTATTTTTTGGCACACAGCATCCTAACTTAAGGGATTTACTGGATGAACCTCCACATCCCTTTCATATCTATTTTTTACAGCCACAAAATCTCAGAATTAAAAATGTTTGCGACTTGAATTCTTTCAACCTGTCCTACTCAGATAACTCTGTAATAAATGCTGATTTCCTGTCCACCTTGCCACATTTTCTAGCTGTCTCAAGAGAAGTGGTTCACTTTCCCAGTGATCTAAGTTCCTTTCTGACAGTTAATAATCCTGAATAAGCTGCTTGTCTCTTGGGGAAATTCTTTGGGTATTTTCTTGCGTGGGGTAAATTTTGTAATTGAAGGGTGTATTTGGTATCATTCCATTCTGTGCTGTTGTCCGAGAAACTTGTTCTTTGTTAGTCTAAAATAAATTTAAAGTTTACATTGCACCTGCTCCTTTTTATGGAATGGAGCCATGACTGCATATTTCTCACTCATTGCCCATTAGCCTGTATGATTAAAAATAATAGGGGCTAAATTCTTATGTGTCAGAGAGAGAAATTTTGCACATTACATACATATATATGTGCGTGTATATACTGATTATAATATGTATATATATATATATATATATATATATATATATATATATATATATATTGCAACAACATTTAAGTCGTTATGCTGTGCATTTTATGACATAAAAGGATTACAAACCAGTGACCAATGTTTAAGGTATATAAACTTTTCAAAAACCCACATGTCCTTTATATCTCTCTTTTTGTTTAAAGCATTTTTATTTATTTCATTTTCTTGCCAATAATCTTGTATTCTTTTACTTTACAGTAGATGCCAGTTCTGGTAGTGATGAAGGGGAGGACTCTGAAGATTCTGATTCTAGAGATGTAGCTAGTAGTTATACATGTCAAAACTGTTGCACTACAAGTTAGTTTTTATTTTTAATTTCTTAATTTCATCTTCATGCATTTCATAACTGTGTTTGTAGTGTTTTGATTAGATCTCCATACTTAAATAACAATGTGATCATGACAGTACTTCAACCAATGGAAATAAATTTTAATCACTATAAAAGAAATAAATTGCAAGATTTATTTTGCTTATTTTTTTAATAGTATACATTCGTGGTGATGTTATAGGGCAGAGGTTCTAAACATTTTTCTGTCACTGAGCAGCTTTGAAATAAAAATATAAGAGGGAGCACTAAATTTTATCTTGCAGTTGTATACTGTATTTAGTAAATATAATGACAAAATAGCATTGACATTAAAAGATAATTATGTCATATAAGCCTGCAGGACATTAAATTTCACCATTTATATACATTTTTTTTTTCAATTGGTGATAGAAAAACACACGAGGAAAAATATTGAAATTGAAAATAAATTTAGGATAAGTATTGCAGTTTCACAATTTATTTAATTTTTATTAATTTAGGATCATTGTGTTTGTTACAAATTTTTACTGGGTTTCATGAAACAGAAATTTAATGAGCAGGATGAGGCTCTTTTGATTTGCACAAATAAGTTTTATCTTCCCCAATTTCAGATAGTTGCAATTAAATATTACTAAAAGGGAAATTTACAAATATTTCTATAAGTCAGAAAAAAGCCTAAAATAAAGAAAATTTAAAAGGTCATTGACTTTTTTTTGTATATCAAGGAAAAAAATATTGGCAAGTTATTTAAATCAATATTTAGTATATAAGTTATTATTATTTTAGATTTCATAGTAATTTATTCTACAATTTATTGAATTTAGTCTTTCTAAACTATTTGCTATAAGTTTATTTTGTGTTATTCTTACAAAAATCAATCGACAGGAACATTCAAACAATTTAATTTCTACAAACAGAATGGATCTTGAAATAAACTTAAAATTATTAAAATGCTGTTTATTTAAAATTCATGTCTTATTACAATATACTTAATTTTTGATAAAAGAAAAGTCACATAAACTTGATTTTCCAATTACATATTATGTAATTCAATTGCATGATTTTGTTGCATTTGTTTAATTTGTTACTACACAGAGACTTTAATGTCATTTTAAAAGATGGCTTAGGTATGGAAAAATTGAAAGAAATTTGGCATTACCTAAGGTAGATTGCATCACATGAAAGACTTGCTTTGTATCTATTATAGCTGATCTTATGGGCAAATGCTGTGCACTGAGTTATCTTGATTTGATTGTAAAAAAGGTATTGAAGAGTTCATGGTTTATTGGCATAGTTAATTCAACCTTTGTAGTGGCATTATATATTGATATTTTGACTGACTTTTATAAAATAGGGTTTTTAATTTAATTTTACCATTCTACTTTTTTTTTTATTTCTTTCATCATCATAGCACTTATAGAAAATAATAGAATCATGAACTTATGTAATTTTTGAATTTGGGTTTGAAAAGTAAGGTGTTTTAAAAAAATAGTATATGTAGTATATATACAAATAGTGGATTACAGTAGTATTTTACTGGTTTGCTTCATTTTTTACCATTTGTTACATGGTTTAAATGACTTTTATAACACCAACTCTTTATTTTCATAGATAATAAATCTTTTGTTTAAATCAATCATTCAAATACCTTTTTTGTAATACAGTTTTATGCATAGTGTTAGCTTTTAATTGGGAATTGTCAGTAATTTTTTCCCCTTACAGCATCAAAAGACTGGCTTCCTGTTGGAAAGGACCTGGCAGTTATGTGTACTGAATGTAGGTTGTATTATAAAAAGCATGGTGAACTGCGTCCAGTAGATTCTAAAGATAACTTGCCTTTCTTATTTCAACCTGTAAAAGAGGAAGATGGTGTTAATGGAAAGCATGTGATGAGAACTAGAAGAAGTAAAGAGGTAATATTTGATTTGGTAATTTAGGATGATTATATCTTTAGCTGTTATTCAGTAAAGTACAGTTTATATGTCATTCAGGAGAGTAATATAAAAAGATACACTATTGAAATTTTAATGAATAACTTTAAATTCTACTAGCGCTTATCTAGAAAATTTATGTAAAAGTAATGATTTTTATATGTGTATATGTATATTATCTTTTCATCGTGTTTAATATCTGCATGAAATATTCTGTTACAGCGCCTGAGCCCTAAAACAGTTGTTAATGAAAATAATTCTGCATCAAAAGCTGGAAGAAAATCCCCTGGTGCTGCTAGCAATTGTAGTACAAGTAGTTTAGACCGTGACAGGAAAAAGGTATGTGTTTTATTTCTGAATGGATACCAAGTAAATTAAATAACTGTTTAAGCATTAATTTTAGTTGCCAAAATTGCCCTTTGAAATAGCCACTCTGTATTGGTATTGCTGTGAACAAACAATGTTTGAATAAATTTGATCAATGATTTTATTTTCAGTAGTGACTATGTTGCAAAAATCATTATTGAGTTTAACGAGGCCAATCATCTGGTCAGTAGGATATGTGCCTTCGTCTGTTTATAAAAGTTTTTGAGCAAAATGTGCTGTTGTTTCATCTTTTGAGAATTCAACTCTTTTTTGCTAGTGTTAGTATTAGTATTTGTATGAGTAGCCAGATAATACAATTTTTTAAAGCATGAATTAATCTCATTTGTTGGTGTTGACTTGGGGATAACTGGAAGTGTTTGTTAAAAATCTCCTGAGAGTATGAGTAAAGCTCCTCCCATCACTTCAGAGTTTCCTCACAACTCTTGTAATGTTCTATCCATGATTTCTAGTTTTTTGTGTCATTGTGTGCATTCATCCCCGAAGATAAATTTAGCTTGTTTTAGACGTTCACCCCATCCAGAATCTCTTGAGATTTTACATACTAAGAATTGTTCTTTGGCTATATTCAACAAAATTTATAGGACAGAATGGGCTGTTCGTTCTCCTTTCATAATTGTGACTGCAATGCAAAATGATGCCAGTGCAAGTATGATGTGTTGTTTAGCATGTATTTCTGCCAGCAATAGATTTATTAGAAATGTTTTTGCAGTACCACCTGGTGCATCCAAGTAAAGAGGGGATGAATCTTCCAACTCACATATATTCAACAGTATGCCCCTCCAATTAAAACCAGAATCTTCTTCAGGAGTTGGGGGTATAAAGGGCTACCACACCATATAACTCTCTTGATCATGACTTGTTTTTGAGTTTTAAGGGTTGTACACATTGTACTCTTACTTTTAGAATATATATTGATTATAAGGCTTCTGGAAGGAAATGGGGGTGGTGGGGAGGAGGTGTTCAGTATTGTCAAAATAATTAAAACTTTATTTGAGTTTGGATTCAACTGTATTACTTTAAAATATCTTTTAGTCTTTTGACTTTCAGTTTTAAAGTAATATTGATGTTAATAAAATAATTTTATTAATTTAGACTTAGAAAACTAATGCAAGTGAAGCATAAATTAATCACATTAAATTTTTTCCTTTAAATCCAAAAGCAAAGTTTTCATAAAAATTTAACATATAGACATAATTTTTTAAAATTATAAATTAGCTGTTCAGTTCATTAGTAAAATAAAACCTAAAGGGTTTTAAATAGATTATGGAGTAATAACAAAGCAAATATGTTAGAACTTTTTTTTAATTATCTAAAATGTTTTAAATGTGATTTAGTTCTCCTTTAGTGTGCTTTTGTACAAAATTTTCTAAGTTTATAATTTCTAAAAATTCTTTGTAACATTCACGAGCTCCGTTATATGTACTGTATATAAAGTTTTATTTGTACTTTAATAGAAATAGTATTACTTGTTTTAAGGTGTTAATAAAAATGATGATTTTCAGAAAGCAAATCAAGATTCATCTCAAAAGGGTAAAAGAAAAATTAAGGAAGAAAAACCAGATGATGCTGATGAAGATAAAGGTGCAAGTCAAAAGAAAAAGACTCGGGCTGATAGCCCATCTGAATCTGTTTGTACTGAAAGTAGTGTATCAAATGAGGAAGTCATACCAGATGGAGAAACTCCTAGCTCTCCTAGTCCTGGTGCTAGTCCAGTACCTAGTCCTAGACCTATGTTATCACAGCTTCCTGCAAATGTTGAAATGGAATCAGATGTGTAAGTTGGCTTAATTATTGATTTAGATCAAACAAAATGTGCATACTCCTTGATAGACAAGACTGATTGTAAGGGTTTATTATTTTTAAGCATTATCTGAATTGAAAGGAATTTATAACTGAGTTGTTAACTTTAAGGCCAATACAATTTTTTAATTACAAAGATTATAATAAAATTAGGAAATATGAAACTTTTATATTAATCAAGGAACTGTCACTACAACAAATAAACAATAGAATAGTATTAGATGTCAGAAAGAAATAGATTGATGAATAATTTTTAATTTCATATTTTTTATGATCAGATTCCTGTTATCTTTTCTTCCATATATATCTTAATAATAGAAAAGTTTCAAATTGAATTAAAATTTGATTATATGCTTAAAAGCTATGTTTTCATTTTTCAATAAAGGCAAAAATCTTCATGTGCATATCATTTTTAGAACCAGTTACTTGGCTGATTAGTAAATAACTGACTACTTGGTGCTTGGCTACTTGAAAGCACTACTGCTTTCAAGACTTAATTTTAGGAGATCCTTAAAAAAAGGTTTAACCTGTTTTTCACATTAGGTCCTTATATATATATATATATATTATATATATATATATATATATATATATATATATATATATATATATATATATATATATATATATATATATAAATTTTTAACAGTAACCAAAATTTTACAATTTGAAGCATGACTGTATTCATTCTAAAAATATCTAGTCTGCATGTAGTTGAAAATTAGTTGACAAAATGCATGCAAAAATAGTATGTATGTTAAATTTATGTTCTTCAATCTAGAATTTACATAAAAGTTTATTAAGAACATATGTTAGTGGTATAGTATAAGATAAAAGGTAAATGTTTTATCCATATACTAGTTGAACTTGAACAAAGGACTGTAATCAAAATTATAAATCTGACTAAATTAATAACAATCATAGTTTCCTTTCACAGAGAGATCTTTGAAAAAAAAAAGTCCAACTCCTTACTTTTGACTTTCAGAGAGGACTCTTAAAAAATACTTAAAAATACTTTAATTTTCATATTCGAAAACCTGTATAAACTTTGTAAATTGCAATATCTATATAAGAGTTTTGCTGAAAATTAATTACTTCTCTTATTTCAGAAATAACATTACTTATTTTGAGTCTAAACTTTCCTAAAAGTAGGGTTCATGTCATTATGTATAACATTTTTTTTATTTGAAATTTTATTTATTAACGTAAAGATATACAAATATTTTCTGTTGAAATTTGTTTTAATTCACTTCTGTGGAAAAAAATAATTAATTTTTATAGTATAATAGCTTTAAAAAATAATTAATTTGAAAGACATCCACAGATATAAGAAATTTAGATTTTTTCAATATATATATTTGGATATTTGCTCTTTACCAATCTAATCTAACATAAACATTCTTTCAACTTATTATGCTATTGTATTATATTATTATATGCAATTTCTTATATAATTTTTTTCTATTTTAAACATATATTTGTATATTAACTATTAAACATTAAATTATAAACTTTTTAAATAGCCCTGTTGACCCTGGATGTGCTACACAGAATATGGATATGCCTGTAACTATTAAAGAAGAATTAGTTGCACCTGTAACTCCTGAACCAAATGTTTGTCCTGTAGAAGTTAAGCAAGAAATAACAAATGACATGGAAGAAACACCTTCAAATATTGAAGCTGAAGAACCTCCTGTACAACTTGAAATGATTGATAAAGTTAAAGAAGAAGTTCCTTTAGCATCTTGTACATCATCTGCTGCACCATCTCCAGTACCATATGGACCACCTGTTGAAGAGCCTCCTGTAGCTGATGAGCGCACTCCACCTATCCAGGAGCCTTCTCAGTATCCAACTCCTAGTGTAGATCAACCTCCAGAAGAAGCAGCTATTCCTAATCCATCACAGTACCCTGGCCCAACACCACAAAATATAAAAATGGAGCCTGTTGATATTGCATCATCACCACCTCCACCTGCTATTCATGAACCAGCTCATCATCCACATGTTTATGCACCTTCTTTGCCATCTTCATCCCAAGCTCATTTTTCAAACAGTATCTCTATAGCTGTAACTAATAGTTCTGTCACTGGTTCAATATCAGCATCATCTTCAATTTCTCTTTCCTATCATAATCATTCGAAAATGCCTTATAGTGGACATTCAACTCTTATTACTACCTCTCAGTCAATGTCTGCCTTCAATTATCGCCCTTTTTCTCCCCAATATCCATATGCTCCTGGTTTATCACCATTCCCACATATGCCTTCACAGCCTATGAAACATAAGTACAATACAGGGACTTCTGATTCCCCCAGTAACTCACATACTCCTCCACCAACATCATCACCATACAATTCAGCTCCTCCTGCCCTCCCACAACCATATCATGATTCACCACCCCCATCTAAATCCCATTCTCATGCTGGTGAAAATTCTGGGGCATTCCCTCGTAGTACACAATCAAGTATTAATGCAGTTCAGTCACCTCCTATAACTTCTCATTCTTCAATGCCTCACCAACCGTCTGCCCACAATTCTTCAAAATCTCCATCTTCTTACTCTCTTCAGAATCAAAATCCCCAAAACTCGACAAGTCAGAAGGCTGTCCCACAGCCTGCTCACCAAAGTTCTTTATATCCTCAACTAGGTATGAATCAACAGTCATCTATGAAGACAAGTAATCACCCTCACCAACTAGCAAGGCCTCATCCTTTATCTCAATTACACCCTTCGTCTGGTCTCCCCACATCATCACAGCATTTACCCCCTACTACCTATGTCTCAAACCTTCCACCTCAAGTTCCATTGTCTCAGTCTCAGATGCATGGTTCTGATAGACAAGAATCAGAAAAATGTTCTGTTATTCAAGAGCCTGTAACTATAGAAGAAGAAGAAGAGGCAGAACCACATTTTCCATTCAGAGGTCCAAGTCCAGAACCTAGAGTAGAAGATGTTGAATGTCATAGAAGTCAATCTGCTATGTGAGTTCTCATCTTTCACTCTCTTATTTTTATGTATTTTGTCAGTTGCTAATTATTCTTGTATGTTAAAGGCTTTTGTCTTACTTTGCTAGAAATCATTATTTTGTCTTTAGATTTATTAGTTTTAAATAATCAGAATTCATTTAATTATGCAATTTATTACTGACACATTTAAAAAAACATTCTATTACTTTGTGTTAGTATCAGCTAGCACAATTAATATTTATTGTAATGAATTCATTTTAACATCATTGATATAAATAAAAATGGTGGACAGGTTCAGTAAAGAATCTTTTTATTCTGATAATTAGTTTTTTATCTATAAATAAGTATCATAATGCTTATATGTTGACTTAAGATTAATTGGCTGGTGTTCAAAACTGCATTTTATATTTATCTCTATATAAATAAATTTATATTGTATTTTTTTTCTATAAAAAAATACAAATTTGTTAATTTTTTTATTTGGTTCATCCTTCTCCCGGAATACTGTTTTAGACTCATGTTTCATATAATTAATATATGTATCAATTCCACGGTGCTTTAGTACTTTTAGTGTATTTGCCATTTTTTTCTTTAATTGTTTGACAACTATTTAAATTTCTTGAATTAGTATCTTAATCCTTTGATCATTAGTCTTAATTTAGTATGTATGTCTCAGCATTATTTATTTTTTATTTGTATCATAAGAATTTATAAAATATGGGAATAAATACCATTTTTCATCAAATATAAATCTGTTGACTGACTAATCCATTTAATTATAAATTTATATTTTTCTCTGAAAACTTTCTTGAATTTGTTAATTCTTTTTCTATTTGTGTTATTGAACTTGAAAATCCAAGCTATGAAATATGATTAAGTGTTGCTTTAGAGCAGTAGTATTCAATCTCCAGGCATCAGTTAGGGTTAGATAAATTATCTTGGGATTGCAGATAGAGGAAAAAATTGTGAATAAATTTAACTGGACAGAAATTCCAAGGTTCATACTTTCCTTAAAAACTACTTCCATACTCACTCCTAAATTTAAGAATACCCTAAAAAAAAATTTTTTTCTTAAGTGTTCTTAATTTTCATGCTTAACTTTTTTTACAAACTAATAATTTAACATAGTCCAATTTGAAATAGATCTCTGAAAGTGAAAGCTGGGTAAGTACCTTGCCAAGCACTTACATTGTATGACCTATTGTAAAATGAAGTTTCAAACAAGATATTTTGATTTTGCCATATTAGGACTTTCTGTTACAAAAGATGTTTTGAGGAAATTTTATGAAAAATTCAAATCATTCATCCTAATCTCTCATTTATCAGTGGATGGCTTATTTGACAATTAGATTCTGTATGAAACTTTACAAAATAATTTTTAAAAGGTGTTTGCTGTGTGCATGTGTTAGTAGTTGTGTATTCAATATTTTAAATAATGCTTTTAGAAAAGAGGCATTTCTACTCGAGTGTTAATTGGACTGAATTGGCTTTTTAAAAACTCCTTCAAGGAGACACAATTTTATGAGAATTTCAAAGATAATTACTGCAAAAATTTTGTAATTAATGGAGATAAAACAAAATCATAAATCTGAATAAGCTACTGTCAATCAAGTTTTTCTTCTTCTCAGAGAGGTCCTTATAAAAAAGCTAATAAAAAATGCTCAATTTCCATTCTCATAAAGTCTGTATGTTCCTCTGGGACCCCTGTACACCTCTGACAACCTTTTTTAAGAATAAATATTGTTTTTAAAAATGTGAAGTGTCATTAAATTTTACAGAGGTTATTTTTATAATAAGGATTTCAATGAGATTGTCTATCTCATTGAAATCTTTTTCTAAAATATAGTTTGGTTGTGGACAATATCATTGTTAAGAAAATAACCCAAAGTTTCTCGTCATGACAAATAAACTAAAAGTCCTGCAAGTGTTAATCATAATTAGGTTATTGATTAATTTTACTTTTGATTCAATATATTTCTTTGTTGAATCAAATAGCTAATATAATTAGATACCTCTGCTTAAAGAAAAGCAGTACTTAAAATAATTTCTCATATCTTCATCTCACTCTCTAATTAGTGTTATTTAAATATTTTCTAATTTATTCTTTCTTTCCATTATAGCTTCCTTCGACACTGGAATAGAGGTGAATTCAATTCTTGTGCTAGAACTGACTTAACATTTAAACCTGTACCTGATTCTAAATTAGCTAGAAAAAGAGAAGAACGAGCTAGAAAAGCTGCAGAAAAAGAAAGAGAAGAAACAAAAGCAGTAATATACCTTTCATCTGTTGATTTATTTACTTCTATTTGCATGCTCTTATTTCTAGATTAATTTACATTATAAATTAAATTTTTGTCATATTGCAAGGGATAGTTCTATTAGAAATAAGCAGATTGATATTTCTTTGCCAGGGATTAAAGAATACATTACCTTTCTTCAAAATAAGTTCATATACATGCTTTATATATTTCAAATAATTCAGGGACCAAAATTTTACAACTAAACTCCTTAAATTTCTTGTTCATTATATGATTGTTAGAAAATTTCAAATTTTTATTTAAAGTTATTTTTTCACTTCTTCTAACCACAAAATTGAAACATTGCTCAATATATTTTTAGAGCATATAAAAATATGTTGGCTAATATGAGTTTCAAATTATTTTGTCTTAAGCATTTTCTTTGATCTTTAATAAAACAAATCTAAATTTGGAATAAATCCTTATTTGGATATAATTTTATCAAAGCTTGAGTTATATATTTTCAAGATTATCTTAATTAACTTTTAAAATAAAATTAATAGAACTTATGATTGGATAGCATTGTCTAAGGCAGTGGTACTCACATATCTTATTCATGAGCCACATTTCTATTTTGAATATCATGTTCAGGCAGTATCTTTTAAATAAAATATAGAAGTAGATTTAATGAGGAACCTTTCAGTTAACTATCTTTTGAAGTAGCCAAACTGTTCACAGACTGTAAAAATATGGAAGTGTTAGGGAAATTCAACAGTCTGGAATAATCAGCAAAATATCAGTAGGGTGTTTTTTTTTCCGCAAAATAATTCAAATTTACATTTTTCCACACTTTACTGGGAAGTGGAGCTAGAATAAAAATTAATAGACTGCATGTTGGAAAAAGAATGTCCTGCTCTGCCAGATATTAATATAGCTTTTCTACCATAGTTGTATATGCCGAATAATGGCCAAATGGCAGAGTGCTGCTATTTGGTACCAAATTCCATGGGTTCAAATCTTACAGACGGCATATGGATGTTCACAGCCATTTGTAATCAGCTTTAACACTAAATTTACAGATGTTAATCATATACCTATTTTTACTGAAGTGAACCAATTTAACTCATACAAGAAAATGGAAGTTTTTTTGCAAAGAAAATAGTTCCAAATTAATTTAAATAAAATGTTTATTATCAAAAAAATTCATGGAAAACATTTTTTACATATAAAATCTGTTTTTGAAACACATTTTCTGCAAATATTTCTATTACATTTAGTAAAATGGTTTCTACATCTGTTTCATTTACATGATTGTTGAACTTGACAATTCTTCCATTCGTCAGTAGCATGAATTTCTGTCATTGGAATGGAAGTGTTCTCGACTTCTCTATATTTACTTCTTAGCTCTTCAGCCAATTGGAAAATAGAATCCTTTCATAAAATATTTACTTGAGTTGACCAATAAATTTCATGTTATGTGATTAACTGTTAAACCATTCTATGAGTCAAATTGGCTCACAATCATGAAAATAGGTATACCACATTTGATAATGCGAAATGAAGGGGTCTGCGGGGAAGAGGAATGAAAGTTTACATATATTTTATTAACTAAAAACAAGCGTATGTTTTTGAAAAGGATAGTAAAGTTATATATATATATATATATATATATATATATATATAGTGATCGAAATTTTTAATGAGTCAAGTTGGCTCAGTCCGTAAATCTAGTGTTAAGCAGTAGGTTCTGGTCTTGTTAGCCCTTGTGTGTCAAAACAATAGACCATAGCACTGTAAACCAAACCAATCACAGATGTATACAAGCTTGTCTCTATAGAATAATGGGATGCAGACCTCACCCAGACATTTAACTGAGCAAAATTAGGGTATTAGATGAATAATTTTTAATAATTATCATATACACCTGTATTGAAAGCTTTATTATGTCTCATTTTTTAGTTTTTAATTATATTTAGGTAATTTTAAGGAAGAAAATTCCAATGCTGGAAAACTTAGTTATGACATGAGAATATTGGTTATTATTATTATTATTTAACTATCCTTTTAAAGTCTCAATTTTATGCATTTTTTGAATTCATTTATTAAAATTAGGTTTGTTATTGCTATGCAAGACTCATAAAATGTAGTCCATGTGTAACTCCTTTTCCTGTTATCTAAAATTATGCACAAATTTTAAAATGTAATGATTTATTTTGGATCAAGCATTATATGACCCAGTGTTATAAATACATGAGTATTCTTAGGACATCCATTATATAAAAGTAGTATTAATCAGACCAGATTAGAAGTTCTAGCTCATTTTGATAGAATGCCAAATTTGCTAATATGCTACATATTAATAAATTTAGTTAAAATTTCATTCATCTTATCATAATTATTTTATTTTCTTAACACTGCAGCGATTAGGATCAACACCAGATAATAAACCTGGTTCAAGTTCTCAGAGTGATGGTCGTCATATGAGCCCATTTGAAAGGCATGCTGTAAGAAATGGCCCAGATACTCCTGCATTAAGGCAGCTTAGTGAATATGCACGCCCACATGCTGTATCATTTCCACCAGGATATGCAAGAGGTCCTCAAGCAGGACCTATAGGAGTACTTCCACATGGCATTGATCCTCTTCTGCACTATCAGTTATCTACAGGAATGTATGGTGCTGCTGCAAGAGAAAGGTTTGTACAAAATCAATACCTGTTTAATATATATCTGTACTTTTTTTTATTGATGTTTTAATTTCATATTCTTTACTTTTATTTTGCCTTTCAAAAAAAATTTTTTTTCTATGTACATAATATAAAATTAATAACTTTATTTTACTTCACAATATTATTCAGTTATCAACTAAACAATCCTATAGATGAGATAAAGTGTGATTTCCTTTTATAATCTAAAGAGGTGGTTGGAAGAGCAACCATTTAACATTAGCAAAGCAAATTCCTTAATACAAAGGAAATGGATTTTGTTTTAAATTTAATTATTTAATACATTTAAGTTTGGTAAAATTATATAGTGCGGCTATTCCATTGTTATGGGTGTGACACATCGTATGACTGTTATCACTTTTTCTATAAAGTATTTAATGTATCAAACATATTTTTTCATGAAGCAAATACACCACCCAAGGAAGCATTTTGCAAAAGTTAAACAGTTTCCGTTTCTTCTTTATATGTTTAAATAATTATAAATATGCAGTTACGTGTGTGACAGTTATTTTATCAGGTGTTGTATATAGGTTCACAATTATTAATTTTTCAGCTAATAGGTAATATTTAAGAGCCATTAAATTATTTTTTATGATAAAGATGGTTAAATGTTTAATACTATGTGTTATTTTGTAAATTTTAAATGACAAATTTAATTACCAGAATTTTTTCAATAAACATTTTACTCATGTGACAAAATGTTACGGGTGTGACTCAGTTCAGAATTCTTTTTAAAAAACTTACATTAAAAGTACAGTTTTCAACAAAAAATGAATGAACCAAGCCATACATGTTTGTAAGAGTTAAATTAATTCGTTTGTTCTAACTTTTATCAATAAAATTAAATTTGGTTTCTGTTGTCTATGAAAATTTTGAGGCTTTACTTTAAGATTAGTTTCCATGCTTTCAAATGATGTTTCTTTTCCTTCTGGCCAGATCTAGTATCTTAACTAACTTTTTCATCTAACTCAGTGTTACTTCTGACCTTCCTTGGAAAACTTCAGAAACCTAAAAAAAAAAAGTCACATACATATGTTTTTTTAATCTGCCACTTACAACGGGAGATAGATCCTTGTTCGAAATTAGAAGCAGCAATTGAAAATCCTTGATTGTTATATAGTATTCCTGAGATGTTGGGATTTATATTCACATTCTGCTTTAACTTTCCTTAATGCTTTACTATATGTCCATTTATAACGATAAAAACCAAATGGGCTGTTTTATGGATTTGTTTTACAGATTTTATTGACTAGAATTCTTAAATTTTCTGTTTTCTTCTCCTCCAACATTTTTTCTTTTTCTCAGCATAACACTTCCTTTTTTTCACTCAATAAATTCCTTCTATTATGTTTATGCATTCTTTATTTTTTATTTGTCTTCTTTTTCTATCAGTCTTTCTTTTTAAAGATATTCATGCACTTTGTTAGAATCACTTCTTTGGTTTTTCCTATCTTTTTTGGTGTTTCGCTACTCTAGTTTTAGATATTTCCATGACCTGAATAACAAAATTAATAAATTTAGTAAGACTTTATATAAAAAGAAATCAAAAAACTCATTTAAATCTTTCGCAAATTCAAACTTGTATAACAAAGCCCTGTTTTCAATAGTACTTGAAAATAAAATTAATTAATTACTGAGAACTAATAAAGAGGTTTATATATACAGTTTCATAATTTTTACATAAATTAACACAATATAAAATATTTATTAAATTTAAAAACATCGAAACATACGTCTGAGAGCAAATTTTAACCAGTAAATCCAAAACAACAAGTTATACAGGATTAATAAAATTGTTATCACTTAGTGTTATGGGTGTGACACTGCATATGCCTAATTAACATATTTAAAAAATATCCCTTTATGAAATATAGTTATTAGATATTCTTGGAAACTTGTTTTATAAAGTAAACCCAAAAGATCAAGTTGCTAGGCCCAATAGCTTTTTCATAAAATAAGCTTATTTATCTTTTATGTTATGGGTGTGACATCAAATTGATGAATTCAAACCATTTAACAGAAAATAATAATCCTGATGTATATATTTTTCAACGCCTCAAAAAACAGGATTTGTATTAAACTGAAACAACAATCAACAACACCTACAAATGTACCTGCAATTACTACTGTTAAATCATCTGGAAGTGTGGATTATTCAATAAAAATTCAATCGGATTTAGTGTAAATTTTTATTTTACTCATTAGGAAATGAAATTAAATGTATATTTGTAACCCGTGAACTTTTAGCATTACTTTGGTATATGACACATGTGACTGGAACTAGTTTTTAAATTTGGTCATTGAGTAACTGTTGACATGGAATGGATGAGTATTAAAAAAAAATCCTCTGAAAACAGGACATTTAATGGGGAGGGATTGGTAGAGAAATTAAAAGCATTAAAAAAAATTGGGGAATTTTTTAGAAAAACTAAAGTTTGAAAATTAAGAAATTTTGCCAGTTAAGGAACAGGAAAAAACTTCTTATGCATTCTTTCAAAAATGCTTATTTAGTGTTAAATGAGAATATGGAGAAATGAAAAAGGAAATTATCAAATGAGGCAACTGAAACTTAAAAGAAGAAATCTCAATTTATTAAAAAATGAGGGTAACAAAAAATGTCAATAATCAAAGAATTTAATGCTATCATTAGACAAATTGATTCGTCATAATAATGATGTTCCATTTTTTATTAATGTATTAGATTGCATTATTTGAGTTTAAATAAAATGTGAAAGAGGCGTAACTGCAAAAGTTGTCATAGTTTTTTTAATTGTTTTAATAATATTTTTATTAAAACAATTAAAATTATTCCTCAATTTTTTTATGCAGGTTATTCTGAACTTTCCAAAGACAAAAAATAATAGTTTTAAGTTTTGAATATATTGGAATTTGTTTACATTAAAATTTATAATTTTATCTGATTATAAATATGTCTAAAAATGGTTTTATAAAAGAATGAAAAGAAATTGCATATTAAATAATGTAAATTTATCAGAGAAGAAATTGCAAATTACAGTAAGTTTCTGAAGGGTTCCCCTTGGGACCATGTTTTTCTATTTTACTGGTATATAAATATTTATTCTATTTGTCAATCAATAGAATTGTGGTTTAGCACATTGAGTACTTGTCCACAGTGTATTTTGGTGCAATAATATATATATGTTCAAATACCACTCCCATGGCTATAATACATTCAAAACTGCCTGTAAGTGAAGGCCTCAGTTAAATTATTCCTTGTGTAGCTAAAAGTTTACTGTTGCTTTTACAAAAAAAGACATTTTTATGTTTATATTTTACAAAAATAGAATTTGAATACCCTTTTAAAGTTAAAAATTCTTATTTGTTCAAATTCATAGGTTAGAAATGGAGATGGAAAGAGAGAAAAGAGAGCGAGATCTACATGACAAGTTGAAGGCTGAATATGAAATGAAGGCTCGATTACCAGGAACTTATGATCCACATTGGATAGAATTGCAACGAAGATATGGGGGGCTTCAAGGTGGCCCATCTGTTGGCCTTGCACCTGCCCATGTGGGTTTGAATCATGGACCATTAGGACTATATACTCCAGCTGAACGTGAAAGGCTTGGTATACCTCCCAATGTTCCTGTATCCGAAGCAGCTGCAATTGATCGCATGAATGCTGAAAGAGCTCATTCTGAAAGGCTTATGTTAGGGACTGATCCTTTGCTTCGTCTACAGATGGCTGGATTAGCACCAGAACTTCATACCCATGCACATACTCATGCCCATGCACACACACATTTACACCTTCATCCTCATGATGCTGTATCAGCAGCAGCTGCAGCTGCAGCAGCAATGGGTGTGCCTCCAGGAATGGAACCTGGTGTCCACCCTTCATCTGGTTCTCATCCTTTATTACCACCTACAGGATATGCATCTGGTGCCCCAAGACCAGGAATAGTTCCCAGAGCAGAATTATTGCATCCAGGAACAGGAATGATTAGGCCTCCATATGATGAACAGTTTGCTCATCAGGTAATTTATAATTTCTTTAAAAAATCATTGTAAATTTTAAAACATCTGTTGGATTTTAAGATTTTTGATATCATTATAAATTTAATAAGAAATTCTCATTGTTTAAATCAGAATATTTGTGAAATGTGGAGAGAAAAATTAAAACTATATATATATATATATATATATATATATATATATGTTGTTTGACTAAGGCCCTTTTGTTAGTCTGTTCTTGCCCTTCTGCCTGACCTTTTAATATGAAGAAAACATACTGTATATTTCCGTGTATAAGACAATACTTAAAATCTAAAAAAATGACCCTCCCAAAATCCGAGGTTGTCTTATACAACAGGTACAAAAAAAAAAAAAAATGTTGATTGCAAAACACCATTATAAAATGAATCAAGTCACTCACCAATGTTTTTAAAATCCTGCAAAATCCTCACACTGGCTCAAGTACATTCTCACTTTGTATGTTGAGTTCATCATATTGGTCCCATGCTGTACCTAATGAGTCAAATTCAGCATCATCATCAGAATCCCATAACATATCGTCCTCAGTGCCATCCATAGCATTAGAAATCCCACACTTTTTAAACAATTTTATCACTATTTCCACTTTTACTTTTTCCCATGATTTGATGACAAAAGTACACAGCATATCAAGTGATGTGGCCTGCATAGCTCATTCATATACAAAAACAAATTATATGTTGTGGATTCACAAGATGATTAGTACAGGGTGAGAGGAAAAGGAAAGAAATTGTCGATATAATAACATGTTGCATTCCTATTGGTCAGCCATTAATGTGAAGTAAAAATTTTAAAATCTGAATTTTAAAAATTAGAGAACTTCTGAACTGTGTATCAAATACCTCCAGAAATCCCGCTAACTGCAGAAAGCTCTTTTTCACCGCTATTATCTACCTCAAAACCACCAGGATCAGTGGGAAACCGCTGATGTTAGCAACATTGCTTGTTACAGGCACATGTGCTTCTGCATGAATCAAGGTCACTCTGCAAAAGCAGGAGTCAGTGCAGATGTCCAAAGGCAATGCTGCTAGGCAAATGCATAACTAGTCGCATAGTCGAATAACTACGAATAGGACAATTTCATTAACAAGTATGCAGTATTAATGCAACAATCCCAATGTGATGTTGCAAGGTACTAAAAAATAAAATTTATTAGTTCCATATATCTACGCATTACAATATTATTCAGAATTTTGGGGTGGCCTTATATGGTGGACATATGCTAAAATTGTAAAAATTGGCTGAAAATTTATACCTCATCTTATCTGAAGGTCATCTTATATGAAGGTCGCCCAAAATATATAGTATTTGATATTCAAAGTATACTTTTAACTCTTCATTACTGTGTACTTCAAGATAGATTTTACTTTATTCTCATTATTAATCTAATGTGTTTTAGGTAGAAATTTCTAAACATTTTTCGTTGAATTCTTATGGGGATCACAGAAATCTTAATTTATACATATTTTACTGTTTTTTTAAATTTCAGAATGTTGTAATTTTTTAAAAAATTATGTTTGGTATGTTTATGAGAACCTTATCTCATGTTGAAAAGTATTAAAATACTTTTAATAAAGTCTTTAAATTTTTTTTTAAGTGGTAGAGAAATTTTTGTGTGTCAAATACATTTAGTGTAAAATCTGATATATTAAAAGCAATTGTTGATATACCTTTGTGCATGATATATTTAAATTCATAATTAGAAATCTGCACTAGTAAATGAAAAATAATGTCTGTTTCTTATCAATAAGATATAGATTAATTAAATATAAAGTAATCTATTTCTTCCTTTTAGATAACAGCTCAAATGGCACATCATGAACAGTTCCAAAGACAACTTCTTATGGAAAGAGAGAGATTTGCTCATATGGGAGGAGGTATGCCTCACCCATCACCCCTTATCTCTCAACATGAAGAATTTTTAAGGTAAATGCTTTGAAATTTTATTATTGCAAGTTTGCAAATGTCATGAAGAACTCTCTAGTATTTCTTATAAAGGGGAATCTTGCTCAAGTAAATCTGCAAAGAAATATTATTAAGTTGAAATCTTTTTTCAGATGTATTAATGTGCTCATAAGAAACCAAGAAATAAAAAATATCCATATTAATGTGTATTTAAATCAAAATTTATAATAGTTGATGTTGAGCTAAGACAAAGTAAAAATCATTTGGTAAAATATATATATTAATCTGTTTCAGTAATATTCTGTTTTAGGATTCAGCACAACAGTCACTGTTTTTAGCATTGGTCACTTTTAATTACTATTTTTGACCTTTAGTCACTTTTTTTTTATGTGACTTGCTTGTTCTTCTTGAGTGATTATTTTCCTTTCTGAAAACAGTATATATATATATATATATATATATATATATATATATATATATATATATATATATATATATATATATATATATACAAACTTAATGAAGTTATAGGTATATTTTTTGTTTACTGTGAAACTGTTTCAAAAAGCAACAAAAAAGAGTAAAATGAAGAGTTTAAAACAAGAGCATTGAAGAAATAACCTAGCTAGAACGAATGTTACAGGATGTTGCAATGGTACAAAAGGATGATGAAGAAATATAATGGGGGAATAAATTTCAAAAATTTCTTGAAAAAAAAAGACAATCCTTATTAATAGAACAGCAATATAGTAAATACCTGAATTATGGGATATAATCATTAAACATAAATTAATATGTGTACTGTTGTAAATTTAGTCACTGTATAGGCATATTAAAATTTATATATAATTATATATTAGTCACTTTTTCCAGTAGTTTTGTGATTGTTACTTATGCTGTGCAATGCTGATTAAAATATCTGCAATCATGGTTTGTTGAAATTTATTACAATGCTTCAAGGAGCTCACATGGGTTCGAGATACTATTGAGAATGCAGTTCTTGAATTCTGAAGTGCCAGGTTCAAGCACTGGCATGTATGCCCAAAGCATATCTCTGTATACCATGGGAACACACACAAGATGAACTATGTGTTTCGGTATTGGCAGGTGGGATTAGCAAAAAATCTTCTTTCCATGTGATGATGAAAATTAAGGACTAAGAACAATCTCCAGTATTCTGTCACAAAATAATTTGCACTTGCCAGAGTATACAACTTGTTATTAGTTATCAAATTCTTTCACATGAGCATCATACCTAAACATTTTTTTACATTTTTAAATGTGCTGACATTTTTTCTTATTTATGATTGCTGTTGCTGAATAGTCTGTTGATTCCTTATCTCTAAACCAGAATGCCTGTTGTCATTTAGAAAGTGAAAATCTTATGTGGTGAATCCAGAATTATTGTAGAGGTTTTTTTACTATAAAAATTAAGATTAATCAGGATGTTTACTACCATTCTGATTTTTATTGTGCTGAGTTTCAAAATCTTTGGAAAAGAGGAATGTATTTGAAATAATATATACTTTAGTTTCAAGTCAGATTTCTAATATTTTAATTTCAAAAAAACATTTGGCATTGTCTAAAATCCTCACTCTACTTCTTGCCTAATGGCACACAAGGCTTTCAGTCTGCATCACCATTTCATGCAGTCTTAAAGGAGGGATCTTGCTTTTACCACCCTGCTTGCCCACCCTGCCTGTTCTCTCTTGCTCTCTCTCATTCATGGACTGTGTAAATTGGGAAGGAAAAAAAATCCACCCCATTTCAGGGTATATTACAAGTAATAAAATATGTAGCATGTTGAACATCCTGTATAATTGCATTGCACATTATTTATGATTATCTGAGCAACTTAGATAAGATAAAATAATCCTCTTCTCTCTTTCATTTTAATAGGCAGCAACAACAAAGAGAAAGGGAAATCAAACTACGAACCTTAGAAGAAGCTGCAAGAGGTCGACCACCTATGAATTAGGCTCTGTGATTCTTCAGCTTTTAAATTAAATCTGTATATATTAGTTAAATTTCTGTACTATTGTCGCTTACTAAGCATACAAATATATATATACACACACACACCATACACATCTTATATATAAATTTGAGAGTATATATTTATAGATTATACCTGTTTATTATTAGCTAGTCGGTCAGCATATTTTTAGCATTTTTCCATTTATCCACAATTAATCAGAAAGTTTTTTTAGAACAGCATAAAATGGAAATTTTTACTATTTAACATATGTATTTGTTTTAAATGTGTAAGAAATGCGAGCTTTTGCTGATAAAGTGGCTAAACTATAAAAAATTTATAGCTATTTTGGCAATAATAAATTTCTTTTTTATAAATATTTTATTACTTTCTAGTAAAGTATCTTTTTGTTGTTACACACGTTCATACATTAATATTTTCTTTCTTCTGGTGTATAAAAAATATTGTAAAATCAGCAAAGAAAACTGTTCTCTTACTGCTTCTTGTTTGTTATCTATCGCATAGGTAATGTATGTATAATTATATTACATTTGACTTATATGTAAATATCAGATTTTTAAGTGTTATGATATATTTGTAATGAGTACTTGTGGCATTTTAAATTTTTCCATAATGCTGTTGTATATTTTGTAAATATCCCTATGCTGTTATAACTACTTAGTTATATGTTTAAATAGTTTTTACTCTAAGATTTTTTTATTGTTCCTTTTTAATTAGAACATAAGTTATTTAATGCTTATGTCCTCTCTCTTTATAATATGCAAACTAATAAGATGGATGTGTACATTATAAAGGAAGAAATTGATAGCATTAAAATGACTGTGTCATGTGATCATTGTCGATACATTGAGAATTGTTATAATAGATATATGTGAATGATGCTTATTTATTGTGATTTCGTCAGAAAACATGTTTTTAATACTCAGTAATTGTGAATTATTTTATAATATTTATAGTAACTTTTGTCACAAGAAAGCAATTTTTATTTATTGAACATAATGTTTAAGAAAATTGTTGTAGGCAGTAAATGGATGAAATGTGCCTGTCAAGTTATAATCAGTACTGCTAGTCATATTTTTCATTCCCACATTTGCATATAAAATGAAATGATATCTATGGAATTTTTTATTATTTTTTAACGTTTTTGAGTTTTGTTATTATTATTACTAATTTCTCTCCTTCCCTGGCCTCTAAACTTGTATGTAATTTAATGGTTAAATGCATTGGTGTTAAAAATATATTATTTAAAACTGAATAGTTGAGACACTTCATCAACTGAACAGTCAATAGTTTTGAAAGTTTATTTCATTCTGTAGATATTGTGATGATATTGAGAGAATTGGGAAGTAGAGGGGAGTTCAAATGAACCAAGAAAAAAAGTTTGATACTTTTTAGAAATTTTTTTAGATGATTTGCCCAGTTGTTTTCTTGACAGATACACATGTAATGGCTATTATATTCTGACAGACTCCTATGCTTTAAAAGAAGTATTTTGTATTGTTAACATGTTTTTATTTTTTTATATATATAATTTTAAAATCACTTTTGCCTTTTTTTATCTGTTTAGTAATATTAATAATGGTAACCTTTCAAGATAATTATCAGTCAGCACTATATTATGAATAACTGTTGTACTCTTTTAAGATCACATTAATTTTATTAGCTTTGATTTAAATGAAGTAACATTTTCTCTATTTAGGTTTAAAAAAATTATTAAAGCTTTTAGAACTAATATTTCATTTGATTCAAAGTATGTAAATTCAAATAAAAAAATATAGTCAAATCATATAACAAACTCCCAGGGACCAAAGATTTGTTCATTATATCTGATAATTTAGTATACTCAAACCATTATGAAAAATATTGAAATTCACGAATTGTATGACTGTTGACATATAATTGAAAATTGATTTACGAAATTTCTTTTAAAACTATCTTTTTGGATAATAACCTATTAAATTAATGCGACTTGAATTGATTAAAAATGTGATTATTTTATCATTTATCCTTTAATTGTTACTGACTCTTTTAAAACAACAGTAATCTGTAATTTTCTGCTGACTTAATTGCAGGAAAACTTTATAAATAACTTGCTCTGTCTTGAATATAGCTGTGATAATAAATGATGAAAAATGACTTGAATGTCAGCAAGAGAATCTTTGCAAAATAGTTATTGTAAAAGGGAAAGAAAGCAGATGTTTTAACCCATCTGTTTTTACTGTCAGAAAAGCAATTTTTTATGAAATTAGAGACAAAGTACTGTTTTCACAACAGCATAAGTTTCAAAGCAAAAAACTGAAGAATATCAGTGAGCATTTGAAAACAAAAGGTTTGTTATGTTCAATTTCTAAGATTTCGTAGGTTTGTTATAAAAGAATAAGATACAATAGGAAAATAGCAACACTAAACTTTTTTTTTTTTATTGTATGCTGGGTTCTCTATAATGGAGTTTAACTGTATTTGCCTAATAGGATTTTTTGAATAAATAACAAAAATGATATGTATATATTTTAATGCACCTTAAAACTTTAAAATATTAAAATTATTGGTATATACAGTAAAACCTTGATGCAATCATACTGGGTCTATCCATATCATTATATTGAAAGACAATTTAATTTCAATCTAAAATATTTCAATTATGGTTGATTTGATATGTTTATGATACAATAAAAAATAAGTATCAAAATGTTAAATATTCCTTAAGTATAGAAATTTTTTTTTTTTTTAAGAGAGAAAACATGTAATAAAATTCACATCTTTGAGAAACCAATTTATTGCAAAAAAATCTCTGGTTTTGTTTAAATAGGTATGTATAGTCTTAAGCATAAAAATGATCATAAGTTGTGAATAAAAGATTCAAAAAAAATATTCATAGAGACCTAATAGATTGAAGGGATTTAGAAGCTGTCACTAAAGAGTACTAGCAATCTGTGTTTTCATTACCAACTTCATCATTGTTTCCCTTTTTATCCAAGATTTTAGACAAAATATCTTTGACACTAACTCTTTCAAAAACCATAACTTCATCATTCGCTGTTTAAATTTTTCTCCATGCCTTCTTTTCTCAGTATCTGAAATTTGAAATGTTGCAATAGGATAGGAAAAAAATTGACTTTTTTTAGAAAATAACTGTTTTACGAAAGTTTATTGCTCTAAGGAATGTCATTAAGTCAGAACATTAAGGTTATATTGAATGCAAATTCATTACTACAAAATATTATCGTGTAGAGATTAATTATTGTATTGGATATTGTTGTAGCAAAGTTATTTACTATATAGTTATTTACTATTATGCTTAGGAAATGGAAATTTTTTTCTGTAATTTGTATCTTAGTTTACTGATAGGTTTATTGGAAGTGTAGCACTAAAAGTTTCTCATGTGGTTTATTTAAATTAACAATGATAAATAGAATGTGTAATGATTTAATTTTTCAGTAGCTTAAAAATTTCTTCCTTTCTGTATTGGTAGTTTATTAATTTATTTTGATTATAATTTCTGGGATGATGTGAAATTTTATCTGCTTCTTCTTAAATTAGAACTTTATTTCACATTAGTATTACAAATATGGTATTTGACAAACTATATATTGTTTGCTGTTATTGAAACTTTAAACCTTTTTTTTTTTCTTTCTCTTTTCACTTTATATTGTCCTCCTTTATTCTACCTTGTTTATAAGTGTTAGTTGCAAAAAAGACTGCAGTGACAAAATTTCAGACTAATAGCATTATGTTAACAGTGTGTTGATGAAATTAAAAATCTTACCTAGAAGCACCCAAAATTTCCTCTAAAGAAAAATATATGAATTCTGTGAGTAATTTTATAAAGTCATAATTTTTACTTTTTTACTATTTTTTAACTGATATTAAATTTTCACAAAGCAGACATTTCTATGGACATTTTTAACATTTAGTATGTGAAAAAAAATTAAAGTTCATTTCATTAAACTTTAATATTTTAAATTGCTATACGTTTAAAAAGAAAACTTTCTAAACCATTCCAGCATAATCAACCAACTTTTCTAAATTTCACCCTTATGGTGAAAAATATAGTTTCTTGTTGGAAAAATTTTTAATTTAACAGATTTACTGTAGAAAGTATTTATCATGTGGTATAAAATCTAATTTATTAAAAGATTTCTAAATATAAAGCTTCTATAATTATAATTTATTATACTCTTTTATATCTGCATGTTTTGTTTATGTAATTTGTATTGTATAATTTTGCCTTTCAATTTCTGAATATATTTTTAAATAAATTTCAAAATAGCCATATAATTTGAAGTGTAAAAAGAATAAACATCTTAATTCATAGTGCCTTGAACTTTTTTTTCTCTCCGATATTTTTTTTTTCTTTTTAAGTTACAGTTTAGATGTTATTTTCCCTTTAAACTATTAATAATTCACTTTTATTATTAACACCAATATTAACAATACTCTAAATTATTAAACAAACCCAGGTTTTAACCATACTTGCCTGCATTGCCTACTTCTATATAAACGCACATTTCAGTATGCATGCATGCATATATATATTTATATAATATATGCATAAACTCCATGTTGTGTTACATGCACATGTATGAATAGAAGACTTTCTATCAGTAAACCTGATGCAAATTTTGCTGTTTGTTCATTTTTAAAAATTTTGTGGAATACTCTTTACAAGTTTAAAATTTTATCAGAACAGTTTAATGATAATATAGGACCACCTTATTCTGTGATTGGAAACTGTTCTAAAATATAAATTGTTTGCTTACAAAATATGAGTGCAAAGCCAGCGTAAATAAGGCACAAATTGAACATGTACATCTGTTTGCAACTACAAGTAAGCTACAGTAGCAAAAATACCAGAGCTCAATCTCCTCCTTTTCTTTTACATTTTTAATGCAGCTCATTCAAAGCTGTAAATAGCTGTCTGGGTTCCAAATTTTTCTATTTATATTATATTTACATTTAATTTGCATTTATTGCTCTATTCTACGAGAAATTTTTTACCTTTGTATACTTATAATAAAGTGCTAAGTTACAGAAAGACATTGTCATAAGTATGCATTTCATTTTCTGTTAGAGCTAAGGTTGTTAATCAGCATGAATTTAATAGTCTGGTTATAGTTTATATTAAAGGAGTAAAAAGTAATTTTAATCACTTGAATTAAAATTAAGTAAGAAAGCTAACATTTATCTTTGAAAATTTACTTTCATTGTATTATGTTACAGTTCTCAGAAATGCAGTGAAATTAGATAACTTCCTCCCTTCTTCTCTTCTCTCTCTAGTGTTTGAATAACAACATTTAAAAATATTCAGCTGTCTTTTTCTCCTATCCCTTAGTCCTTTTTCTCAGAAAAAGTTTCTTTTTGCTCAACTAATTGATTTCTTTTAACTTCATTCTCTTTTTCTAACATTTATTTATAAACTCTGAAATATATGACAGGTATGTATGGGTATAATTGCATACATAACCCTGAGAGCTCTCATTCAGAAATGCTCTGTGTTAGATAAGTATGTATATATAATTGAGCATTTTAGGTACATATTTGTCTCTGGTGTACATTAATTTATTTTAAATAAAACTTATGAAGTATTTGGTTCATGTTAGTATACAATGAACATACATGCAATACCAATATAAAATTTTTTTAAAATGTTTTTGTTCTAAAAATTAGTTTGAAATGTTTATATTTCTATAGAAAAATTTATTCTGAAACAATTTTTATTGTGGTATTTGTGCTTTACATGTTGATGTTTTATAAAGATGATTATTTTTTTTATTTGAATAAACTTATACATAATTTTGCTGGTTGTGTTCACTAATACTTCAGTTATTTTCACTTTTTATGAAATTAAATTCTGTATATTTAGTAACTTTAATTGTGCAGTCTCCTTCACCTGAGAAAGATATACTTTTTTTTTATTATTATTATTAGCCAGACAATCATTTCATCAAGTTTTCGTGTCAGCCATTGATTTAAAATTTTTAAATTCATCAGCTTCTTTAGTCATTATAAAAAAATTTCACTTTTAAATATATATATATATATATATATATATATATATATATATATATATATATATACATACATACATACTTAGGTCTTTTAACATTTTTCATTCAGTTTAATTTATAATTAAGCTCTTTAATTCTCATTTTACTTTAAGCACCACTGGCTGAAAAGAACTTATTTTGGATACTTGGAATGAGTTTCTCATTTAGCTGTGAGGGGGAGGAAATAGTTTAACTTTAAAATTGCATATTACATATTGTTCTGATCTCTTTTGGATGCCACTTTTACTACCAGTATATACTAAATTTTAAAACACTCATAAAAAGATACATAAAGAGGGTGAGAATCAGATAAATTTACAAGTAGAACTAATATTTCATGGTTCACATATTTTAAAATATAAAACTTTATTAAATACTTCTGTATATCACAATTTTTTTTTTAATACAGTGGCAGTATATTTAGAACTCCATGTTTCATTTTTGAAAATAAGTACAAATGATGATTATAGTTTGTACAGAAATGAAATATATGTTAGCATTAATGTGCAAACATGTAAAAAAAAAGTTAAATATTAATATATATGTATATCCTATGTTGATTATCTTTTTCCCTCTTAAATTTTATATAGTCTTGATAATGTATATATGCTTTATCTTTAATAGCAAATACTCATTTGTACCATAAGTCATGAAATTAGAAAAGATTACACTTTTATTTCTTTGTGATTTATGTGTATTTAATATTGAATATCTTTGTCAGTACTGTGAAAGTTCTATATTTTGTTAAATAATTTTTAAATGTTTCAAAGCATTATCTATTCAATAGCTGTCATCCTTTCTAACTCTTTGCTTAGCTTATGTAAATGTCAGAGTGGCCTCCATGTGCTTTCTGTACTGTACTTTGATTGCAACCTTGTATTTTTATATATAAATACACTCCTGTTTGATATGTATATATATGTAATGCAGGCATGTGGTTTTGTAAAGCATATATGTATAGTTTTGTAGGACACCACTCATAGTGGCTAATTTGAAATGTACAGCCTGATTTACTTATTGTAAGCATTTATATAGTTATTGCTAACTTTTTTTGTTGTTGCAGAATATCAATGTAATAACAGAAATGGGATTTTTTTATGTATTAAATTGTTGTGAAAACAAAAAAAAATAGATTAAAAAGGGTAGTAAATAAAAATATTTTACATGAATTTTAATGTATGGTTTTTTTTATATTTTTAAAGCAGTATAACATTGTCTTAATGGACAAGATTTAAGAAATACAATTTGATGGGGAAATTAACATTGTTATTACAAATGCATGACTTTTTTTCTTTTAAAATGTATATAACTGCTACTTTAATGCTGTAATTGATTTTAAATTTTTCTATTATCTAGTAATTATATTACTAATAGAATTAACATGAGAGCCTAAGTATAAAAAATAGCACTTTTTTAATTAATAATTTTTTAAATAAAAAACATCTCAGATAGACACTACAGGACTTCCTTGTATTCCTAAATTATACACTTTTTTTTCTTTCGTATGATGCGCCATCAGGATTATCAGCTGCACATTTATCATAAGAATGATGTTCTCTGAGTAGAGTTAAAGTACTGCCATCTGATGGTAATTTGCTGCATTAATATTCCTTATATTGATTGGCATTTTTCATAACAAATATTTCATAAAGATTTCTTGGAAATACTTCCTTTACTCCATACCAAAAATCAATAAATGGTAAAAATTCAAAAATATTCTATGCAAATAATTGATTTTTGTTTTGAATAGAACATAAAAGCAATTACAACTGCTTATGAATATCTAGCTCTATGTTGCATTGTTGAAGACTGGCTGCGTTAATATCCATTATATAAAGTGTAGATTACATTGAAAAATGGAGGTACACAACTAGATACAAAATTTCAACATTCTATACTGCTATTCCTTTTGAGTTACGTAAGGTACTTACATGTATTTAAACTAGTCAAAATTCATTCTGGAATAATCAAAATGGATAGTTAGTTTCAAAGTTTTTTGTATATATACAGGTGTAATGCTAAAAGTGGTCAAAATGGATCATACCATTCAAATTTGTGGAAGATTGAAAGTTTTAACATTTCCTTTACTTCACAAAGTAAAAAGTGGAGATTCCACTAATTCTGTAAAGAAAGAGCACAAGAATACGAAAATAAACCAACAAATTAATATTTACCTTTTTGAACATCTGATATCTTCTTATTTTGGCATACTGATGTATTTTTCATGTTCAAATAAAACTTAGTAACATTTAATTTTCATTTTTGCTTTTCCATCTAAAAGCCCATATTGTTTTGCCTAGTAAATATATACTATCTCTATGAAATATCTACTTATTCCAGCTTAATGAATCTATTTTATTTTTGATAATTCAAATAAAAATATCTTTGCAACTGCCAAACATATATCCAAAATTCTATAAAGCTTGGCTGATTTCCTAATTTTTTTTTTTTTTTTTTAATTGTTAAAATTTTATCTTACATTTACCAAAATTATAGTTTAAAACTAACTATAAAATGCTTTCAAAACATATTCTCTATCATGTATGTTCTTGATTTATATACACTAAAAACTTAATTCACTGCATAATCATGTTCTTTTAACCCTTAATTGTGCCCTTCTGTCATACAGGCAACATATTCAGACAAATTTTGTCAGGCCTATACCTTAAACAGGCTATACTCTTGCAATAAAACAACCCATTGTGCTTCCAATTTTTTTGCACCCATATCATTTCTATTGTACTATTATTGATATTAAATAAGCCCATGTTGTTTTAGAAGAGAAAGTGGAATAATAGTCCATATTTCAGATAATAGTGTACATTAATTTGAAGCATATACAATTTTTTCGTTCAAAAATTGCATATATTTTCAGGGGTGCTCCGGAGGTACTGCAGAATTTCAGGTTCAGAAATAATATCTTCCAGATTAAAAATTTCCACCATAGTAGTTTAAATCGAAAAAAGTAAAAACTAAATATAAAGGCTTCTTGTCAAACTTGTTATCGCTTGTGATTTGTGTTTCAGCCAGGGTTGGCATGATTTAAATCAGTTGATTTTTTTTTTTTATTTTTTTAAATCATTGATTTAATTTTTTTTTTTCACTTCTTTTAAAACCTATATTCCAAAGACAGGAGAATTGGGAATCAGTTAGCACTGTAATACCAATAAATAAATAAGTGTAAATAGATAGAATGTGCTTTCCAAGAATTTAGGGGTTGTTATCGGAAAATATGTAGTAGGGGTAGTACAATGATTGATTATGACTGGTGAAATTCATTTTATATAATGGGAGGTAAAGAGAGTATTACAGAACTTGAAATCCAGTTTGTCTACCAAATAACAGCCACGGCTTCATCTGCTGGAATGGAAAGACAGTTTTCTTCTTTCAGTATTGTTCATTCTAGCCTTCATAACTAATTAAGAGTGGATAAAGCATCAAAGCTAGTGTTTTTATTGAAATAATTAAATCCATAATTCAGTGCTTAAAAAAATATTGAAATGTGATTTGTTTTTTTTAAATAAATAGGCTAATTTATTTAACATCTAAGAGAGAGATTCTCCAAAAAAAGTTTGGTAAGTTTTTAATTGTTAAAATTGAAACAATCACTGCTTTAATTTACTAACAATTAAATTCACTTTTTGAAATTTACTAACAATACATTAAATCTAATATTAGTAACATGCAATTATTTAATAAATGTAATTAGCTTTTTTTAGTTTTGGGTTTTTGAATACAAATATAAATTTAAGGGTTTTTCAATTAGAGGCACAATTATCCCTGCATTAAAATTTTTCAGACTAGCTTGGAAAACATATATAAGGAAAAATAAGTAAGTTATATCTTTATAAAAACCAATGAATTTAAAGAACAATAGTATTTTAGTATTGTTTGAATTGGAATCATATTAAACATTAAAACACCAAACAATTCTTTAATTTTTGAACAAATTTTGTCAAAACTGTGCAAGAGGGTTAAACAAAATTAATGCTTTTATTATGTATTTTTTTTTCCTCACAATAACTTTTCTTTAAACTGAATAAAAATATAAAAAATACCATTTTTGTGAATTTTAACAGTTTACAAGAATGATAGATCTTTATTTTTAGAAAGATTGAAATGCAGTGTTGAGGTTGATAATCTCATTTGTTAGAATGGGAAAACTTATTCAATGAGTCAAATTATCTTTTATAGAGACTAAAGCTAATAAACATTTCTTTCACTCTCAGGATGTTTCGTTGTTATAAAACCAATTATTCAATATATGATTTAGACTTCTTTTAGAAAGCATTACTTAGTTTTTTTTTTTTTTTTTTTTTTTTTTTTTACCATTATTGGGAGTTTAGTCAACAACATTAATAATTAAAATACAACTTAGGTTACTTTTTTTAGTAAGCTGAATGTAGGTTATTTCATGATTATATTCTTATATAATCATGAAAGCATAAAAATTCAAAATAATTAGATCTACAACATGTCTATAATAAGCCATTTTAAATACAGTTAAAATATTGCTAGTTTTTTTCTAAACTTGTTTTTAAATTAGATTTTAAATATTACATTTAAATTTAAAAAATATTTTACCAGTGATTTTGTTATAATTTAAAGGAGATATGCTTCAAGAAACTTATCCGTATAAATATTAAAATATTTTGTGCTCATAATCATAATTTCACTCTTAAGCAAATATTATTAACATGTTTTGTAATGTTATAGATTCAAATAATATTTCTTTTCAATTCTTCATAAGGTGATAATGTACTCTTATAGATTAAAATAAATTTTTTAGAGAGAACATTTCAACTTTAAATTTATAAGTATTGAAATTTAACTTAAAAATGAATAAATTTATGTGTCAAAATGCAAAAACAGCTACAGTGATTAATAATAGTAAATGACCATTTCATATATAAATCTAGTTCACTAAGTTTGTATAAGGCTAATTCTGATATTTATTACTGATGTAAATACAATATGAAACCAAATAAAATATAAATAACTATTTCTGTATGGAAAATCTATAAGACAAACAGAGTATAGTATCAATTAATCATTTAATAAAATGGAAGCTATTTCATCCACTGATTTTTAAGTTTTAAAATCAATTGACATTTTTAAAAAATAACAAAAAAAAATATTTGAACTTTTACTTTTAAGCTTCATCATCAGATACATCATCTGCTTCCTTTCTAGCAGCTAATTTTTCAGCTAATAATTTAGCAGGCTTAAAAAAACCTGATGTCTGTACACCACAAACATAACATCTAGTACTCTTCTTATAGTTATCTAAAGCACATTTTTCACAAAAATAATGATTACATTTTGTTACAACAGGCTCTTTAAAAGAATTTCGGCATATGAAGCATTTAAAAGGTAAATCATCTTCATCTGAGCTAATTTCATATTTTGTAGAGTCTTCTGCTCCATAAGTATTATTTGCCATTTCCAATTCTAATTGCCAACCTTGCTTATAATCTGATCGATCATGCATAAACTTGCAACTGTCACCAAACCCACAAAATCCAGTTTCTTTGTAGTCTTTACAAATATCGGGTTGATAATCCCATCTGACTGTAGATCTAATATTATCAGGAGCACGGATAGGTCCTTTTCTTACCATACCACTAGATGCATTACCCTGTGCAGTATCTTTTTTTGTGGTGTACTGGACATAATTGTTAATTCCCCTGTAAATTTTGTCATCAGCTTTACCCTTAAGCTCTTCATTAATCTTTTGGGCTTTTTCAAAAATTGTTTGTGCGTCTCTGTCTTTTTCAGTTTCAGTTTGCAAATACATTGTTGCTCCCATGTCTGATGGTCCTGCTCGTTCTGCTGTTTTAGAAGATTTAAATGCTGGAATTACATCCTCATTTTCACTGTCACTTTTTACAGATGCATCTTGCTGTTTCTTTTTTATCCCAACTTTTGTTCCTTGTATCATGGGATTACTAATGTTAGATTTCTTTTCTTTACGTACAACTACCGTTTCTTCTTCACTACTAGAATTCTGTTCATCATCTATTTTTCGTTTTCTAATATTACGCTTACCAGACCGCTTGAAACTTACTTCAGACATATTAAGCTTTTGATCAAAAATTAAATACGCATCAGTATAGAACACAGTAATAATAGTACTATAATATAATTAAAAATTTATCTTTTTCGAACTTGCAGAAAGTTTATTATTTAGATATGATATACAGGAATTAGTAAAAAAGTTACTTTTGGACAATTTACATAAACACGGTCTTAAATTTACAATAATAAACAACTCTATTTTATAGTTACAATAACAGTTAACAAATTCATGCGGTTGTGAAATTTGCTGAGCTAAGGTCATTTATGCGGTTGTTTATCCACCACTGATCACTAACTCTCGCTATTTCTAATTTCAGTTTCCAACAAACACTTTGTACCACTAAAAAAGTCAGTTAAATTTAGCCCGACTAATGAGGTAGGCTCCCCCCGTGTACTTGAAATTTTACTAGTACAGTGGACTCCGCTTAATGTGATCAGTTTGGAACACCGTAATTTTGATAACAATAACCGTTTGATAACAACAATATGCAAAAAGATATGCAAAAATAGATAAAATTAACCCTCCCCCCTTTAATTCACACGTAATAAATTTCAAAATGAAATGAAAAAAACTCACTTTATATTTATGTACTGTATATTATCCTTTAAAACATAAGAATTGTTTAGTCTATGCACCTTCTTATGGAGAACGACGAAGTAATTCGTGGACGCTCCTTGCATAGGTGATTTCGGCTCTTCAGACTTCTGTATTGTATCAGAGCCTCTGTGTATGGGTATAAATGGGTCTTTTCGATAATTTCTTTTTTAAAATTTCTTGGACGATTTAAATTTTTTATTGACAATGTGGCTCCTTTCTCTCAAAAATCTGACAATCCGTGATGCTTAAAGTTGTGATCTGTGATCGTCATGAAAGTCACGACAGATAAGACACATGTCCTCCGTGGTATATTTCTAAAAATTGTTTTTATTTTTAAATTTTGTTGGCGCGTAATGTAAAATCTCAAAGCATGTTTTTTGTTGGAAAATAAGCACGAACAGTGTTTTCCTAGATTTGTTATAGAACTCGTACATTCTTTTTATTCCATTTAAACTCAGGAAATTTATTTAATTACTATTATTTAGACATATTTTAAAAACAGAAGTGAGTATATGTTTCATTTGTTCCTCTTAGACTTATTTCGCCAACTTTCAAAGATTTGTATACATGTGTTAAAAATTTATATGTGCGTTATTATACTGTTTATGTATTTGTTTTACATGTAAATAAAATGAAAAATAGAACAGACAAAATATCTAGATCTGCAGAGTTTTGTTCTGTTGACAATGACATAGAAACATTTTATTGGAATCCTCTCAACAGCCCCCTTCCATCTTCTCTCACCCCAGAGAAAAATCACTACTTATTTACTTTGTGTCTTTTATAATATTCCTTTTCTCAAAGTCAACAATTTGCTAACTCCACCAGTCCTAGTAGTTTCAATTTTATTCACTGTTCTAAGTATAAGTCGCAAAATCGTTTTCATAATCTCAAAATATGGAAACCTTTAAAATAAATTTTGTTAGAATAGCAGAATAGAGGTTGCCAAAATTTTTGGTTTGTCATCTCTAATTTAAAGTCATAATCATCACTTTATTTAACTAGCAAATGTTTAACAGGGTTCCCACGATCCTTAAAAGTCCCTAAGAACTCCTTAATTTTAGCTTTCATTTTTAAAGGCCCTTAAAGCTACTTAATTTTTGTCAAAGGTCTTTAAAAACTCCTTAATTTTTAAATTGGAATGTGATCAATTTCTCCATCTACGAGATCCACAGTCTCATGTGATTTCCTATCAGTTTTCTTAAATGACAAATATATAATCTTTCATATACTTAAAAGGTTTAAAGTATAAAATCAGCTGCTCTTTCCTAATAGATAAGTCATGCAGATTTTAATTAAATGGAGCATGTAGGATGGGGGTTTTTGCTATTTCAGTTACTTATGGAAGTTTAATTTTCCTTGCATTCAATGTAATAGAAAAGTCTAAAACTTTTCTTCTTTCCCAGGCAATGCCGGGTATAATCAGCTAGTATATACATATATATATATATATATATATATATATATATATATATATATATATATATATGCCAGTCATTTCTAAACCCTCAAAAAATACTGTTTATAATATTGTATTTTATTCACAATTTATTTTTAGTTTGATCTCTCCAAAACCTTTAGATGTACATTTTTCAAAATTAATTTTTGTCAAATAGATTTATCTTATATTAATTTTTAGGCATTTTTAAAAACTTAATTCTGAAATATTGTAAGGCTTTTATTGAACTTGCCTTGTCTGGTTCATAATCATTAAAATATGTTCCTTGGGAGATAGGGTTTATATATTTCAAGTCGTGTATTTCAAGTAAATCCTTATAAAAAGTTACTTAGGTCCTTAGAAAGCCCTTAAAAAGTCCTTAATTTTTGTTCCTGAAAAAGAGTGGGAACCCTGTTTGAGTAACTAAATTTTTTTTATAAGTCTCTCTAAACATATTTTCATGTTATTTATCAAAAATTAATCTTTTTATAATTTTGTCAATTCGTAAATTATTTAATCAATACAATAACCAAGACAATTCAAATTCTGTGCAGAATTAAAATATTTTTAAGTGGGTTTTATTTTAATCCATCCATAAACAAATTTTACTTTGGTTATTTCCAGGAGATTTTTTAGTATAAAAATCATCAGTCCCTGATGACTTTCACACGAGAACGTATGACGGAAGAGTGGTCAATTGGTTAGGGTGCTGGCCTTCGTGTGATCCTGGATTCGTCGTTTGTGGCATAAGAATCACACAACTAAATGGCATGGATGTTCATAGCCGTTCGGAATCGACTTTAAGCAGTAGGTCCTAGTCTCGTTAGCCCTTGTGTTGCAAAAAGTAGACCATAGCGTTCCAAACTGCTCCCTGATGACTTTCATATTTCTAGACATAATACAGTGTGAAATGGGTGATCAAATACTACATAACAGCAAGACAATCCCAGCGTTCTGAACACATTAAAGATATATTCCTTGTTAACAATAAAACTGTTTCACTGTAACTTTTCTTAGTTTAAAAATTAATTCTTTATATGGTAGATAGTGGGATTTTTAAAAATATTTGGTCAGATATAGTGTAGAGAAGAGGGTAGCTTGGAGCAGAGATTGGATACTTTTTTACTCTTAAGAGACCCATTTTAAATAAGGCACCATTAAAAAAGGCTCCTTAAGTTAACATACCATCGCCGTTAGGTAGTGGAAAAGTAGAGTGGGAGGGGCTGTAAATGTCGTATTATATGTGTTAGTCATGGTTTCAAATTTGTTTATTCTCTGTTTTTTGTATATTTTTATCAGTTTTCTGCATTGTATAGAAATAATATAAAATCAATATTAAGTTATTTTAATTATTTAACATAATTTACAATAAAAATATTTTTGTATTCACATAGGGGTAAGAACTTATAATAATAATCTATAACTATTTTTTTAATAAACAACTGCTTACTCTTATACCAAATTTCAAGTAAGATTAATAAAGAAGTATTTTAAATAAATTTATTACATTTAAAGATATACATTTGAAAAACATATAAAAGCAGTTATAATATTAGAAGCAGTTTGGTTTGGTTTAGTTTTTGAGTGCTATGGTCTCCTTTTTGCACCACGAGGGCTAATGAGACCAGGACCTACTGCTTAAAGCCGATTCCGAACGGCTATGAACATCCATGACATAGTGGGATTCGAACCCACGAACTCCGGTTCCGAAGGCCAGCTTCCTAACCATTAGGCCATTGTTCGGCAGAAGCATTTTGAATTAAATTTATTGTATAAAGAATTAGTAAAATATACAATTAACAGTCATAAAAACTTGCATTCATGTCATTCTTTATTTAATTCTATTATTTTTTAAATGGTCATAATCTATATAACTAGCATATGGCAGGCATCAGTAAAATTTTTAATTTTCTAGAATTGTAAAGTAGCCTATAAGGCAGGTAAAAAAAAAGATTTGTTTTTTGGCAGAGAATTGTCTGGTACACTCTCAATCATTTATTTATCTTTACTAACTGCATGTTAGTTGCCAACTTTAATTTATCGTGTCATATTACGTGATAGGATGGACAGAAGAGAATGTTTTAATATTGACAGTGAATATTTTGCTGTATATATGAATGATTATAAATCTAAAATTTAGAAAATCAATTGCAAACCTTGTGGTTATGTATAAAAACACATAAGCGAACAAACTTCTTAATTTTCAAAGATAAAAACTTAAACGCTAGATATTTATTATTCTGTGAAATAGACTCCTAGATTTTTATGAAAAGAATTTGTTGTTAATATCGGTGATAAAATTTTCTATGCAACAAAAAATATAAATTTTAAATTAGCACATATGTGCCTAATGTATTATTTAAGACAAATAGAAAAAAAAATTATTTACGTCATATCTAAGTTCAGTGATAAAACATATCAAAATAATGCAGAAGATATTTAAATAATTTAAAAGAAATGGTTAAAGGAATGACTTCATAATGTTAGAAGAAAATGTTACTTTTACCTCTTTATTATGTAATAAATTGAAAAATTTAATGTCTTGCTTTTAACCGGGGACAACAGAGCTTGAAATAATGGCATTAAATACTCGAAAAGGGAGGGAAGGGGTGGATTTCGAATGTTTTTGAACTCGCTTTGAGTTTTGCTAACCTTAACTCATCAAAAATTCAATATGGATGGCTCTATCCATTCCAGGTCCAACCGCTTCATAAATTCACTGACAGATGGACAGACAACTTATGCTATTATTATATAGGGGATTAAATATTAATGCATCCTCTTGTTTTATGAGGTAGTACAGGAAACTCATGGGGGCTGCATGTTCTCCTCTGTGACTTAGGGGCTCAAGCTCTTCCCTTTCAGATTCAAAACAAAGTATTGGCCTTCCTGTATGGAAGTCATGGTACAATTATATTGTGGGTGTCTTTCATTTGTGCACGATTGGCAACATTGCTTCGTGTTTGTTGGTAGCATAGATAAAGGCAGATTTGGTGGGTGTTTTCCAATTGAGGGGAGAGGATGTTATAATGCATATATATTGTGTACAATAAATCAAGAAAAGAAAATAAATGTTGTGTATTTTTTAAGAAGTTACTTACCTTTAAATCGGTTTTGTAAGCCAAATTGTTAGCAATATTTTCGAGCTAAGAATCTCTAGATCTCAATTATTTGTTGATGAAATTTTATATATATCATTAAAAAAATATTTCTATTTAATTGGCATTGTCTACATGTTTGAAATGTTTTAAATTAAAAAGTATTTAATAGTCTAATGGGTATTGCACATACGATTCCAGACATTCTTTATAATATAATTAGCTAATTTTAGAAATCATACTCACAAGTTGAAATTTGGGAAATCTCAATTTAAAAATAAAATTGTTGTTAAATCTATTGAAACATCTCAAACTTTCTTGCCGCTAATTTCTATTCCACAGGACACATTTATATGAAGTTTGTTTTAAAATATCTGTTAAGTAAAAATTTGTTATGATTTTATTAATGATTTTGATAGATTCAAACTTGCTTGATCCATTTTACTCAAAGGTGTTTTATTATTTAATCAAAAATCTTTTTCATTTTAAAATTATTTTTTATACAATATGATATATATCACAAATTATATAAACATACATACATACATACAAGTGTATAAGTATATTTATCTGTACATTTTTTATTTATTTTTTAAGCATCTCACCAAAATTTTACCAATTTTAGACACTAAGTAAAATCTGCCAGATACATAATACATTTGTTGTAGGATTCAATTAACTATTGATATTTGGGCAGAAAACTTCATGTCTTCCTTATAATATTTGATGTCAAAATACAACTTAAGTCTACTATCTCGACTCTGCATAATCTGGAAGTTTTTCTCTCCCCCTGCCATATTCCTATTGTTGACTTAACAAATGAATGTTTCATTTAAATACTCTAATTTTGTTTTATTATTCTACATTTAAAAGGAGGACAGGATTGCAAGCAACTGAAAAATTTGACTAGCTTTCATCCCTGCTACTACTACTATATATGCTGGATGATGATAAGATAAATCGGATGATGCCTTTTGATAGCATAGTCCTTTGGTTCCTCCATATAACAGTTAAAAGAAGTATAAGATTTCTTTTAAGTTTAGCAGTTTAAAAAAAAAAATCTGAGTTGTAAGTCTCTGTTTAATTGATCATGGCATATAACAAACAGCTAACTGTAGGGCTTAAAGCCAAAAAGGTAGATTGCAGTGTTTCACTGTAGAGAGATCAGTGTACAGAGCCCTTTTTATTGATTTCAGTCAGAGGTGGCTTCATTTGCCCAGCCGAAAAAACCCAAGCGAGTTTTTTCAAAATTGTGTTCGCAAAATCTTTATTTAAAATTCCACATATTTAACTAATAATAAATATATTGAATTAAATCTATAATATATATTACATATTTCATCTTTGACAATGATCTTAGATTTTGTTTAATTTGAGGGGTCTAAACTGCTAGAAAAAACAAAAACTTAAAAACTTTTCAAGGAAAAATAGTTATCTGTATAACAAATACAATAAAATTTAAATTAAACAAAGTTAATAAGAATGTATGATGAAAAAAATAAGAATATTGAAGTATTACATGTGATAAAATTGAAAAATGGACAAGAAAAATTGGGAAAAAAAATATGTATAACAACTTCAAATAAATAAACATGGGGATAATATGTATAATTAATTCTGCTACTTATCATATATAACTTACAAATTAACTAAAAAAATATCTTCTGAATGCTTTAATAACACAATACTGCTAACAAATATAGAAATAATTTAATACATTTTATTGAAAAGAAAAAACTTCAAATGCAACTATTTCAAAGCCAACTTTTAGTATAAAATAATCGCCATTCAAAACTAGTTTTTTGATGTTAGAAAAATTTTATAATATGAAAAAAAATTATTTTTAGATTTCAAAATTTCCTTTAATTTAGACAAAAATTTGTTCTGCATAATTTAAAATTGATTTTTAAATTTTAAAAAGTGATTAACATTTTAAATTTATTTTAATCCTACAATTATTTATATATCCTGTCCTCTTACATAACAAAAAAAACTTGAACAGTTTTCAAATCCCCAAAAAAGCATCTAAAACCCATTAAAGTATAGTAAAAACCCTGATAAAAGCCCAAAAACCCACTGGGCTGGGTTTTTGCCAACCCTGATTTCAGTAGATATTCATGATATAAATAAAATATTAAAAAGAGAAAATAAAGATGGGTATCTCTTCAGCATCCCATTCAAAGGTTTATTTTAGCTAAATATTTGAATGTTGAAGTATTAAATGAACAGTAAGGTGTCTTCCATAAATGAGGTCATATTTTATCAATATTTTGGACCCTCCCTATCCTTTTCTTTGTTACAAAGTGTTGTATTTTAACATTCCCTCTCCTCCTTCTCCTTGTGACATTTCACAAATATTAAATAAACTTATACTTGTATGTCAGAAACAAAGCACTACATTATAGATCATATTTCAGATTTTATTTTTGAATTTTAATTGTTTTAATGACATTTGTTAGTGTTTTAGTAACTCAACCAGGGCTTTGTATGTCCCATACGAGTAACCAGATGCTACTGTGACCTCCCAGAGCAACTACATAGCTGTTGCTTACTTGCAAATGGCCCATCATGGTCCAAATTTTATTTAATCCAACCTGGTAAGGAGCAAATACTACAAAGGTAAGCTCATGATTACCAGACAGAACATGGAAAAGATTTTTCGGGTGTGTGAAATCCGTACGCACCTAAAGGAAGTATGCTCCTGATGAGTTAATGACATCTATAAATATAACAATAATAATGATTCACATACTTATTTTTTATGAAATAAGAGTAAAGGTTTACAACAAAAGTATAATTAATTTACAATAGCAATAAATTATAAACTTGTTTGTGCCATTTTCATTTCTATACCTCTTACTCAGGTGTGTTGACTTATCTTTCATAGGACATCTTAAGAGTGTTACATGGAGGTTTTCTGCTAAGTAAAACTTTCTGCACCTACTATAAAAAAAAGGGGGTGGGGATGTTACTAAAAAAAAAATTGCATGAAAGTTGCTTTTGTCCCAATTAAAAAAATTTCTTCAAATTTTGATTAATTTCAAAATTAAATCAGCTTATTTTAAATATTTTTATTTTAACCAAAATATATTGTTTCATTTCTTGTTACTTCCTTCCCCCCCACTTGTTACAACCTGCCATAATTTTATGAACCTGTATTCTCTCTCCAAGTATGACATCATGTGAAGGCATCCCCTAAAATGTGTTTTCTGTCTTTGCCAGTTTTTTTTTAACATATATATCTAGTTATAATTTTATATTAAATTTTAACCATTTTTATTTTTATACTTTTAACAGCATATCTAAATATTTTGTCAAACTTGATTGGATCCACATCACTGCTCACTTGAAAGATGTCTAGGTCAGAAATGGATGTAGCCAATGTACTTTCACAACAAAGGATAGATGGAATACAGAGACGACATGATAGAGCTGAAGAATCATATTACAGAGTCAAAATTTTTCAGAATGATGCAGATAGGAATTTATATATTTTACCTTCATTTACTCAAATAGGAGAAATATATAAAGTGAGACGCAAAGTACCTCGAAGAAATCATCGTTGTAATATGTATTGTGATATATGTGAAGCTTGTGTTCATCAGTTTAGCTGTGATTGTCCAGATGCTAGAGAAAATCTTAACTTCTGCAAGCATATGCATGTTCTGTGTTTAAATAATTTTGAAACCTCTCAACTGAGCGATGCAGAAAGAAGAAGAGTGGAAGATACACTTGATCAAATCCATGGAAACGCATGGAGAAGTATAATTAACAATACTCGAACAAAAACTACTGTTAAAGAATGCTTGCGCAAAGAAGCAAAAGCAGAAGTCAATGGACTTTTATCTGTTATTGATGAATTTACTTCTGATAGAACATATAAAGAAATAATTCAGACCATTAGAAGCCTGAGATCTAAAATTGAAACACTTGAAGGCTCCAACACAAATGCATCATCTGTCATTGATCCATGTACCTAAATTTGAAACAACCTGTTCACATTGTTTAACCAAGAATGTTAATCCAATAAAATATTGCTGTAATCATATTTTACCTTTTAGAAATAGTTATTAAATATTTCTATATAACCATCAGTCTGTTACTTAAATTTCATTCTGATTCAAGGATAAAAAAAAAAAAACTTAAATCTTCCCTTTTTAAATGTTGCACTTTTGACTGCATTCTTAACATGAGCTTAAATAATTCTGTCATATAAAATACATGACACAAAAATCTACATTAAAATTTCTTTTTAATATTAAAAAAAAAAGTCATCCAGCACCATTCCTTAAAACATTTCTTAGTGCACTAGATATTTACCAATGGTTTTAAGTTCTTTAATGTATGTTTATCATGTATAAAGAAAAACTAAGAATTTATTTTTACTTGTGTTAAATACAATCATTTTAACACTTTTTTTTATTTCATAGTATTACATCCTTTATAACTTAGATAAATGCTTTACATTTAAAAGAGAATATACAGTTTTATAGCAAAATAATATTAATAAAGACAATAACAAAAAAATTCAAGAAAGTAAGAGAATTCAAGAGAAAATTAATGTACATGGAACAAATCACCATAAAATAAATTATTTTAAAAAATTATACGTTTTAAAACCTAGGTTTTCAACTAAGGTAGTAACACATTCAAATCAAATCCAAATAGAGAGCTTTAAGGCAAACAGTGGACAAAATCTATTTAAAGAAAATACATATCTAAAAAATTATCAATAAATCAATTGAATATTGTATGTACTGTAATAAATGCGATATATTTTCAATTATAAATTTTGTGAATTCCACCTTGTGCCACCATTAGGCCACCCCTAGACCAGAGTATGGAAATTTTATCTGCATTTTCTTGATCTTTTGCTGAATGGGGACTCAGTGCTGTAGACGTTTGACTGTCTAAGAAAGGGAACATTACTGAATGTGGAGATTTATGAATGTTAAAAGAAATTTGAACACAAACTTAATAAATTGTTAAAAATCAACTAGCCTCATTTTATTAAACGGTCTTTTTGCTAAAGTACTTTTTTCTTTGTGATTTTTAATAGATAGATAATATGTAACAATATTTGGTATCTTTTAGCTATTATGGAAGATGGGCGGTGGTCCAGTAAAGGTTGTGAATCGCAGTTTTAAAACAAGGATGCACAGAAGATCGACGAAATTTAACTTTAAAAATATAAACAAGCAGTCGTGAAAAATTTTCACTTTATTATGGTTGGTTTGGATCACTATGGTCTACATTTTTACTACACGATGGTTAACGAGACCAGGATTTAAAGCTGATTAATACAGCTACAACAATCTATGACAGTAGTGTGATTTGAACTCGCGAACTTCGGTACCGAAGAACAACGCCTACTCACTTGGTCATTGTTCAACTTTTCAAAATCAGAAGAAAATTTATATATATGTGTGTGTGTGTGTATCATTAAACGAGTTCACCGGTGAAAAATAGCTATAAGTACATCCTGATCATAGACACTCACTGGACCAGGTGTCCCTTCTTCAGAGAATATATATTAATTCCTGCCAACTTTTACAAATTATTCATAGAATTTACACTGTTGTACACATGAGCAGAGAAATTTTACTTGATTTGTAACTGGGAAAATGTATTCGGAGAAAGAATGGCAGATTTTTCGCTTAGAGCCTACTAAAAACTTTCAGAATTCGTTTTAAGCTGCAAGTCTCAGTTCAATTAGCTCTCGTGTAGTTTATAAATTGGTTGTAGTGTTCCCAACGTATTAGACCTTAGGAAAGTGGCCTTGTAAACCCCTTCAATCATAACCATCCTTATTGAGGAGTTATACCATCACCGTTATAGTTCATAGGAAGGGTGTCTTTCATCAGGGCTAATAAACGCTGAAGGAATAAAGTATCTTATTATTAAACGTGAAGAAAAATCCATATGGCTCCCCTAAGGAGCCCAACCAAAAACTAATTCGTTATCAGCTTACTTTTTGGCAAATAGAAGTATCGTGCTTAGGTAGCAAAAGAATTTACAAGCGGTGGACTGTATAACAATCTTTATTTCTTCTTTCACGGCATGTGTTCCACCTGTCCTAGGCAGAAACCGTCACAACAAAGCAAAGTTGATGTGCATTACATTTGCCAATGCGAGTTGGCTGGGCGCCTGTATGTTAGGATGTACGGAACATCCCACCCAGCGTTGAAATATTACATACTTATTTCAGATAACGAGAAAAGGAATACAATATACAAACATTATCAACATAATATAGTAACATTTACATGAAAGTTAAAGCAAAATACAAATTAACATTTAATTTTAAAACACTAAAGAAGTAATTAGTTTACAGTTGGCATATAGTTCTTTGTTCGTAATATACTAACTTTCAAATTGGTCTTCCGAAATTGCTTTTTTGCATCTGCAACTCTGACCTTTCCGTCAGAACATGGAGTCACGGTGATTCGACTCAATGACCAAGTACAAGTGGGAAGTTTCGTTTCCTTCAATAGCACCTACATACCAGGAATTATATTTGGTTATTCAAACAACCATTTACTGCGTTGTTGTAGGTAACTTAAATAGCTGTTTAGTCAGCGTTTACATATCAATTGCGTAATTGAGTTTTTTTGCCACTTATTAAGAATGTTGTCCTTTTGATCTATTAAGTTGGGTTCTGGAATTGAATTTATAGGTTTTCCTACCAAGAAATGACCTGGAGTTAACACGTGGAAAATATTCATATCTGTAGATAAAGGAGAAAGAGGTCGCGAATTGAGAGTGCCCTCAACCTGAAAAATTTCTGTTAAGAATTTTTCTAAAGTTAGTTTTGCGGAACCTACTACTCTTTTTAAATGATTCTTAAAGGATTTAACTCCTTAAAGTAGCCAAAATTCGGTGCTCTTGGTGGCAAGAATTTCTATCAGATATCTTCTAAGGATAACTGGCTCGAACGAAATGTCTTCACTCTTTAACGCTAGTCGATGTAAACGTTTCAATTCTTTGAAGCACCAGCGAAATTGTAGCATCGGATAATTGCTGGACAAGTGCTGTTGACCTCCTATCTTCAGAAAAACTAAGGATTGGAAATTTTACGGAAGTTATCCTGGTTTACTTAGCAAGTTTTCACAGAAAGAAATCTAGCACACATCAGTACGGTGAATGCAGTTATATAGGGATTGATTTAACCTGTGGTTACCACAGAGCACTACAGTTGGCAGAACGTATTCACTGTAGTACACAGTAAGCTGCTAGTGTCTAGAAGCAACAGCCAGTTTACAACTGGTGTTCAAGCAGTAGGTATTGTTTGAGTCCTAATTTGAGAGCATGCTCCTTTGATTTTCAATGTTAAGTTTTTTTAAACATAAAGTTGGTTGTTAAGTTTTGATATTTCTTCATGTGCCATTCCAACAACACAAAACAACTGATAAATTCCAATAATCATATATATGTAAATTTATTTAGAGTTTGTTATTCAAAACGTTCTTTGACGCCTTTGCACAAAACATTAAAAATTTTCTTAAACCCGTCCACTTAAGGATGGGAATATCATATAATGACGTAATTCGTGTTTTATACAAACGAGATTTCAAATGAAACATCATATTGTATATAAAAGCATTAAGCTTCCAAAATCTTTTGCTGCCTTGTCTCACACGGCAGAGATGGAGGAGGATATTGAGGTAACTCTAGACCCGAGTGCCAATGCTGTAATACTGCTGCTAAAACCCTTCCCCTCCACACACGCACAATTCATCCCCATTCATAAAACAACACAGCTGATTTAAATTAGCTCGTCGACTATCGTGGAATGGGATTGGTATATTGAGGTAGATTTGTTGAAAGCCCTAAAGTTTGATGAAGTTCTGTAGCGGTTCTCGAAGCATTATGTGAAATGGTGTAGGGTTCATTTGAATCCGAAACAGCGATTAAGGTGTCTAGAATCTCTGGAACAGACTATTTTGGGGCACTTAGGGCTGTAGGCCTTTAATCTACTATATATTGGCGATAATATATATAGTGGTACTTTTTATCCTTAACATTGGCTGACAGACAGTATAATAAGAAGGAAGAGATGGGGAAAGAGAACAGAGAAAATACTAATAAAATGAAATACAATTAGATAGACAAAAGATATTTACAATAATCAAATAGTTAATGACTGCGAATATCCTCGTGTAGTACTGTACTAGCTCTAGGACGGCTATGATGATCCAGAGAGTCGTAATCCGGAATATTAAATATTTCTTCATTTTGTATATGGTTAATTTTATCAAAAAATTTTATGGTTAGTTTTTTGATTAATTCTCTTATGGATTCTATATTTAAGTTGGAGTGAATGATGTTGTTACGCAGATAGCGATTAGCACAAACTATTGAACGAAGGGTTTTTTTTTTTTTTTTTTAATAGCTTGTATCCTCTGGATCTGTGTGTTGGATGCAAATCCTCAGACCGGGGCTGCGTAGAGAAGAATGGGCCTTAAAAGCGTCTTATATAAAAGAAATTTATTTCCCATTCCCATTTGATCATGATACAGGAAATGAGCGATTGATTTTTTTTTCTTTGAAAAATTTACCGATGTTGAAACTAATATTTTTATTCCAACTTATCCGATTGTCAAGATAAACGCCAAGGTATTTAACTTCCCTCTCAAAGTAAACTAACTGGTCACACACCTAGACCGGGGGAGGTGGAATCCTGCTAAAACTAAAGAAGATGACTTTAGTTTTAGATATAAGATTAGTTTGATATAAAGGGGAAGTTTTAAGTGATTATTAATAGGCAAATTATTTTTGGCAGTCGCAAGGGTATTGGAGATAACACTATAGCCATAACTATAGTTATGGCTCGAACATCTCTATCCAAGTCGCCAGGGCTGTTAATCTCACTGTCGGGCAGGTGGAGTCAGCAACCGTCCTAGTATAAATGTTCCAGTCAGTGATGGTGGGGGTGCTAATGGCCAAAAGGGAAAAGTTAAGGGCAAATGTGAGAATCACTGGAAAGTGGTCAGAAGACAGTGCATCCTCAACATTGATAACAAGAGATAAATTAATATTATTAAGTAAAGCAAAATCTATGGTAGTGGCTCCCCCAAAATTTCCATATCTGGTGGAGGAGGAGGGAGAGGCTATATCAATATCCTTATCGTTAGCGTAGTTATTTATGTTCCTGCCAATACTGTAAGTGTTATTGTAGTAATAGCAATTTCACTGCTGGTGATGCGCATTAAAATCTTCAAAGAGGATAACTTTTTCCCCAATGGAAAAAAGATTATCCAAATCGGAGATGATGGAATTTCTACGGGAATCTCTAACATAGGTTCTGACAACTGAGGAGAAAGAAGGAAGATTAATTTTAACTATTGTATTATAGATAGCATTTAAATTTAGACTAGGGGTATAATAGTGGTTAACATTCCTTTTGAAATAGATAGCAGTACTTTCGTAATATTGAGTGTTACCCCTAGCGTCTATGTGTGGGGAAAAATATATATTATAATTTTGAATTTTTAGTCTATTAAAGTCAAGAGTTCTAATCTCTTGTATAGGATGAAAGCATCAACGGGCTGTTCAGAGACAAAGTCCTGAAGCTCATCAACATTGGGCTGGAGACCATTAGCATTCCAACTCAAGATCTGGAGAGAATTAAATACATGTGTAACCGCTAATAGCAATAGCGATCCAGCGATAAAGTGCACTGAATAGCAAGAAACATATTAATATAACTGTAACTGCTATCATAACAATTTACCATGGAGATTGGAATTGGAGTATACCATGTGGAAATGTTTACGTTGTTACCGCATGCATGAACTAAGATATACATTTTCGCTTTAAGTCAAAATTTTGTTCGTATGTTGTTGTTTTCATTTAGTCAAGATGGAAACAAAGGAATCTGAGATTTCTGCTGCCGAATTCTATAAATCACTGTGTGATAATGGAGATCTATCGTCATGTGAGAATTTATATATTTTTTATTTCTATGATTTATATAAACACACGCATATATGTTTATAATAAAATTAATATAGTTAAATTATTTTATCTTATGTACTGAGATTATTATACACAATTTAATGGTTAGAAATTAGATTGATTAATTTATAATTATTTGATTTTTCTATATGCCAGTATGATTCTGAAGATATTCTGTCTGCAAAGTGCTTGTGTATTATATGAGTACACAAAAATACAAACACTTATTTTAATATGAAATACATTTTTGGATTATCGTGTTTTGTTAGAAAAACATTATGTTTATGAAAAATTATGTTTCATGAAGTTGTGTAAATTTTTGTTAATATCAACCATGTCATATTTGTTTAATGTGTGTACATAAAGTTATTTTTTCTTTTAAAGATCTGGCTTTAAAATTACATCTTTAAAAATTATAAAAAATAAGACAATCAATCAAATAAACATATAATACTCCAGGTATTCACACAATCTATTGGATATAAACATTAACCTTTTTTAATTATAATGATTAAAAGAGTATAATGTATTTGCTGATTTGATTGAAAATATTAAGTTTGGTTTTTAAATAAACAATCACCAGTAAATAATAAAAATTTAAACTCAAGTTAAAATGGTAGAATTATTTTTAATACTTTTAAATTTTTAGTTTGCTGTTTAAACATTAATCTGAATCTGACTCATATTTCATATCAAAACTCTGAATGTTTAGACAAATCGTACAAATTATCTCTCAAGCATGTTTACATCTCAAGGGAGTCAGGAACATAAAATTATCCCTTCAATATGATAGTTTTGGTTGTGGAGGTATAATGATCAATGTACATATGTCCTACACATTTTTAGGAATGGATCTATGACTGTCCCATAGATATCAGGTTATGATCTTATGCAATTCTATTCAGAGGTGTATATGGGTCTGACTTTTTATTTATATATAATAATGCTCTTCCATATTGAGCAAATCTCTCTGATGAAAATCTACTGATCCCCCTTAGAGAATTTGTGGGATTATCTTGCACAGGGATAGGCAAACTACGGCCCGCTAAAAGGTTTTATCCGGCCCTTGGACAGAATTTTAAGTTGCCGGTCCAAGGCAAATTAAAAGAAATATATATTATATATCCATCTCCTTTTCTACTTTGCTTAAATATTATATCCCAAATTTATTATCTCATGCCCGGAAGATCAGCAGTATATATGCTTCTTATATGTGAATAAGTGTTTTCAACTTTGAATCTTAGAAAGAATAATTTCAGAAGTAGACTGACAGATGAGCATTTAGCCTTGTTGCTTAAAATCAGTACATCTCACTTCGAACCTCAGTATAAGGAACTTTTAAAGATGAAATCACAAATTTCATTCATATCATTAATGTATTTAAACCGTTAGGTACTTGTATATTATTTTAAAAATTTTAGAAAACTTTATCTTGGCCCTGTAAACTTATTGTCTTTCGATTTTTGGCTAGCAGCCGAAAAAGTTTGGCCATCCCTGATCTTTCATAAGCATTTTTACATAGATATCCTCCACCTATAATTGTAAATTTTCTGAAGACAGCCTTACTTGAAGAGTGGGGCTTATAATTAAATTGTGGTTAATAACATTATTGCCAGCATAAAAACTCAGGATTTGTATGTGTACATGTTAGGAGAGATTATGTACCATATTGAGTTCATAAAGCTTTATTTTTTTTAGTTATTCCTTTTTTTTTAACTCTCTTTGTCCCCTTTTTATTACCATTATTATTGGTTCATGCTATAATTATATATCATACAGCACTGTTAAATTTTTTTCCTTTGCATTTGAGTCATACTGTTATGTATCATAACAGAAAAATCATAAAATTATAGGTCATAGTTTCTGAGAAATCCATGAATTTATGTGTGTAAAGATAATTTTGGACAGGAGTGTACTTATCTACCCACTGGGTATCTCCTTATGACTAGTAATTTTAGTAATTAGTCTTTTTATGTATACATATTTTATGTATGATAATTTTTGTGTTTACTTCTGTAATACTAAGCTTTTATAAAGTTGTGACTAATAATTTAAGAAGGGAATGAAATTTCATGCATAATTTCATGGAGCAAATGTTTTATTTCAAAATAAAAGAAATTGGGAAGACATGCAATATTTCTTTTATTCTTTCACCATTTTGCCTTAAGTTATAAACATTGACTTTCTAAAAGGGAGTCTTTCCTTTTCATAAAAACTTACTTTTTTGTACAATAATTATCCATGAATGAGTTTGTGAAACTATTATACTTTTATGTTTGAAAGTTCATCTATAAAAAGGACAATACTTAATTACTTTGATTTTAAAATTTTTTTTTCATAGGTTTATCAAAATTTATCACAGTTGCTGAAAATTTCAATTCTAAAATATCAAAATATGATATTATCAAAGATTATATGCGAATATCTGGGGACTGCAAAGAAATTTTACAGCTGATTAAAAGAATGGATGAACATGATTCTCAAATAGTAAGAAAATTTCTGTAATTTTATTAATGTTTGAAATTTATCTTCATTTAACATTTTACAAATTTGTTAACTCTTTTACTCTTTTCATTTCAGGTCATGCTCATTATGAAAACATTATGTCATATATTGATACATGTGGCTACTGACTTGCAAGCTTTTATGCCTGTTGGAACTTCAATTGTTAAACAAATTCTTGAAAGTGGAATGAAAACTATATTCAATTTTTTGAAGATGAAACAGAGGTCTTCAAGAACTAAACTTGCTTTACATCTCTTGTCATCTATGGTTGCTTTAGGAGAACAAACAGCTCACCAAGTTGTTTCAAAATTAGACTTTTCTACTGTTACATTCAATCATTTGTTGAATAGACAAAATTTCTCAGTATGTTGGTTTATTCATGTTTTAATTTATGTATTAGTATGTGCATTCAGGAATATATGAAGGGTTCACAACCAAAGTAAACCAAAGCCATTTGGAATAGTTTACAGAAATTGAGTCCTAAAGTGTCTGGATCATTATTCATAGAAAGTAAAATTAATTTTAGAAAAATCTCAACAACTAAAGTATTTTCTAATATACATATATTCATATATACAAAACAATATGTTATTATCTCTTTGTGTAAGCAATTTTATTTTTGAAAAGAAAAAAATGAACTTGGTTCACTTTGGTTGTGAACCCATTTTATTGTAACTGTTTAACTAAAGAAATACCTTTTATTTAAAGTTTGTGATTCTTATTATGGGTTTTAGAGTATTATTAGAGATATAGTTGACAAGGAATCACTTTATGAACTTTTATATAGTTCAATAACTTAGGTGCTAGCATTGAGAATAAGAGTATTTGAGTCTCATTGTTCAAAATAGGCTTTAAATTGTAATTTTATTTCAATGAGTCATAAAGTAGCACATTATGTCCATGGTACTTCAAGCCAAAGAACGAAAAAATGCTTTCCTTTTTGTTAAATCTATTACTTGCAATTCTTCCTTTTAAAGGAAATTGCGTAAATTTTTAGATTCTCCTCTAGATGATTTACATTGTGTAAGAGACTGCTCTCATTTTTCTGCTGTTTTATTCTTGAGCTTTATTGTTCAAATCAACCTGAATAATTTATATTTTTCATTATTAGTTGTTGTTTACCTGGTATTTGCTATCTAAATTTAGCAATTTTAACCAGGGATTGCTAAATTGACCTTGTAGCAGAATCCAAGAATTAAATATCTCACTTATTGAAAAAACATTACACTGATTATAATAAATTTAATATTCAATTATTTTAATAATTATTGTTGTTCTAATTATTTTTCTGTAGTTATTATTTGTTTTATTTTTAATTTATAAATAATAAGTAAAACTATAATAAAAGTGTATTGTTTTAAATTAAATTAAGTATATAAATATGTGTATATATATATATAAACAATATGGCCCGTAAAAAAAAAGGCATTTCTGATGTGGACTGTAATGTGTTTTGGGTTTGACAATTATGGTCTAAACTGACATTGAAACTGTTCTTAATTCTAAGATATTTAAATTTTTGGGTTCTTGAAGAAAAAAGAGTATAGTCTACTATTATTTTGTATAGTCATTCGTTTAGGAAACTTAATATATCTTTTATTTTTTGTAGGAGGAGGAAGATATTCGAACTACATTCATTCACTTGATAATTCTCATTTTGACAACATGTAATAAAACTATTGTTCACAAGCTTGTAGAAATTAAAGGTAGTATAACCATTATTTTATTTATTTAATTTTTAAAGTTGATTTCAACATCCATATAATTGCAATCATTCTCAGGAAGGAAAATTTCTCAAGATTTCTCACCCCTTTTCTCACTTGCTGACCTACTAATGATAGGTCTTTTAAGCCCACATTTTTAATCAACACGTACTCTATGCATGCTGAGATATTTTTAAGAGTGTCTTCCAGAAGTTCTTTTTTTGATTTGTGTGTGTTTGTTTTTATAAAACTGAGGTTTTGTTTGTTTTTTTTTTCAAGTTTTTAATGAAAAATCTGGGTTATTTTTTATTAAGCTTTAAAATCTTAATTTCTAAGAAACACCAAAATTTGTAAAAATCTTGATTGCTAGAAAAAAAATTATATCATTCAGATTTATTTTGTTTCTTAAAATTAAATATGGTTTTTGGAATTAAATAAGATTTAAAAAAAAAATTCTTTATCTCTTGTACCACTTTAAAAAAAAAAGAGTGGTTTACAAGGGACTGCATTTCTTTTATTCCACTTTGTTCTATAAAAAAAAAGTTCTTTGTGACAATATGCAAGCAATACAGAAAGGTGATCTAGTTATATAGCCGCTATTAATTTACCACTAGAAAGGAAAATGGAAATTGTGTTTCAAGTCGGAAATTTGGCATTCAGAGTTAATAAATAGCATTGCTAGCACTGATGTATAAAAAGTAATGATGTATAATAAGTGCAATAGTAATGATATAAAGATGCAGCAATACTTTTAATGTGTAAGATTTTTCCTTTTTTATTTTCTTCCTTCAATACCATCTTGATTCATACATATATTACGTGATTACCTGAAGAAGTAAAAATCCTGTATATGATGTGCTCCTTGAGTTTTTGCCCTCAATTTTTGAAAAAAGAAATGTGCATTATACACAAATAAGTATACTATTTTATTTATAACTATAAATAGGAAATAGAAAAGATCAATTTATTTTTCAGCTTGTCAGTAATATAAATGCATTTACACGAAAGTTGAGCTTATTTCATGATCACCTGAAAAGCAAAAATTTTGCACACTTTCCCAACTGCAAAAAAATGCATGAAAAATTTTCACAAATGAAAATGCAATATGACGACCAGATACAAATTTTACTCAGTGCATTTGATAAGCGATTTTGTGATTTTAAAAAATGTCAAACAAAAATTGACTTATTTGCTTTGCCATTTTCTGACGATGTAAGTACAGTACCTGAAAGTATGCAGTTGACTCTAATTGGCTTACAGAGCTCAGACTTCTATAAGAATCAATTCCAAGAAAAAACAATACTGGAGTTTTATAAATCCTTACCTCAGGAATTTTCCAGATTAAAAAACAATGCAGCTGAATGTTCTACCTTTTTTTGCAAGCACTTATATTTGTGAGCAAACTTTTTCACTGATGAATCTTAACAAGTCAAAAACTAGAAACAGGATTACTGATGAAAATCTTTCATCCATTCTACGGATTGCTACAACTAGTGTTGATCCTAACATAAAATCAATAATTTCGAAAATTCAATTCCACCCATCTCATTAATGTGAGTAGTCATTTTCATGCCAAATTTTCTCTTCACTGAATTTACATTTTGTACTTTTACATTTCTAGTAAGAACAAAATTTTTAGCCTTGTGTTTAGCTATTTGTATGTATCATTAATGTGATTCTTTCGCTTTTTTATTAGTTTTATTTATAGCAATTTTTTATTTCATAATTTGTGCATGATTACTGTAATGATTAATACAAGTAATTCATACCTATCTATTACCTTTAAATAAAAATTGAAATACACCCTATATTTTTAAGACTACAACGTTGTGCTACTTTGCCCCCCCTCCCCCCCCAACACAATACTTTCTAATTTTTTGGCCCTTCATCACAAAAAGTTTGTGCATCACTGATATAAAGATGCAGCAATACTTTTAATGTGTAAGATTTTTCCTTTTTTATTTTCTTCCTTCAATACCATCTTGATTCATACATATATTACGTGATTACCTGAAGAAGTAAAAATCCTGTATATGATGTGCTCCTTGAGTTTTTGCCCTAAATTTTTGAAAAAGTGTGCATTATACACAAATAAGTATACTATTTTATTTATAACTATAAATAGGAAATAGGAAATTAAGATCCAGATATTTCATTTATGTGCTGTGAAAGTTTTATATTTTTTGTTCCAATTTTATCATTTCTTTTTGAACATTGATGCTTACTGTTCATTTTCACTTTCAGGATTTTTAAATGATGTTATTCCTGGTTTAGTGTCTGATAAACCTGAAGTAATAGCATTAGTTTTATCTACATTTAAAAAAGTGGTATGTTTCTCTTTTGCTTTAAATTTCAAATTTATATGTATTTGTGTAAATCTATTGCAGACGAAATCAAATGAAATTTTTAAATTTAGGATTTTCTCTTAATCCTGCACTACATAATTTTTTCTATTACAATTGTATCTAATTTTTTTTTTCACACATATATATTTATTTGAATTTATTATTATTTTTAAAATTGTGTATGGTGCATATATCAGGATTCCCACAGTCCTTAAATGTCCTTAAGAACTCCTTAATTTTAGCTTTCATTTTTAAAGGCCCTTAAAACTACTTAATTTTTATCAAAGGTCCTTAAAAACTCCTTAATTTTTTAACTGTAATGCAATCAATTTTTCCATTGACTCGATCCGCTTTCTTCACTTCCTATCAGTTTTAGTTGTATTCTCTTAACTTTTTAGTTTTGTAAGTTCAGAGTTATATTTGCCCTAAACTGATTCTAAGGATGCCAGTACAGGTGGTAAGTACTTTTCAAAGAATATATAAAATATTTGTTGAATGAGAGAGAGAGAGTCATTTTTAAACCTGAGAAAGTACTGTTCATAATATTGTATTTTATTCACAACTTATTTTTAGTTTGATCACTAAAAACTTTTTTCAGAATTAGTTTTTGTCAAATAGACATATTAATTTTTAAGCATATTTAAAAATTTAATTCTGTAATATTGTAGGGCATTTATTGAACATGCCTTGTCTGGTTCATAATCATTAATATATGTTTCTCAGGAAATAGGGTTTATGTTGTTGTGCCGTTTATTTCAAGTAGGTCCTTATAAAAAGTTACTTTGGCCCTTAAAAAGTCCTTAATTTTTGTTCTGTAAAAAGAGTGGGAACCCTGTATATGAATTGAATAATCCGTATAAATACCTTTGATAAATATATGAAAAAATTATTATTGATAAAAAAAATTAACCCCTTGACATACAAATACGTCTGGGAGATGTTAGTCATCTCATGTGCCAAAGTAGATTTTGACCTCTCTGAGATGTCAATAGCTGTCACCATCAGAAGTCATGCAGTATTATAATAAATCATAATTTTATGCTGTCACTTAATTATTGTACATTAGCATCATATATAGACCTCATAAAATGTTACATAGAAGTGCAAATTTGAAAATAAAATGTTCTCTCTCTCAACTTGCACAAAATTGTTCAGATAAGTATACCACAAAAATTTGTATATATATCTAATATATGTAGCTGCCAACTTGTATTTTTTATATAATGCTGAAATTTATAAATGATTAAATAGTGTACAAATTTTTTATGTTTTGTACAAAGTTTCATTATACCCATGTGGTGACAAGGTGTTAAAGAATAGTCCCAGTGTAGCTCATGCATGTTGTAAGAGGCGACTAAAATAAGTATCCAGCATCTGGGGATATTGCCAGATTCCATGACCCTGTGGATTATATTAGGGGACTCCCCTCAGAGGGTTTACCTTCTTTAGGTAAACATATGTGTTGTAATCCTGAAGTACCCTAGTGATCTATTTCTCCTTTACCTTTCCTTTAATTTTTTCTTTTCTCTGTCTTGGATTTGGGTATGATAGACCTCAGGTTACAGTCCTCTGTTCTTGGAAAAACCCCAGGATCTGCCCTAAAGGCAATTTTATTTCCTTTCAAGGTTGATTAAAGCATAAACAATTGCTTAATATATTATTTTTTATCCACACAGTACCACATTGCAATGCAGAATGTGAAAGTATATTTAGCTAATATGAGAGAAAGAACACAAATTCATGACACACTTTCAGATTCTGGATTAAAAGCTGTATGTATCAAAAGTAATACAAAAGGTAGTTGGTATAAGCAAAAATTTGGTCAAATATTTCTGATAGATGCTAAACCAGCAACATATAATCAATTTAAAAAATTGCTATTCTTAAAAATAAGTTGCATGTAGCGCTTTTCTGTTTATTCATTTAATAATTACTTTTTTTTTTTTTTAACATTTGATGTGATGATCCTTCCAACAGTTGGTTGCCATGTATCTTAATGAATTTAAGATTGAGCTAGTATTAAGGGTATGCTCCATGTTTGTATCTGTATATAATAGGTCATTAACATGTTAAAATTGCATGCTGGTAAAATTAAATGTAATTTTAAAATTAAAATGTTGACAGCTATAAATATATAAAAACAAATTTTATTAAAATATCTCTCATCTGATATTAATATCGTTTTAAAATATTACTTAGGGGTTTTAGCTTTACAATTAAAACAATGTTATTGACTGAAGTTAATATATATGTAATGTTTTTTTTAAAATCACAATTATATTTTATAATAATTTTTTCACATATGTACTTAAATGATACCTTTTCCTGTCTCTTGGCAATTTTTCTTTGTAGTCTTCTATTTATGTCAACCTGTTGGACAGCTCATCAAAACAAAATTATGGTTTAGCTTTCATTTCATAATTACTTATATAAAACATTACATCTGTTGGTGTCTTCTCATGATTCTTAATAATACCTCTCATTGGCTAACTATTTTTTTAAGCCAAATTGAATGTGAATCCTATTTACTGAGATGCTCTTGGGGCATTTCTAACTCTGATGGCACAATAATAAAATAATATCCAATAACATCGGATTATAACTTATATAAAATTAAAATTGGATTTCACTGCAGTGTATTAATCCAAGGAATGAACCATTCTTAAATTAATTCTCTTTTCATTCTTAAATTAATTCTGTTTTCAAATAAATTTTCATTATTTCACAAAGAATAACCTCTGTGATTTTATCTGTGATATTACTTTTCTTATAATTATAATATGTAACATATGTTTTTGTTCATGTCATAGTAATGATTATAATTAAAAAAAAATTAAATTTTGAAGGTGGTACAGCTTGGTATCATTCTTGATAAAGTTACAAAGTTTATTATAAAGGATTAGATGTAAAAATATGTACTCTTGTTGTATATTTTACTTTGTGTTTTTTAAAAGCTTTGATGATATTTTTCTTTAGGTTTTGAGAAATATTAGGACTTGTAAGTAGTTTTCAGCTACTCATACTTATGCATTTGTATCATATACAGAAACTATTTGCTTAGAGCCACCTAATATTAGAAATTTGTTATTAACAAATGACAAAGAAACAGGACAAAGAAGTGATTGATTTGAGAATGAAACCTATCCCCCTTTGTAGTAGGACAAACCAAACAGTGTTTTTTTTTACTTATAACATTTCATCACCAGCATTTAATGAACAAAATGTACAAAAATACAATTATATTACTGCAAACCACTATTTTCTTTAGTTTAAAATGCTATTGGAGTATCAAATACTGTACAACTTTGTTTAAAAATGTACAAAGGCACAAGGATAAAATAGCATGCACTTTTAAGAAGAGATTTTAAAAGATTAAGGAAAATAATAGAAATGAAAGCAGGAAAGAATTACGAAAAATGTCAAACTTGTTCCTGACTGGAAATCATTAGTTTACATTTTAGTGATGTAGTTCTTTATTAGAGTTTTAAGTCTTATAAAGAAGATTTATCCATACACATATGTGGCATTATAACAAAATTGATGAGAAATCAGAAGTTGACTAAATACATAAATAAAAATTTTCTCTCTTTTTAAATAGTAATCATGGGTTACTATAAAATGGAAAGGAAATTGGGAAGAAAAATAACTTCTAAGCAGGAATATAAAAAATGTAAATATTTTTAAAATGTAAAATTTAACAATCAGGATATGGATAAAACTGGTATTTTAGAAATAGTCTATTTCATGTGGAAAACCTTTTAAGTGATTTTCTGTGTGTGTGTGTGTGTGTGTGTGTATATACACTCAAGAGCCAAGACATCATGACCACCAGTCAATAATGAGTTGGCCCACCTTTGGCGTGCAACGCAGCTTCAACCCGCCTTGGCATGGATGCCACAAGTCCTTGGTAGATGGCCGAAGACAGATTGTACCAGATGTTTAGGCAATGGTTACGTAAATCCGAGGTATTGCAAATTGGTGGTCTTTGAACTCTGAGCTGCCTTCCCATGACCCCAAATTTGTTCTATCAGATTGAGATCTGGTGAGTTAGGCAGCCAAGACATTAACTGGAATTCAGCATCATGTTCCTGGAACCACTCCAACAGAATTTTAGCCTTGTGACGTGGGATGTTGTCTTGTTGGAACATTCCATTTCCATCTGAAAAAACGGGCCATGTAAGGGTGCAACTGATCTTCAATGATGTTCAGATACCTTGTAGCATTCATGGCCTGCTCTACCACAACCACAGGTCCCAGAGATGTCCAAGAAAACCTCACCCAAAGCATAATACTGCCACCACTGGCCTGTGTATGACCTACTGTACATTGAGGGTCAACTGTTCGTCTGGGAGGCGGCATATCCTGACACGACCATTGGCGTCATGAATGACAAATTGTGATTCATCTGACCAGGCAACTCTCTCCCACTGATCCATGAACCAGTCGTGATGTTCCCAGGCCCAGTGTAGGCCCAGTTGGTGATGAAGCGTGGTCAGCTAAGGCACATGAGTGGGACGTTTGCTGCGTGGTCCCATATCCAACATTGTCTGCTGAACAGTATGCTCTGATACTATTCTGCTTGGCTCTGCATTGTATTGGGTTGTCAGCTGAGCCACTATCTGGCTACGGTTTTGCTTCACCATGCGACAGTCTCTAATGACTCTTTTCTTTGATAGCATGTGGACATCCAACACCATGTCATCCACTGCTAGTTTCACTGTCATTCATCCACTTTATATAAGTACTAACAACTGTAGATCGCAAACAACCCACGAGTTGTGCAGTTTCAGAAATACTTGTTCAAAGCCTTTGAGACATTACAATCTGCCCTCTATCAAAATTGCTTAGATCTGCAGCCTTTCCCATTACAGACAAAAGTAAGTAAAAGAAGGATTCTACAGGCTCTCCAGCAGCAGTTAAATACCACTTCCACCTGATCATGTGCCATGTCATCTAGGCGAGTTCATTGCAAAATGTAGGGGTGGTACAATGTTCTGGCTCTTGAGTGTATATATATATATATATATATATATATATATATATATATCTGTGTGTTTCTATATATTTTTCCTGCAGTTATCTGCCCTGATCATTCCTCTCTAATTATGACTGAATGTTCAAAATATATTTTTTTTTTGTATATTCATTGATATTTTTTGATTTATGAACAATTTGTATGGTTTTCATATTTAAATTATATTAAGTTTATATAAAGTATTAAGTACCCAGATGTTAGGGAAGAAACCGAGAAAAACTTAACTTTTAAATAATTATTTTATGTATGATTGCAGTATTATTTTTAATATGTATTCAAATCTTCAATTCTAGGAAGCATCAGAGGAGGAAAAATGTGATGTTCATATGGCGGCACATGATTTTATGTTATCTCTGTTTACTCGCTATAAAACTGGCATAATTTTTCAAGACGTGTCCTATGGTACTTCAGGAAAGTAAGTTTTTGTGTTTGTTTATGTGTGAGTTTACTAGCTCACACTTTGTACAGTACATGTGAGAGGCCTTAAAAATTTTTAAACTGGTACAAAAATTTAAGTTAAAATAATTTATGTAGTAACTTTCAAATATCAGCATTTTTTTTTTACATAAAACTTTAAAATTATCTGCCATTTTATTGTTTTTAAAGTAGTGAAAATATTATTAAAATGATTGAAACATTCAATATTTAGCTATGCCAGATATTAAATTACATTGTTGCCATTAATATAATTAAAATTAACTGAGAATTATACCTGTTTGAATTTAGAGTGTGTTATATATATTTATACACACATACATACACATATAACTGATTTTGTAGGAAACAGGAGGTTTGTGAATTGGAAATTTTGTAACATATTGTACAAATGTTATGAAAAACATTTTAATTGAAAACAAAATCTTAGGTAGATGGTGTAATTAAGATCAGCATTTACAGCCAATTGAAATAAGAATCATTATCATTTATTTAAGCTGTAAGAGGTTTTTTTTTTAGTGCTTGAGATAAAATAACTTGTTATAGCAGTTAACTCACTTGTCTAATTAGTAAAATGTCCTTGTTTGATTTTATTTTGAGCTGAAATTCTCAGAGTTTCATCAAAAGAGAAAAATTTAGCAAGAATGCATACTAGTCTGTGATGTTTTTATTTTATCATCATAGTAAATATAAAATACCACCATTTAAAATTAAGCTAAAGAGACCACTAGCTTCATTTGAATTTAAGTTATATGATTATTTTGTATTCTCTACTGTTTTCTACAATTGTTAAATTTTATGTATTCAAGTTTTCTAATATTTGTTATTATTTCTTACTTTAGGAATAATAATAATGTTTTAACCATTGTTCTTAATACCATGCCAAAGCCCCATACCAACAAATTAGCTGCTGATTTTGTGATTTCTGTGTTAAAGGCATGCCCAGATCAAGTCGCTTTTTATTTGCCAGCATTGAAAGACAGTTTTATTCCAAGACTTTCATCCCCTTGGATAGATGTTGTCAGTATAATCAAAAAGGTATATTCATTAGTATATATTTTTATAACTTGTGTATTAAATCTATATATATGACAAGTCAAAGAACCGATGATGTCTTGATAATGTCTTTATCCATGGCTATTACACAGTTTTGACATCCAACCATCAAACATGGTATCGGTTATTTGGTTGGCAAAGGCTAACAAAGGAGCCTTGCTTAGCTTGGATTCATTAGCAACCTTACCTCTACACATTCTCTTTCAATTATTATGTGTCAAATGCTTTTATATGGAATTATTAGTGATTCATGCGCCTGCATTAAAGAGTGTGCTGCATTATTTTTGCCTTTAACCCTTTCGCGGGCCATTTATTTCTCACTGCATGTTTCCAAACTTTCAAAACACAGCTGCTAATTTTATTCAATCAATTGAACAATTGATGAAAGCGCAAAACTGAAGCAGGAATCAGTCTTCCCGTCATTTCAATAACAAGACCAATATATTAGAATGGGTTTTTCGCTACCCACAGGTGTATTTTGTAAGATCGTGTAGGTGGGAAGTAATTTTCCCATGGCCCACAAAAGGGTTAAACCCCTAAATTATTAATTTTATGTTTTCAAACCTGACATATATTTATTAAAGTTTTATTGCATTTGTGTCATTTATATAAATATAAATCTAAGAGCATTTTTCAGGTTGTAGTTTTGCTCAGATTCATAATAAATGAATTTTAAAGCTAAATTATATACAGATAGTTACATTTTGTATTAAAGTATAATTATAATGTTGTATTGATTTTTAAAAATCAGTTTTTAAATGTAATTGAAATGCTGACTGATTTTCTAAATAATAATTATCATGATGATAAAAATGTTAAATAAACTTATAAGTTTGAGAGGGTTAATTAGAAAATGTTAGCAACGAGATTTGGATTACCAATTTTTCTTGACATTCCTCAAATTATTCCTTATGTTTTGACTATGATCAAATTGATTCAAAAGTAAACTTACAATTTAATGCTATGTACCATTAAATGCTACAGAATAACAGAAAATAAAAAAGGAATAGTTGTACATGTTTTGTAGTAGTATTTTGTATTTGCATGAATTAACTTTTATTTGTCAATAACTGTCCTAAAGTTGTTCAGTACTTTTAAGAATCTGTCAGTATTTTTCCAATTTTGGTCAGTAGAAATCAGCCACTGACTAGCTTTTATTTCTGATACCTTAAAAAAATGAGTCAGTATATTGATTTCATTAAAATTGCCATAAAAATAAATACAGTATTAATGTTTAAAAGACAGAATGCATATCATGCTATAAATTGTAATATATAGTATGATGTTACTTTTAAAAACACTACATTTAGAAATAATCCCTTATTTCATAATAACTTTAGTATAATTAAAAATGTTACTAAAAATTCAAATGCTTACTATTTTATATTTTTTTACTTGCTCATAATTAATATTTATTGCTTACTTTATATATTTTCTGAAAAGTTGTATACCAGTCAATGTTTTACATATACTTTTATGCATGTATGCTTATTTGTTTTATTAACTTCTGATAGATTTTACTGGTACAAGATACTGTATCCTGCCTATTTAAACATCCAGAAAAGAAACCTGTATCTACCTTGATAGACATTGCTAAAGCTCTTACACTTCCTAATTTGATCACATCATCAGAAATCAGTGATGCTTTTGAGGTAATATAGGTGCTTCAGCCCTTTTTGATGATTGACTTTAGTTATTTGATTCATATTACTTCCTTATAACTTAGTTTAGCCTGCAGGAAGGATAGTGGTAGAAATACCATTACTACTTAAGATGATTTAAAAATCCTGGATATACATATAATAACCTAAAATTAAGAATGATATGGCATGTGTAGTATACAACATTTTATGTATTTCCAACAACAGTAGTTAATGAATTTTTTAATTCTTATATGCTCAACTATTTCCAATGTATATAGTGCTGTATATAATATATACATAATACTGTTATGTAATTTGTCAAAAGAAATTCAGTGTCATTTTTCAATTAATAAATGAACAAAACTATACAACATATATATTAGTCCTTATTCATCATTTGAATAAAAAAAACTAATTTGAGAGAAATGAAAAACAATAATTTATTTTTGTAACCTAAAAAATCTATGCAAAAATAAAAACTTATCTTTTATTTTAGCAAGTAGTGTTTGTTTAAATATGTTATCACTTAAAAATATATTGATTTTTAAATGCAAATGTAATAGTTGATTTTTAAATATTATAATTTCTTAATAAATTGATTTATTAAGAAATTATATGAAATTTAAGAAATTATAATGATTGATAATAAATTGATTTCTAAATTGATAGGTTCACAACAAAAGTAAACCAAGTCCACTTGGAAAAATGTAGAAAAATGATTCTTAAAGTTCCTGCAATAACATTAATTCCTAGAAATTTAAATTTTGTTAAATAGTTAATAACAAGTGTATTTTCTAACATATGTACATATGCAAACATATGAAATAACAAGTTAGTAACTTTAGTACATTGGGTTGGTTCATTTATATCACCTTTATGTAAATCATGATTAAAATAATGATTTTTTAAAAAAATCATTGACTTAATGAAGAAATTTTTTTATACTTTAATATATGAAAGTTTTTAAAGTATTTAAAGTTATATTTAAAGTTATACGAAAATTTTGAAGCATGATTTATTGTATTGCATGAATAGAGGGTGCCAGGAGCAGTAACTTATTTATCACTTATGTGTGCTTTTGTGTTCATTTAAATGCTAGTGTATTTAAAACTGATTTGATAAATAAAAAGTTTCTTATGTTTGTAAACAATAGAAAAATGAACAGTTTGTAAAAGTGTGTTTAGGAGGGATAAAAAGAAATATATTTCATGCATTTAATACATAATTTATTTATATAGAGAAAAAATTGACATGTACCACTCTTGATATAAACATCTCATATAACCATTGATATGATATATCCTTCTTTATTTTATATTTATAATATTTTATCATTTTATTTTAGGAAAGAAATTATATCATTTGCTATCATTTAAGTGATTTATTAATCTGCATCCTCGAAAAAGTAAAAAACATAGCTGATTATTGTTTGCAAGCAGATTTTTCTAAAACTCCTTATTTAGCCTCGGATGTATCAACCTTTAGAAGTTCTTTCTTAACTACAGTCATAAAGGTATTTTACTTCCTTGTTACTTTAAAATATATATCAAGTTTAAAAAATAAAATGTGTATGATATATATATATATATATATATATATATATATATTTATTTATTTATTTATTTATTTATTTATTTATTTAAACTCTTTTACAGAATTTTGGTTTTATGAAGGATATAGAAATTTTCTGGGAGAAACTGACATCAGAGTCTGAAGTGTCAAAAGAGGAGGAGAATATAGGTACATTATTTATGTTTTGAAGTTGCCATGAAATACCTGAAGAAAGAGTTCTTAATTTTTACATTCTTTCAGAAAATTCCTAAAATTTTGTAAAGATATCTTAATTTTTAGCATTTTCTGTTGTGAAAGTATTCCATGCATTAACATTTATTATACATATGTCAGATCTAAAAAAGGGGTAGTTGGAAATTATGTGAGTTATAAACGATTTTAAAAAGGGAACTCTTTTATAATAATAAAATAAATGAAAAAGACCCACACTCGCATAAGCTTTTAGGATAATCTGGTCAGGTGGAAGCATTTTGGAAGAATTTGATGAGTTTGCAAACAGATAAGAGTCAGTTAGCACGTGGACATGGAGCTGTCAGCACACTCTATGTGTGTCTTTGACGAATAAATGAAAATGGTGCAAGTTGCTTTCAAATGGAACTATGATTTAATAAACTTATTATTATTATCAAGAAAGACTGTTTTCCATTCACCTTAACTCTGGACCATTACATATATATATATATATATATATATATATAAAATATTCAAAACATGCCCTTGTATATTAATAGTTTGTCAGAAGCATATCTTTAAGAAATTATCTGAAAAGTGTCATCTTTGTAGTAAAAAATAATCAATGTACTATAGAGAAATGAGAAATAATTAAAAATAAATAAACACACTCTACCAGAAAGTGGGTCCACATGAAAGGTTTTTTCTTGTATTTTTTTTTACTTTTGTTAACCCTGTAATAAATACTAATGTATATTTTTGTCTTTTCTTTTAGATAATATACCACTTCCTTCACTTTCAAGTCAGTTATATAGAATTTTAGAATTAATACAGCATTTTCTTCATATTTCTTACCTTGGATATCATGACTATGATATAAATGTGCCTAAACTTTACCAAAACTTAAAAAATTGTCATGCTGTATTATCACCGGAAGATATCCATAAATTAAACCTTAAATTAGTTGACATAATTTCTGCTCAAGGAGAAGAAGTTATTAGACTTTGGAATCAGGTATGCCTGCTTAATGTTTGGTTTGTGTTGCTTAATTTTTTTCTAAAATTATTTCTTTTATTTCGTAAATAGTTTAAATAATTGTGTTATAATATAATTTTTGAGTCTGATCATGTTAAGATGCGATCACAATGTTATGATTATTTCAGGGCCCCTTCCCTCCCATATTTTCACCAGCACTAAGTATGCATGTTTACATTTACTTAATTTTAACTTGTGAAATGTAAAAAACATATGCAAAAATAATTCTGTTAAAAAATGAGTATATTATTGTATTGACAATTGACACATCTGCAACTGTCAAGTTTTTTTGTGTTTCTAATACTGAGTAATGGCAAAAATAATGAAATTATGAAGATGGTTGCCACAAACTCATTAAGGCAAGGAAAAAATTTAATGGTAACACATTTGAATATGAAAGCACTGAAATATCAAAACATAACCCCAATAAACAGTAATGGAATCATGCAAATTATACTTCTCTGGTCTTTTCCTGTTTTCTAATGATAACACATACACATCATAATGTTGCCACATTCAAAAGCAGAAATTGCTGGAGGAGAATTCATGTCAGTAGCAACTTGGAATAGAATTTAAAATAACAGAAATTTATGTTAGTGACTACCAGAAGTATAACTTGAAATGCTATGAATTCATACCAATGGTTGTAAATGTGTTAAAATGTAGTCACAAATTACATTGTTTAAAACTGTTATTCATTCATTAAAGAAATATTGGCTTTATTATGGCTAACTGTTGGCGAATGTAGTTATTATTCTCATTGATTTTTTTTGCCAGGTAGCTGTTATATTTTTTATTTGTATGCTATTTGACACTTAATCTTACCTTTTCAGCCAATAAAAAATACCTGAAGAGAAAATTGATAATACTTTCTTTTTAGTAATGGGGAAAAATGCATAAAATGAAAATCAAACTTAATAAAAGTAAAGCTTTTCACTATGTAACAAAATCTTAAGTATTTTTATTTAAAGAGTTAAATATTTCATTTTCACTATCAGTATATTTATATATTCATTTGAGAGCTCCTATTGTTTGAAGGGAGAATTACATTTAGACTGCAATCCAAGAATGTGTTAATAAATATTCTTGTATAGCATATATTTTTTAATATATTTTTTAATCATAATGTAATCTTTTTGTTTTCAGAATGTTAATGATTCTCCTCTAATGGTTTTATTGGATGTTTATATGACATCTCCTTCTGCAACTGTAATTGATGATATTTTACAAATTCTCTCTAAAGTAAGTCTTTTATTCCCATTGTTATTTATTGATACAACTATTTTTTATGTTAGTTTTAAATCAATGAAATGTCTACTCTTGTTTATAATGTATTGGCTAATGTTCGAATGGCATCATTTGCTATAGTTGTATGTTTTTAGGTGTGGACAGGGCTGGGGTTCATAGGCATGCAGTGCATATATTACATAGACAACCAAATTTTTAGGGTAGCTGATGGAATAAATAGCAATAAAATACACTTACTGAAGCTTTTTTGTTATTTAGAAAAAGAGAATTTTACTAAAAATATTTATGCGAAAAACTCTTTCTTTTCTCTTTCTATCTCTCTTTCTCTTTTTTTCTTTTTCTTTTTTTTTTACAGTTTTTAATTTTGGAAATAATTGTTATCATAAATCTGAGTTAGTTTTTAACAAATAATTCTTTTTGTAATATTTTAAATTATTTTTAAGAAATTGTTCTTTTTTTTTTTTTTTTTTTTTTTTTTTAAGGAATGACACTGAAAAATCTAAACAAACATTAGTAATGATGTTAAACATTGACACTAAATTGTATTGTCTTTTTATTTTTTTAGATAGTAATATTAGGATTTGAAAATAAGTAATGTGAAAATTTAGAGTTATCAGATATTAACAAACTGTCAGATAAGAATACAAAATGAATACAATTTATGGGTGTATTTTGTTACTTTTGTGTGTCATGATATCCATTTCAATAAACTTAAAGTAAATATAGGGTGTATGTATGCATGTATATGTATATATATATATATATATATATATATATATGTAATGAGACTGACTTCTCGATGGGGGTTTGCAGTCATGGCCATAAAAATGATACCGTTTCAGCTAAAGACCTTTATTAAGATAACTTTGAAGGATGGGTTCCCACTTCATTATAGGGACAAATTGAAGGGCATGAAGTTCTATGTACAAGACACTTAACACCTGGGTCAACATCTGTGGGAAAATATCTCTAGAAAAATCTGTCTCCGCTAGCGTGTATCTCCTTTTTATTTGGAAATTTCCTAAATTGTCTGCTAGGGCCATGTAGGTTTATAATTGGCCAGGCCCCTTCTCTGAGGGCGTAACCTGTAGCCCCAGTGGTCAATTTAGGTTAGGGGTTAAAAAGGGGAATGGTAAATGACACGGGAATTTTTACCCTTGATTTAAGATTTGAAAAACCCTGAGAATTTTCCTTACATATATATATATATATATATATATATATATATATATATATATATATATATATATATATATATATATATATTGTCTTTTGATCCCTAGTTAGTTATATTAAGCAGCCATATAAATATAATAGTAAGCTTCTGTGTATTGAGCTAAGTTATAAATCTACTGGGAATCAGTATCGGTAGGGGGTGGCTAAATGCTATCATGAATGCAGGTGAGTAGATCCCAGAACTGGCCCTATTTTTTAATTATTATAATAATAAATTTAAGTAAAAAATGAGGGCAGCCTTTCATATTGGCACTCTTCTTTCTTCCCTTTGATATTCTAACACTCCCTTTTCACTCCCTATTGATGTTGGGACCTTCTCATTTTTCAAACCTATAGACCTGATGTCAGCCTTCAAATGACAAATTATTATACCACTTATTATATTTTAATAATAGGATATCAATATTATTATTTCCATTGCAGGAACAGTTGTTTTATAGCATTTGCTAATACCCAGACAAATATATTTGTCGGCCATTTTATTATGGGAGCACTATCTAGGCAACTAACATCATTCGCCAGGGAAAACACAGGCAAATAAAATGATCCTTATAATTTAGAAGCAGAGACCAGTTAGATTACTCCTAAGCTTGGTTTCCTGTGGTATTGTTTGGAACTTGAAGGATATTGTGACCATGAACCTATTTTACATGCTCCAGTTGCCATTAATGATTACATCGGATCTTTGGCTGTCTCAAGTCTCGATCTGAAAACCCTTCAGTTATGTGATTAATGCTTTTGCAAACTGAGCTACCACAGCTCAGTTTGATCTTTTATACTGGAGTGGATTCCTGAGAAGATTCTAGTTGGTCTTTTGCCCTGGTCTTTTAAGTGAAGTTGTATGAAATTATCTTTACTCATGCTGTTTTCTTAGTGCTATATTTTGAAAAAATTACCTTGTATTGTTTCACTTGAGTATATCTTGACACTAATAATTTTTCTTGTAATTTTTATTTTATAGGTATTGGTGCATACTAAAATATTTGAATATTGTAATTGGGAAATGAATGTATGGTTGCAGTCAATGAAGTCCTCTAAAACAAAACATATTCCAGTTATAATTGGATTTATTAATAGTGCAGTATACACATTGCTGGAGAATCCAAATATGTTCTCAGATGATATAATTGAAAATACTTTTGAAAAAAATAATTCTTTCATGTCACTAAATATCTCACATATTTTAAATGGTCAGTATACTTTTAGTTTAAATTATTTTATACTTTACAGTATAATTATTTTATGTATTAAAATTCAATAATGATTTTTTTTGTTTATAGACTATATTTTTCTTTAATAATAATAATAACTTATATTTTCCATATTATTAATATGCTGTTAATTATTCAGATTATTATTATTTTTTTTACCACAGGATATCTTATTTTTGTATTGATTATTTTACTTTTAAACTTTTTTTTTTCTTTTGTGACAGATTTACTATCAAAAGAAGGGGATCCTATATTAACTGAAGTATATGAAGATTCTATTGCTACTGCTTCTCCTAAGTACTTTTTTTTTGTTTTAAGTTAACAAAATTTATCACAAAATTTCATATGTTCATTTTGTAACAGTGATATATCTATTGTAACACTATACGTAATTTTTCCCCCTCTAAAATATATGTTTTTAAAGTTTCTTATATATCTAAATTTCAGGATTTTGATTTTTCTCCCTAAATAAAAATACTTATCCCATACAACTTATAAATTGTTTAGCTATTAATTTACTGTGTTATTTTAATGATAATTTTTCATTATTCTCCCAATATAATTAAAATTTTAATAAAGTTTTATTTTTGCACTTTACACAAAGATGGTAACCCCCCCATCCAAAGGAGGGGGGGTTACTGTGAAATGAGAAATGTGTTTTTTTACACATTTCTCATTTTTAAGATTTATTGATTTATAATCTATGTTACAATGCACATATAGTTTACTACACATACTCATAACATTGAGCTACCCACAGCTCTAACCCAGATTATGTGCTTGGCCAAAAATAAAAAATTACACTTTATTGTGAAAACTTAACATTATAATACTTGTACTTATTATTTACAATTTCATACCTATGCAGTCAGGATAGTATTAGTACAGTCAAGATAGCAGCATTTAATGATTAAATTAACTAAGAAGGGGGTGACTCCAGTTGTAAAAGCAGTAAATTAGGATTTACTTGGACAATATTGAGAGATGGGGCACAATGAAGAAACAGGGTGCACATCTACTGGCAATGAGTTGACATCAGTTGAGGGATGGCTCAGGTGTTAGTTGAGGCATCTATCATGGGGACTTTTAACAGGGCAGCTGGGATCACATTCTGAAGTCTGGCATATCAACTAGGTTGAGGCTTCCAGGAATCGTCTCCAGCCTCTCCTCCTCTTCTCATCAGCCCTCTCTTCCTGGAGATCCTCCCACTGTCTCATTTGCTTCTTGCACAATCATTATCAAGTTTCAATCAGATTTGCCCATTGTAATAAATATTGGATGTAATTCTTTTGCTATTTGTTTACTATGAGCATTCTGAATCTTCCCCCAGATACATCCCATGATTCTATGTTATTTCCCATGGGAACATCTTCAAGTTGCAGGTGGCCCCAGGCCCTGACTTTTTTGGCCTTATTTGACCCCAGTATGCTGCATCTTAATGTGCCACTACTCATGAATTTGTTCGTTTGCGTTCATTGCTATAGGCCTCCCACAGAGTCTGTGCATTAAGTCATTCCTTTTACCTTTACAAATCTCCTTAATATTCATCACCTACTATAGAGATTTTTACTTTTGGCAGGATTAATTGGCCTAGATTAACTTACTGCAACCTAATTCCATTTAATTCCTAAGAATTAATCACGAACTTAAGATTAAAGTGCTAGGATTTTATTATAGGTTATATTGTTTACACTGTTCATTTTCACGATTTATTTAGAGAGAAAGAGAAAACTAACTTCTGTTCAGTCTCCACACAAAATCTATCCCTCTCTCTTGAGAGGGACAGATTGTGAATCTCTTGAAAGAATGCAGAAAGAGTGAATAGGAGAGAAAAGATCAAGAGAATGGCATAGTGTTTAAACTTTTAAATAAACGTCCGTTGACTGAAGTTCCCAAGAATTTAATAAAAGGAGACATCTGTATTTCATTGGCTCAAATTAGTTTCATAAGACATAATTTTAGAAAGTCTGTAAATGGCAAATGCATCAGAAAAATTAGTTGCTTTGGATAGTTAGAATTATTTCATATCTTCTTAAAAGTTAAAACAAATGTATTTGCTACTGTAACACATATATATTATGTATATGAGAGTGTTCCCAAAATGCTAAGAAAAAATTAGGAAATGGATATTTAGCTATTCAGTCGGCACCCTGATGAAGCATACATGTTCATGACTTAACAATGGTCATAATATTATCAAATCTTTGTGCAAGCCACTTCTATAATACAAACTCAAACAACTAGGTTATATTGAAATGATATGGAATTCAAATTGTTAATTTATTAATTGATTATAACCACTCAAATCATGCATCATAAAGAGATTTAGAAATGCCTGTTTCATTCACAGAGCAATGATTTAAAAAAATTGTTTATAACTATTTGACAAGAAGGAGAAATGAGGTACTTAAAAAAAAAGATAAAAAATATATATAATTTTAAATTTTATGTTTCTAATAGTTTTGTATTTTTATAGGCTATGTTTTAGTTCTTTTGTTCCTGCTTCTCTTCAAACTCTGAAATCAATTGATGAGTGTAACAGAAAAGGTGATTACTTAATTATAAAATATATAATTTTTAATTTAAAATTAAAATTTTGTTTTTTGTAAAATTTTGTAATTTGTTATCTCAAATGTCAATTTTTCATTTAAATGTGATTCAGAATCAAAGGTTTTACCCTTTATTATTACCCTTGTACAATTTTTACAGGGATGCCAAACAACAATTAAAATAAAATATATCAGATAGATGTTAGACTTCTTCATACATTTGTTAATAACTTTCTTATGTAAAGCCATTTTAAATAAAGAATGAAGAATATAAGGCAATTATTAGTGACATAGGGATTATTAAATTATATTGTTAAATGATTATTGACTTTTTAATAGTGTTAAAAATTTATTAATAGCATACAATTCTGTTGTTAAAGTTACATTTAGTACTTAATGTTTTTCAAAATAATATTTGTTTTATATAATTCACTTTTATCAATTTTTCTATTGGATATGAATATTTAATGTTATTTATTTTAGAATTAATTATTAAGTTGTTTTTTTCAGTTTGCCAGACCTTTTTAGAGAAAGCCTTGTATAACATAATGCATCACCAACAGTCTCCAGAAGTTCTATTTTCAGTCATACAGAATTATAAAAAATATATTAGTGCTGATTTATATAAGTATTTTAAACTATTGGGTCCTGCTAAATATGAAGAAAAGGTATTGTACCCTTTATTATTTTTCTACTTTTATTATAATAAATTAAATTTTAAAAATTATAAAAAAAATGTGTGTTTTTAGACAACAGTTAAATTTTATATAAAATTTTGATGAGAATACAATGTATTTTGTATGGCAAAAAAATTATTTGCACGTTACATTTTCTAAGCTGGGATATTTTTCAAAGATAACCATACATATAATGCAAGCTTTGATGTTTCTTATCAAATTTTGTAGGAATAATACACAACTCTCTTCTGTGTTGGTATAGCTTTAGTTGTTACTGTGGGTATTGTATTCATGTAATGTTGCCTTTCCATTATTTTGCTTTTCATGTGTTATTATAAGTTTATCCAATATTATACAGTTTTCCTATCAGTTGTTGAATATATAATTTTAATGAAAGCACTTGTACATAGTTGCATCTTAACAGTAGACACATGGCTTACTTATTGCATTTCTTGCTTTGGTTTATTTTCATTATTTTTCATAATTTAATGACTTTGATGTTACATTGTTCATATACATCTTAAGATATCTGTCTACATTGAAAACGTCATTTTTTTGTCAAAAATCATAATTTTTTTTTATTACTCTGTTGTAAAATTTCAACTTTTAGGCTTCAAAATCTGTTTTTGTTTTGTCTCTATGGCATTTTAAAGAAAAGTTATAGCTGTTTAAACATCAGTGACAGCTGTCAAAACAAAACGAAAGTAGCGACTTCAGAACTGGAAGCTGTAAATTTAAAGCCTTTTAAAGAGTATTTTTTGAACAAAACTTTTTAAATTTTCATGAAGTTTCTTTTAAACATTTTTCTAGTATTTTTAATAATTAGCAACTTGGCAATTAGAAAGTTTTAAAGCAAGAAAGTGTGGGGAATTTTAAACATGTATTTTAATTTTTTAATAGTTAAAGGTGCTTTCATAATCTTCAAGTGAGTTTTTCTCAGAACAGTATTTTTAATAAGATGTTGAAACTTGAAATGTGATTTCTCAAAAAGTTCTTAAAATATTTTCTTGAAAATTATTATGGATGCTTTAGATAGCATTTACTAGTGAATGACCTAAAAGCTTTAAAGTTGGATAATTTTTAATCATGTTACACTCATAGTTAGGTATAAAGGTAATGAAAATTCGTTAAAAATTCAATGTGTATAAGATTTTGAAGGACCAAAATTTTTTACTAAATGTAAATTAAGCAAAGATTTTAGGTGATTCACTAATCCAGTGTATAAAAAATGTGTTGCATAAAAAAATATTGAAATAATTTAATTTATTAAAAAATTAGACCTAAAAAACCCCGATTTTTTTTACTAAGTTTTTTTCTTTTATTAGAAATTTTATAAAAACTTCTATAGGAATAAATTTTTTAAGTGCAATTCTCTATGATAATATTAAAAATAAATCTCAAAATGTAAAAACATGAACTAGTTTCTATGTTTAAAGAAAAAAGTTCTCTGAACGTAGATGGATACCTTAATTTCTAATATTTGTTTAAATTTTCAATTAAATATTTTACAATATGCCAAGCTATGAAAACATGTATAAAGTTTTAAAAATACTTATTCTTTCAGAAAGAATCTCTTTATGCACTTTTGAATGTTTGCTCCATTTTGTATTTTTCTTGTGACTTACACACTTCTTTGAGCCACATTGGGGATTTACCATAAACATGTAGACATCATTGGGAGAAATTCAACATTTGAATAACATACTAGTAATTAATCCTCTAAGGATGGCAGTAGATGAATAACAAACTTATCAAAAAAATTTTTTAAAAGAATAAGTCTTTTATTCTTGCAGTTGGCCTAATTAATATTTCAAATCAAAGTAAAAAGAATGTTTTGCACCTTCTAACAGTAAAGCACAATGTTAAAATAATAACAGCATGAATATAAAAAGCCACACTAAAATGATATCATTATGAAAATCAGGCCAGCTTCCAACCTGAGTCTAATTCCATAAATCAAACATCATACATGCCTATTTAAAGGGGAGGGGGGAGGCAGACTTTCCATGTCATACGTTGTTAACAGCATTACTACAAAAGTATAGAGTGTGCCTTCCTTGGACATGCCATCAACTACACCCAAGTTATACTGCAGAACATGTGGAAAAAAGTTAGAAATACTAGTGAATTTAAGTAACAAATGTTTGACTACTTTTTCGCAACATGAGGGCTAACGAGACCTGGATCTACTGCTTAATGCTGATTTCAAAGCTGATTCTTCTTTACAAGAAAAAAAATTATAGCACCCCCTGTTCCATAATAGTTAATTATATCAAATATTAAAATACTGTTGCATTATATGTATCTATTTTATTTGTCTGTTATCTATTAAGAATCATAAAGCAGAAATTTAAACAACAATCAAATCTAATGTCATAAAAGATTGTTTATAAAAATATATAAGTAAGCTCAAAATCAATAAAAATAATAATAATGAGAGGGTTGAGGCTGATGGAATTTTATTGATTTAAAATATCTGGTTCCAATGTCATTAAGACCATAAAAAATTAAGATAGCTAGATAATAGGATTTTTTTATGAAAAAAAAAAGGTATGTTCAAACTACTTTATTATTTTCTTAATAGACAGGTATGGCAACCTCAACCTCCAAGTCTAACTTAACGTACCCTATTTACCTGTGAACCCTACGGCCCCCACCGAGAGGGATAGGGTATACCATCTTGATTGAGAACCTGTGTAATTTAGTATGATAGTATAATAGATTTATTCCATACTGAGTTATTGTTTTACTGGAATATTCTTTGTGAGAGGGTTATTTTAAATTCACTTTTGAAAGACTAATTGTTATTTTTTGTTTCAGATGCTGGTAGATGAGAATATGTCTGTAGTATGTAAAACAGATATAAATGATCACTTAAAAATGAAGTTTCTTACATTACATGCTTTACCAAGCTCTTGCAGTGGGTGTTTTTGTGATATACAGTGCAATCCTTTTGAGTTAGATCTCAACTACAAAGAAAAACTTACCTGGCAAATTATGACTTACTTAGATTGGGAAATTACTTTACTCATGGTAAAAAGAAATATTTTTAAAATTTTAGTGTACATTTTTAAATACTAAAGCCTTGATTTTTTTATTAATTACTATTTTTATGAGATATAGTCTTATAGTTTTTTTTATTTAATATATAACTTATTAGTCATTTTTAATCCTGTTATTTAATGATTAGTTTCTAAATTACTATATATTCTTGTTTTTATTTAACCTGAGATAGTGGATAACATTTTATGCCTGTATAACATTTTTATACATAATATTTATTTTACACGTAACATTTTACTGCTAGACTTTATTTTAGTGTGTTAACTTTTTAAAGGTTTGATTATATACTTGTTTGATCTGAGTAGTCAGAGAATATATTTTACTTCTAGTTACGCTAAAATTATATTCTATGTATAATAGTATTTTAGAAATTTCAATACCATATATATTCTGTGTTTCTTATCATGTTTGAATGAAATTTCCACTTTTTCATTCTGTGCTTGTACAACCTATAATACTGTTTTTTCAATTTTAAATATGTAAATATAAACACAGGGAATATCAAGTTGTCAAATGTGAGCTACTTTGCAGGGAAATTTTTGGTTGATTGCAGTGTTATGTTCTAGTTTGGTAACCTGAAATGATGATACATATTTAAAATCTTTTTTTCTAAGCTTTCAAAATATTTCACCTCTAATTCCTCAAAGAAAAATACCCAGTTTTTTTCTAGGTTCTCTAAAACTGGAAACAAAGTTCTACATATTTGTGTGCATATATGTTTCTTTTTTTTTTGTACAAAATTTATAAAAATCAAGGATAGAAGCATATTGATTGGACAACAAGGCAAACTCTATGTACTCTTCAATATTAAAAAACTTATTATTGATCAAAAAGAGGGCCATCCTTCTCAATAAACCTAGGAGAAATCTGTTCTTATATTTCTTCTAATTTATTACTAACAACACTTCAATTTCTTTTTCATATAATTCAGTTTTATTAAAAATGATTTCATATTTATTAGAAGTATGATTATAGACAATAAACAAATAATATGATTTGTAGAAAAAAAATAATAAATTTCTGTCCTGGTTTCTTTTTGTAGCTCACTGTAGGATGTAAAATGATATGGCTGGTCAGAAACTTCATAAGTTTGGGGACTTTTACAATAATACATTCATCATTGTATTAGCATGCCTTTGTCATGTAAATTCATTTAAAACTTGTTTATTTTATGTAAATAATAACCAAATGTTTAACCTATATTCATTTAGAAGTTATTTTATTTAATCTGCTAGACTTAAGCATGGCTGCTAACAGTCTATGATGGGCAACCTCATACATTTCAGAAACACAGTAAAGTTACAGTAATTTTTTGCAGCATTAGCATCTGCAATATCAAAATGTCCAGAAAATGAGTCCAAATAGTTTTCAAACATGTCTTTAGCAAAATGAAGTGGATAAGTTTGAGAATCTGCGAAACCAAGTCTATGCAGTATTTTTTGTAAAGTAGTCATATCTTGCTTTTATTCTAAAAGCAATACCAATGGGTTTGGGTAAGTCATAAGACATAGAATTTACATCAGGGAATTCCAAATCTTGCTCTTCATGAAGTTCCTAGAAATTTTACAATAACAGGCACTAAATTTATCACTAATGTACCTTAACATTATGATAAAAATCAGCAGGTTCATGTTGAAGAAGGTTAGTTTACTTATTTGTGCATTATTTATGCATTATATTCTGTAAACTGATATTTTTTAAAGAGAAGCATTACAATTAATGCAAGCTTTGATGTGCATTCTTTGCTTATATGTTTCTTGTTAAATTTATTGAGAATTACACATAACACACATCCATGTTGGTATAATTTTAGTTGTTGTTGCAAGTATTGTATTCATGTAATGTTGCCCTTCCATTCTTCATGATTTTATCATTTGTTATAAGTTTATCTAATCTTTTAAGTTTTTTTATCAGTTGTATGTTTAATTGTAATAAAAATACTTATAGTTGCATCTTAACAGTAGATACTCGGCATAATTGTTTTACTTTTGGTATTACTTGATTTGGTTTATTTTCATTATTTTTTCTAAATCTAATGACTTTAATACTACATTGTTTCTATACATGTTAATTTATAGTATTTATTTTAATTTTAGGAAAACAAAATCACAAACTCAAATGTAGAAGTATATCTGAATCTTCTGGAAAACCTTTTAGCTTCTCTTGATGTGCCAGTTGTAAATGATGAGGCTATGGAACTTAGCAATACAGAATCTGAAGATAAAACAAAGGTTATGGAACTTTGTAATTCAGAATCTGAAGATAAAAAAATAATATATGGAATATTGGAAGACTTTTTCAGCCGTCCTGTGTTGTTGAAACTCTTTCTTTGGACAGAAAAAGTGCCAAAATGTCATAAAACATCATTTAAACAGTTTGTGAATAGTGCTACAAAATTAGTCTTAAACTTTATTAATAGAGTGATTGTTTTTGAGGAAAGCAGAAAATATTTAAGTGGATTCAAGAATAAGATTCTTAAGTACAATTCAATTTATTTTCAAACCAGAAATTGGCCTAAAGGTGCAGTTATGTTTGAACATCCAGATATTTATGAAATAATTACAAAGTTTGCAGTCTTATTTTCAAATAGGGATGTTACTAATATGTTGGAAGATGCATTAAATGTGGAAAGTGAGGATGTGAAATTAGAAAATCATATCCCTGTTGTTCAGTTGCTTTTGAAAATGTGTGTTGAAACTGAAGATTTTGCACCTTTATCTCCCAAAGCTATAAATTCTTTTATTATTAAATATGCTAATCTAACAAAGAAGCAAAAAAAGAAAATTACTGATTTTGCTCTGAATATGTTCAAGAAGCACCCAGATCTGACATCTGTGATCAGTGCAGGTAACAAACATTCTGTTAATTTTTTTTATACTATCATATTGCATATGAACCTTAAAACTTCTTAATTTTAGATGCTCCTGTAGTAAAAAAGTCTCTTAAAGCCATACAATTTGTATATTGGATTCATAATTTTTTTTAAACAGTAGCCAAATTTGAAATAAAATGCTAAAAGTTAACCTGTATAAATTGTACTGCATCACCAAGAGATTATATTGTATGGCCAAGAAATTATGTTCAATTAACAGATCTTTCACAAAATATTTTATCATTAAAAACAGACACTCCACAAAATCTTAGTTTTGCGATAGACCCCATACAAAATTCTGCTGGAAGACTGATTTTTCCCAAATCTAGTAATTATCTTAGTACTATTCCTGGTAACTCTTTCTAAGCTTCTTCAGATATCAATAGATGAGTCTTTAGGTAATAGGGGCATTTACAAAACTTTTCAAAAAATTTTAAAAAGTGAATCTGACTGCTAATCTGCATGTATTGGTAGCTGTGTTTACCATATTTTAAATAATGCTTCCAGAAAAGGGGCTCTATCTACTGATTGGGTATATATTCAGTGTTAATTGGGATGAATTGACTGTTTAAAATTCCATCTGCAAGTAGAAATTTTAAATTTCAAAAATGAAAAAACTTTCTGTAAAATTTTGTAATTAGAGGTATAATTAAAATTATAAAGCTGTATGAGTATCTATGAACCCTGATTTTCTCTCTCTACAAAAAACTTAAGATGTTCTTAATTTTTTCTTTAAAAAAATAAATAAAAATCCTGTATATTTGACTGACTTGAATTTGCTGTATTTGGAAGTCAGAAAACTTATTAAAATATTGATGTTGATTTTGCTTTAAAAATAGTCTTTATAATTGCTAGTTTTTACAGATTGGAAAAGTGTCCTACTTATTTGAAAAGTATGTTTAGAATTTTAATTTTGCCACTAGACTTCTAAATGTGGGAAAAAAAAAACCAACCTATATAAGTAGAACTTCAACATGTTTTTATGTATATTTTCTCATTGAAATTTTATCTGATTTCATGTTTCATTTGTATAATCAGGCTTGAAATTCTGTCTTTTTTCTCACCTTTAGTCACTTTTTTTACAATTGATCACTTTTAGTTACTTTTTTAAGTAAACAGTCACTTTTTTCATGGTGTATCACAGCAAAAGTCTGTTGTTGAAAAAAGAAAATCTGAATTAATAACAAAATATCTTAATAAAAATCCAAAAATGTGATTCTCTAATCTTATTTTTTTTTATTAAAATATAATTATTCATATGGTTTCCAGAATTTAGTGATTTTAAAAAGTCGCAAAGAAGTTCCTGAAATCTACATTTGTATTGAAATGTACATTTAATACATTAAAGTAATTTACGTCAAAACACACATTTTTCTTTTTCTACACAATTTTTGTTTTGACACTCTAATCTAGCTATGTACATATTTCAAAACATCATTAATATATGCAGAAAATTGTGATTATAAAATTAATGTATTGTATGTATTCAAATCTAATTTATAGATTTTCTTGAATTAAAAGCAATGTTGAGTTGTGTTAAACAAAATTTTTAACCTTTTTGTAATCCACACTAAAATCATGTCTTGCATAAATCATTTGATTTAGAGTTAAAATAAGTAGAAAAATCTTAATAGCATCTGTAATCAAGAGGAGAAAAAAATAACTTTTTCTTCAATGTTTAGTCACTTTTTAGTCACTTATTCTGTATTATTTGTCACTTTTCTCACCTTATTGAAAGTAGCTCAGCAGTTGCAAGCCTGATAATTAAGAAGCTAAATGTAATATAAATTAAATTGAGATAGTGAATGTATTAGTGGGAAGAAATACTTTTTTTAATATTTGTCTAGTATCGTACAAGAAAAATGTAATGTCTCATTTCCATGTAAAATACAAATGAAATGTGAATACTGATAAACTTCTTACAGGTAATTTTTCCATGGATGGTAAATTTTTTTCATTTAATTTCTTTAGTTGTTTAGAATACATAAAATTAAAATTCTTAAAAAAATATTTCTGTATATTGATTTACTTAATCAAAATGGTCACATACAATTACTCTTTTTATGAAACTTTCCTTTATTAATTGTTTGTTTTCTATTTTTCAGACTCATGTCAATATTTACTTAAGCAGATAGGAAATAAAAATTTTTACATCTTGGGTACCTTAATTGACAATAATGAAGGTCTGAGAAAAATAATTCAAGCTACAGTTCTGGAAAACATTGAAGAATTCAAAATGACTCCAGACTTTCTCTTTCTAATTTCAAAGTGCATACAAGTGTCAAATTTAGATGATGGACAAGATAAAGAATTTTTAGAAGCTATCTCTTCATTATACTGGGAGACAGTTTCTAGCTATATATTAACGGATGTTTCGTCTCTTTACTCAGTATTAGAAAATTCCGGTACAGGCAAAGCTCTTCAAATTTTATTTGAGAAGGAGATTTTAGGTGAGTTTTTATCTTTTATTTATTTTTACTGAAAATTCAATATAAAATAAAGCATATTCAAAAACATTCTTGTTGTAATCCTAATTCTAAGGATTTTTCAACACAGTTAATATTTATTATATAATATTACATTTTTAATATTTTAAAAAATCAGCATTTTAAAGTTAACAGTGCAGTAGCCTTTTTTTTTAATTTTTATTATTTCTACAGAAGATATGTAGAAACATGGTTTCCGCACACCTAGAAAGTCAGGGAAAGTCATTGAAAATCATGGATTTAGACAATGGATTAATTTTGTCATGGAAAGTCTTGATTTTTCAAGTAAAATGAGTAAAAGTCATGGATCTGCTAAACTACCAGTTTAAAAAAAAATGCATTGAATTGTTTAATTCTATTTTTACTTGTCATTTGGCTGAAGTTACTGAGTTTGGTATTTATGAATTATTCTATTGACCATATTGCCAAGTAAAATTTATTCACCAAGGAAACTCAAAGCAAGAAAGCTTAATGGGTGGGTAAATGTATATTATTCTGGTTTTTTCTTAAATTGTAGATTAAAATTTTATTAATATAATAATAATTATTTTTTTAATAAAAATTAATTAACATTTTTGCACAAAATATAAGTTTATCTCTAGGGATATTGTATATAAATATTATAGGGTTATATTTGGCTATTATTCATGGTCACCTAGATAATACCAAAGTACCCTGAATTCAAATTGGAAACATTTTGATTGAAAAATTGCTATATGATTAAACTTACGTATTTAGATACAACAATTTATTTTTATGTATAAGAGTTTATTAACACTTATAAAGTAAGTTTATAGTTTTTTTTTATGATAAAATTCCTGTAATTTTTCTAAAAGCATATATTTTATTTGTATGTACATCAGAAGTTTTATTCATATATACTTTAACGAAAGCTTTTTAAAGTCATGGAAAATGATCTACTAAATCAGGGAAAGTCATGAAAAGTCATAGATTTGAAAAATTTTATTTTGGCAGATACCCTGTAGAAATAACAAATATATTATACAGAAATATGTAATGTACAAAAGATATAGGAAAATAGCTAAGTACAGAATTTTGATAGTAGTTCTATTGAATTATTTTTTATTTTCATATTAATTTTAAATGTTTTATCTAGAATGATTTATTTTAGATATTTTTAAATTTAAAATAATATTTTTATGTTGAATTCAATGTCAAATCTTAATAAACTTTCATAGTTGCTCTTTGTTAGATAAATTCAAACGTTTTAACTCTTAAAATTAGGTTTTATGTTTCAGATTAAATTTTAAATCCCAGTTGTTATTTTACATTACTCCTTAACATACAATTAAATGGAATAGGATGTGGCTGAAAAATGAAATTTAATTTGGCTTAACTGAACAGTTGTGTGCCATCTTAAAAATAGAATATGTAAATTTTGTTTGAAATTTACATTCCTATAAAACATTTAATCAGGATAATCTTTAATGTTAATGAATAATAATTAAGTAACATTATAACATAATACATTAATCATTTTGTAGAATATAAATCATTTAAAAATTTAATGGAATTTATAGTGGCACTGTGTATATTTACTTTGTAAAGTTGTTTTGCTTCTTGTATTCTTTTTGAGTTCACGTGTGATCTTGAGCAGTCCAAACAAAACAGATTCAGTGCATGATCAAAATAATAGAATAATCTATACAGCATGATGTTTGCCTTAGAATGGCACATGAAATAAAGACATCTTTCAGATGTTATTGTAAGCTTTAATATAATTAAATGTCACAATATTGAACAGTAGATAGAGATTAGATTAGAAAATGATGTTTGTAGATATTACTGATATTACAAGTATCACAAAGATATATTTCCTAAAGTTGTTAATTGTGTCATAAGAAATATGACCAAACCAAATTTATGAAATTTATCTAGATTTCTAATAGTAATAATAATATTTGTTTCTAAAATATTTACTGAAATAGGTCATAAAAAACTTCAAAAACATTTTTGTTCTTATAAAGGTTTTATTGTTTCAGTTTAATTATTTTAATTTTGTTAGTGCCAGACAAACATCTGCATGAAATTAAGATTAGACTATATATTATTTTTAGAAATCAAAAGTTAATATCAGTTGAAGCATGAAATATTGCAATTTGGGAGTCAATAGAAAGCTTTTTATCATAAAAAACTTCAAAAACATTTTTGTTTTCGTATAAAGGTTTTATTGTTTCAGTTTAATTATTTTAATTTTGTTAGTGCCAGACAAACATTTGCATGAAATTAAGTTTAGACTATATATTATTTTTAGAAATCAAAAGTTAATATCAGTTGAAGCATGAAATATTGCAATTTGGGAATCAATAGAAAGCTTTTCAACAAAATTATTTGTAGTACTTCTATATTTGCTATTTTTATTTATCTCATATATGTTATGTCTGTTGAAATTGTCATTTAGATAGTATAAGTTTTGCTTACAATGCTTAATATTCTTTTCATTTGTATTTGATATGTATTTGCTAACATAAGCATTAATTTTTCAGCAACCAAAAAATTGAGTAAGTTCTTCAAAAACAATAAGGATGCATTATATTCTGAGGTTCCTGAATCATCGAAACTTTTAATTTTACTTGATCTTATGGAAATAATGAAAAGTTATATGCTGGAAAGGAACAAATCACTTCTGCCTCTAATCAAATTGACCCTGCATTGGCTCATAAATTCTGTGTCTTCCATTCACAGTGCTTCAGAATTTAAATACTTCCCTCTTTTAAAGTTTGCAATCAATTTACTGAAAGTAAGTTTTTTAAATTATTATTTTTTTTTAAGTTGCTATCTTGTAATGAAATTTCCTTAAAATGTTTAGAAGAATTTTTTTAAAATTAATTAGGGTATTGCAAATCATATATACCTCTAAAGTTTTTGTTTTTAGTTAATGATGTAAACTATTTGAAATTGAAATAATAAATATTATTAGTGTTATAGCATTTAATTTCAAATGCTTTTTAATTAACAAAACTGTTAAATTCATGTTTTAAGTTGGCAAATGTAACATTTCTTGTTCCTTTATTGTTGAAAAGTTGTAATCTTAATAAATTTTATTAAGTCATTATCTTATTGATTATAAAAATTGCATTAAGTATATTTAAAATGGAATAAATTTCATAATTAAAAAATGCATTTACTGTTATACTCTTTCTACCAATAGGTATTTGGACACCTGTTATAGAAAAGAATTAACTTTATTCAAAATCAATAGTTGGTAGAGCCTGTACGAGAGGCAATTACAGCATGAACCCTCCGGGGCATACTTTCCACAAGTCTTTGTATTACACCTAGTGGTATTGTCTTCCACTCAGATTGGAGTAGACATACAAGTTCCTTCACCGATTTTGGACGAGTAGTGCACCCCTTAATTCGGTGATCCAACTCGTTCCAGAGGTTCTCGATAGGGTTCAGATCTGGGTTCTGGACAGGCCAGTCCATTCGATGAACTCCTTTGGTACCATACAAAGCCTTGGTTAACCTCAAAACATGACAACTTGCATTGTAGTCCTGAAAGTAACAGGGGTCCAACCCGTAAAACTGACACAACGTAGGAAGCACATAGTCATCCAAAATAGTGCAGTAGGCATAGGCATTGAGCTTACCATGAATGGGGACCAAGGGTCCCAGTCCATACCAGGAGAAACACCCCCAGACCATAATTCCACCTCCACCAAACTTGACTGCTGGCACAGTGCATTCTGGCAGGAAACGTTCTTCAGGCAGATGCCAGACCCAGCCATCCGAACGGTAAAGGGTGAACCTTGATTCGTCACGTTCCACTTGATTGAACCCATTTCACTGATCTACAGCCCAATTTCAATATGCTTTGCACCACATTAGCCAAGCAGTATTTAAATCACTTTAAACCAAGTTTTATTCATTTTTATTTTTTTCTCATGCAATAATCATTGTTTATTTCCGTTAAATTAATTTCTAAATGAAACATTTCTCAAATTTATCTGAATATAAAACAGATTATTCATATCTAAGAGTACCTTTGTTTAGAAATTATAAATAGCTTATAATTATTTTTTCTTTTCTGTAGGATGTTCCAGAAATAGCCCTTGATGAACTCAGTGAAATAGAGACCTTTCCTCCTCAAATCCTGAAAGTTTCATTTAAGTAAGTCTACATAAATACATTTTATTTGTGCTGCTAGATTTTAGTTATTTTAAATATTTACTTTAATACTTGCTAAAATCAGTTGATTTTTCTGAAAAAAAAAATCAATGATTTAAATCAATTTTTTTTTCACTTCTTTTAAAACCTATATTCCAAAGACAGGAGAATTGGGAATCAGTCAGCACAGTAATACCAATAAGTAATAAGTGTAAATAGATAGCATGTGCTTTCCAAGAATTTAGGGGTTGTTATCAGAAAGTATGTATAAGGGGTATGTATTTAGGGGTAGTTCAATGATTGATTATGACTGGTGGAATTCATTTTATGTAATGGGAGGTAAAGAGAGTACTACAGTACTTGAAATCCAGTTTGTCTACCAAATGACAACAGCCGTGGCTTCATCTGCTGGAATGGAAATTTCTTCTTTTCTGCTGGAAAAGAAGAAATTTCCATTCCAAGAAGCTTCTTCTGTTCTGCTGGAATGGAAATTTCTGGAATTTTCTTCTTTTGGTATTGTTCATTCTAGCCTTTATAACCAATTAGGAGTGGATAAAGCATCAAAGCTAGTGTTTTTATTGAAACAATTAAATCCGTAATTCGGTGCTGAAAAATATTGAAATAATTGTGATTTGTTTTTTTAAATAAATAGTTTACATTAAAAGAATATTTAATTTGTTCTTTAAATTTACATTTTATTTAGCACTATCCAATTACAAAATAATGGAATGTATTTAGATTAAAATTTATATTTTTAATTTTAAGTAATCAGTGTGTAGAATGTACTAGGTAGATAAGATGTTACATCTTATAACAAACTATTCTATGTATATTGCAAAAAAATAAATACAACAATTAAAATTAGTATTCAGAAAAAAAATTATAGAAATCCAATTTAAATCAAATAAATTTGATTTTTTTTATTAAAAAAAAAGTCATGATTTTTTTTCCAACCCTGATTATTTTATAACCAGCCATTGATGTATTTGTATTATATAACAAGAAAACTTTTGAGAATTCCAAATTATATTTATTTATTACTTTTTAAAAATTTGGATCTTTAAATTAAAATAACTTATTTTATTTTAAAATCCTGGAATTTGGAATGTAAGAATTTGTCCTTGCAGCTTAAGTTAAACCATATTATTATTACATATAACCATATAATTATTTACATAATTTAGATACACTTATAAATTATTTAAATCAGTTAATATATTTTTTAAAGTATATATATTCTTATGAAATTATTGAAAACTAATGTCTACAAGTAATATAATTTCTTTAATATTTGAGTGTTGATACAAATCTAATATACAAAATTCTGCACATGTATATATATTCAAAAACTTGGTTATGTATCTATGATTCAGATAAGCACTGATCTTTAACATTTAATTATTATATATTGTTTATCATTGCTATATATCTTGTTTTATTAAAAAATTTAGAAATTACATTAATTTCTAATTACTTAATTATGTGGTTTATTCAGTATTCTTTTGATATTTTGTTCATATTTTATCCAACTAGTGTTGAAATATTCTGAATACTGCAGTCATTATTCTGTTTGTAATTTTAAGTTTGTTAACCGTTAACCATCCATAACTTAAAAAAATTATTTTGTATGGTTATTGCATCAACTAACTTTTTTAATTTCTAGGCACAGAAACATAGGAGTTTATTTATTGGAAATTTTGACTATTCTCTGTGAGAAATCAAAGAATTTTAATTTATCTGCTCAGAAGATATTTAATTTAGTTACAGGTCACTCAAACTTTTTTAAAATTATGTTATCAGAAATTACAGAGGATGAAAGCATAAAAGGCAAGTGATTAAATTTCTTTGTATGATTTTTCTTTTATTTCCACAAATTTAAATATAAAGCTTAAAATTAAAATAATTTGATATTATTGTTATTAATATTTTATAAACAAAGTTCAATACAGTTCTTTAAAGTTAAACTAGAGATGAAAAAGGGTCAGTAAAGATTGGTAATGTTACCAACTGTCAGTAATTGATTTCAATAGTAAATTTACAACTTGCATTATTACAAAATAGCTGAAAAAAATGTGGTAATTGTATAAAAATCTTTACTTGTCAATTACTATACTAAAGTTGGTCAATAATTTTTAAAAATTGTCAGCATTTTTCCAATTTTGGTCAGTGAAGCCAGTTTTCTAAGCTTCTGAGTTTTTCTACCTGAGTTAACCCATACTGTTCCATTTTACAAACTAAAAAATATGTAGAATTTTTATGATTTTATTGAGACAATTTTTCGTTTTTAGAAAAGTGAAATGGCAATTTTATCCACAAATTTTTTTAGTATCTGCTGTTTAAAATTTTGTCAATCAGATCAATATTTTATTTTATTTATTTATTTTTTGAGTCTTACTTACTTCCATGACAATAATTCAAACCACAACAAGTAGCTATATTTGTTATATAACTACTTGTTTGCAATATTATGTTAAAATGTAATAGCAAACAAATCTCTTATCACAAAGTTTTTTTTATAAATGGTTTGTTTATAAAAATTTTATGTGATGTTTATATAACGGTATGTGTTATTATTTTATATGATGTTTAAAATGACAGCTTATAACTAATGATAGCAGGTTGTAGCAGTTATTGAAATTTCTTATTTGTTTAACTTTCATGTATCAAAATTAATTTTTGTTTAAGATAGTCATCAGTACACATTTGGCAGAAATAATTTGGGAATTAATTGGTTAATCCTATGCAGCTTTGATGATAAGCAATAATAGTTTCAAAAGATTAGTTGAATATATTTCTTTGAAGCACTATTTTAGTGAAAACATTTACGAAATCTGCCACAATAACATTTATGATAATTTCTTTTGGAGATCTCATTTGTAAATAAAATCAAATCCTGATATATTACCACTATCTACATAATAGCAGTTTTGTGGTATATCAAATTATGCACTAATAACTGTATTTAATATTGACAACATATATCTTTATATTGACAACAGTAAAAAGTTATTATGTATTATTGTATAAACATATGTTTAAGAGTTTTAATGCAATTTAATCTAATTTTATTTCCAGCATTAAAATATTTGTGATTCCCTGCCCCTGTCCCCTGCGATAACTTCAATGTTTTATTGCACCACTAAAATTTATTCATTCTTTTATCATTTCAATATTTTTCAATAAATAATCTTAGTTTTTTAAGGTAAACTTTAACTTTCTTTGATTTTATATCTATTTTATATTCAGATGAAACTCAAAGGTATTTAAACACCTAGAACTTTTTTTTAACCTACATGGGTAAAAAATAGCACATACTGAGACAAATATTGAAAGGGGGTAAGTAAAATGAAAGATAGTGGCTAGTTTGAAATTTAATAATGAAATTCTCAGTTTTACATTTGTCATTCCTGACTAGATATAATTACAGTTAGACTAGTAAATGAAGTGGCTCTAAGTCCCTAGCAAAAAAGTTCATAATACAAAAAATTTGTTCAATAACTTCACTTAAAGTACTTAAAACAGATTTTAAATTCATAAACACTAAATGTTATTTAAAATAATAATTAATCATGCTTTTTGTATAAATTATTTGCTTTTTAGAAATAATTTTATCTATGAAAAAGAAATATGATAAAAACAAAAATAAAATATTGTCTGGGAAAATGCAATATTCCCAGTTAAAAGAATTTAATATTAAAATTTTAATTCAAAGTCAGTTCAAGGTCATTGGCCATCATAAAATTTATTAAATGTCCAGAAATTAAAAAAAAAAAAAAAAGAGAGAGAGAGAGAAAAGAGAATGCACTTACTATTTCACAGTTATTGTATGAAGAAATCACAAAGTGTTCTTGGTTCATAGTAAAAGTTTGCAAAGTAGAAGTTTGACTGTAGTTGATGTTTAACCCTTTCGTGGACCATTTATTTCTTACACAACGTTTTCAAACTTTCAAAATAGAAGTGCTATTCATATTCAAACAATAGATAACAGAGTGAAACTAAAGTGGGAATCAGTCTTCTAATCATTATAATTGCAAGGTCAATATATTATAATGGGTTTTGCGCTTCTCACAGGTGTATTTGTTAAGATCATGTAGATGGGAAGTAATCTTCCCACGGCCTTCGAAAGGGTTAATCAGATTTTAAACTTATTAAGTCCTGTAGGGAAGATTTGCTCATACACATATATGGTGCTAAATCGGGGTTTGATTGTATTTTATATTAAAGGTAGTTTGTTGTATTAAATGATATTAATTATGATAATCTTAAAGGTAACATGCTGGGTCAAAAAAGCCCTTTTAAAATGAGCCAGTCTTATAATTTTTTTTTAAAAAATTATAAAACAAGGTTTATTTTGTAATGCTATAATTTTTTTTTTGTAACCTAGTTTTCTAAGTATAATTTTGTTTCTTTTATTTTAGAACACATTATTGATTTGCTAATAGTTCTTGTGAGTATCGACAAAACTGTTTGTAAGGACAATCACTTAGGATTAATTTTATCATCATACAAGGGTACACTGAAGCCTATAGGTATGTTTTTTAAGATTAGCTTAGACATTTAATAATTTTTTCAAAGTGTTGCATATGTCAATGGCAATATAGTCAATATAAGTATATATGGCAATATATAAGTCAATATATATATATATAAGTCAATATATATGGCAATATATATAAGTCAATGGCATAATTTTAGTTTTTGTGCATTTATTGTGCATTTTTCAAACTACTGATTTATAATTTTAGTTTTGGTTCAATTTTTAATATACATGCATTAAAACTGTATTAGTAAAACATAAATTTATTACTTAAATAAAATTTCCTTAATTTTTTTTCTAGATCAAAAGCTACTGTTTTTGATAAAAATATATTCTGAGAGTGATGTTGATATAGATCGATTCAGGTAATGGATTTGACCTCTTTTTAAGCTTTTTTTTTTTTTTTTTAAGTTATATTAATTTAGTTTTAGTGCATTAATACAATTTTAAAATGTATATTTTTTACAGTTATGCTAACAAATGCAGTTTTTATGCCTTTATTATTATTCTGAAGCTTTTGTTTTAAATTAGTATTAATATTTATTTACAGTTGTGTGAGGAGTGGTTATTTAAGAGAAGGCAAAACATTTTGAATTTCCCAATTTTATTAAAATTACTTTATAGACTACTTATCTTATTTACTATGTTTATGTAGAAGAATTAAAATGAAAAAAAAAAAAAAATGTCAGCAATTTTTTATTTTGTATAATTTGAAAATTTCATTTACTTTTTGTCATTTAACTTTAACACGCTATACAAAATCTTGAAGTTCACTTACAGAATAGAATTTTTAATAGTATGTTGTTGAAGTATGTTTTAATAGTATGTATAATGAAATTATCTTATTTTTTTCTAATGTAAGCAAAGCTTGGGATTGATTGGTACTACATGTTCTTATTGACTATCTTCTCTTTCTCCATCAGAAGAATCAACATTTTTGTTCTTTACTTCATTGATAAAATTCATTTAATAGATATTTACCTTTTAAAGTATGTAGAACAGATTTTAAATTCATAAACACTAAATTTTTAAAAATTTATTTAAGCCATCAAAAAGAAATTTCAGGAAAACAAAAATAAAATAAAATATCTTCTGGGAATATATATTTTTCAATTAAAAGAATTTTGCATTAAAGTTTAATTAAGTATAAGTTTAATTGTGTGTCAATCATTTGTTCATGTTTCACAGCAATTTCTTGGTCAACATTTAAATATGATCTGTGGGGGACATTGAACTTTACTGTATCCCAGTATTTTGATCAAAATCCTAACAAAAAGTCAATCACTTGAATGTAGGGAGAGTAAAGGGAAGAAAAGCATAATATCTGACACTGGAAATGATTCTTCACCTTATCTGTGTCTTTTTCTATTTTATAGCTTACCAGTATCATTTTCAATTCAATTAGGGCAAAGTAAAAGTGTAATTCTAATAAAAATTTAAGAATTCTAGGAAAAATATGAGCATTTTTCTAAATTTCAAACTTTTCTAAATTCAAATTAACTAAACTCTTGAATTATCTTTAAATTAACAATTTATACTTTTAACATTATATTGTAGACGAAACTTGAGGAGTTTGTACAATTCAAGCTATCCAAAATTTTGAATTAATCCAGTTTGAATTAGCCAAGTTCAACTGTATATTGATTACTTTGGTTAATTCACAGTGCAAATATAAGTATCCATTTTGTTCAATTGTGAAATATTTCATATAATGTTGGACAATTCATTGTTGTCCTAGTCAACCCTTTGGCTGTCTCCATTTATCTCTAATTGCATATATTGTACATCAGATATAAAACTTTAATTTTCATACATCTAACTGAAAAATTTAACTAAATTTAAGATGCTATGCCAAATTATTTCCTATTTGAAATATAGTTTCTAATGTATCACATGTGATGTACAAGCATGTAAAACATTAGATTGTATATTATATGTGATGCACAGAACAAACAAAAGGCTAATGTAACTAATGTAGAATAATTTTTAACTCATTAAATGCCAAAATTATTTATATAAATGCTTGCTGGATATAAAGAGGAAATATCCTTTCTTTCATAATTTAAAATTTTTCTGCTATTTTAAATGGAATGTTTATATCAGTCTTTAAATCATACATAATTTATTATTGTATAGACCATTTTTGTGGAGCCAGACAGCTGTAGTTCAGTATTCTGTTATGAATTCAGAAAGCAGACACCTCGGAAAGAAGCCAAAAATGCAAGATTTGTTGAGTATATTCATGTCAGATATGATTGAAAATACTGTTTTAAATTACCCCCTTACTCTGAAATTGGAAGTAAGTTTAAACATATATATATTTGATTTTTATATATTAAGTCATTCATCTACACTGAGCTTCATTTTCATTACGTGAAAATCTTATAACTATAACCTGTAAACTAACAATGCAAAATATATCAGTTAGTCACTCTCCCTCTCCTAAATGTAATTAATAAAAAAACCTAGAGTAGAATAATAATTATTACAGAACTATTTTTGCTGTTGGCATTGGTAACATCCCATAATTGTGCTGTGTAAATCAAAATTGTGCTGTTAAAATTTGCATCTCAGATATAAAACAAGAGATTGTTGTATGCAAATGTTCAGTATTTAATATTAGTACTTCTTTGTAATAGAATCAGAAAACTTTGTTAATCTTTTTTTAGCAGTTTCTATAAGATACATATCAATTTACAATATTTAAAATAAATTTTAATATTTGCATTGCTTCAGTTATATGCAAAGTTCTTAAAAATTTATTATTTCTACATTAATGTCTTTTTTATATATTCATATAAAAGTGTGTTTAAAGAAAGCACTTTTGTGAATTAAAGTTAGGTGTATTATAAGTTTGATTTTCTGTAGATTCAAATATTCATAACATTTACTAGTATGTTTATTTTAAGTGTGAGTTGAAAATCATTGTAGGGAGATATATTGTTAATAAAAGGTAAAAACTTTAAATTTGGTTTCACATAGTATGTTTAACACAATAAAGAAAACTATATTGTGAGAATGCTTATCAAATATGCTTTTTTGTGTTTCAGAATAATCAGTATAAGCTACTGTGAAATGGACTTTTTATTTTTGTAATGGTTTTCTTTGTTGTTCAAGCATGAAATTCCATTCTGTTAAAATTGAAAGCTGTGTATTTTAAGTTCATTTTCACATTCACTTGTAGCC
>CM063510.1:138270723-138330723 GCA_032207245.1 Pardosa pseudoannulata
AAGACAATGCCTGGGGGAAATCATTTTCATGCAAAATGGATCCCCTCCACACGTTGCTGTACGGGTGCAATAGCTGCTATGACAGAAATTCACAACAGAAAGAGTCATTAGCTGCTACTTTCCAACAGCATGACTACCTTGGTCGCCTGATCTTACCCCATGCGACTTTTGGCTATGGGGCTACCTTAAGTCCAAGGTCTATCAAGGAGTGGTCCAGGACCTGGCTACGTTGAAGGATAACATATCACGGACTGTACGGGAGATTCCTGCAGACATGTTACTTTCTGCTGTTGTGCATACTGTGCACAGAATGCAATATGTGGTCCACAACAACGGCAGCCACATTGAACCTCATTTAAATGCAAAATAAAAGGTAATTTCCGTATTGATTTGCATTTGTTAACACTCTATTTTCTATTATACAGTGCCAAATATTCCCCTAGTGGTGACTTTTGAAAATAATATGTTTTTTCACGGAATCCTTCGTCCCCCATCTTGCTTAATATTCCTACAAAATGTGCCGTCATTTTTGTAAAATAGATCGCGCTACAGAACACTGATCACTGTCATTTTAATTATGGCCACCCGGTACATATACATTTTTATGAATATATTGGAAGTATGTTGCATATAGTTTTATAATGCTCTTTTATTTTGTGGATAAGCTTTTAGCTTAATGACCTATTTGTTCAATGACTTGTCAATACAGGACTCATTGTACAGGGAGGAGTGGCTGTACTATGTTTATTGTAGTGGTCCTACAACTTTGAGATCCTTAGTTACCCAGAAGAAAGATTAGGTGCAAAGTAGTACCTAATGATTTTAAATCTTTATGTAAAAAGGATATGTTACTTTTCCCATACAATTTGTCAGTTTTCTCCTTTTTTAACGTCTTTAACTACTTGCATGTATTAAAATAAATTACCTGCAATTTTAATGCAGTACTAGTTACAGAATTGCTACTCTAAAAGTCGTTTGAAATTTTGAAGTAATTTCTTAAATAACTTTTAAAGTAGCCAATTTAGCAGCAGAATAGTTATATCTAAAATATTGTTCTTTACATTTAAAATAATTTCTAGTGACTAAACATTTAATATTGTAATTATTATTGTTAATAGTAGTAGATACATAATGCAAGTTTTTTTTTTTTTTTGTCTAAATTTTTAGCTGCTACCGAAAATAAAGCTTGAGTTTTTGTTTTAGGCCCAAACCTTATTTTGATATACAATTCTTTTATCTGAATTATTAATTTCATCATATAAAAGTGTATATGATTTTCATATATCACACATCATCTTATTGAAATATTTCCCAAGGCTTCTGTATTTTATATATATCAGTTTTGTTTCTCCAGTTTTAAAATGTTACTAGGAATTGATGTAAATATAGCACCATATATACATCCTTTAAATTATCAGCTGAAGTTGCAGACATATTACATTCAACTGACTTTAAAACCCAAATCAGTTCTACTTCGCAGCTGCTAAATAATTTATTTTCTTAAGTGACGGTAGCTCATTCTGAAATAAGACACAGCTTGCTAGGTACAACACAAGCATAAAATACTGGTAAGTGAATTTCAATCAAGAACATGTGTAGTAAGATTACATGATGGCTACAAATTTCAAAGGAAAACGTACTATAAAATTTCCTGACATATTGAAGTTATACTTCATTTCTCAGACAAATGCTAAATTTTGTTCTAGTAGAGGAGCGGAATTCATCATTTGGTTTGGTTTTGGTTTGGTTTGGTTTGGAGCGCTACGATCTACTGTTTTGCGCACGAGGGCTAATGAGACCGGGACCTACAGTTTAAAGCCGATTCTGAACGGCTACAACATCCATGCCAGCAGCGGGATTCGAACCCGCGAACTCCGGTTCCGAAGAGCAGCGCTCTACCATTCGGCCATCGTTCGGCGAATTCATCATTTGATACATTTTTGTAAGAAATATAATTTTAGTTTTATGCTAGTATAATTTTTCCAAGGATGTACCTAAAGATTTCACTTCTTTCAATTAGAGTAGTCAAAATCACAAAAGTGAAAGGTGCATCTTTTTTTCCATGTGCAATGAGTATATTTTAGTATCACTTTCTCATTCAACTAGTTAAATCTAGGTATGTATAAATAACATAACTAAAAGTGATGAAACATTTTCTTAAATACTAGCATACAGCCCGTCATATGACGAGATCAGTAAAATTTTTAATTTTCCAAAATTGTTAAGTACCTTGTGAGGAAGGTAAAAAATAGTTAGTGTTTTGGCTGAAAATTATCTGGTACACGCTGAATAATTTGTTTATTTTTATTGACCGCATGTTAGTTGCCACCTTTATTTTAACTTGTAATATTACTTGATAGTAGAGATGTAAAAAACCCGGAATTTAGAACAGGTGGGAATAAACCCGGAATTTTGGGAACTTTGGGAAGAAATCATTTTAACAATATTTACATTTATTTTTTCAACAGTGTCTATTTAAGAACCAGTATATTATTTCTCAGAGTTTTTTTTTTTTTTACTTATGGCTATATATATATATATATATATATATATATATATATATATTCAAGAAATAATAGCAATGAGCACTTAAATGATTTTATAGTAGTACTTATGTAATTAATTACCCTGTTAGTCTTATCAAATACGTAACTGGTTACTTCAATTTCGATTGCTAATATAATAATTATATACATTATTTTTTATCATTATTTATTATGTAAATTGTTATATGCTAAACATCTTTAAATTTAAAATAACAGTTTATTATTTTTTTGTAATGCATATATCATTTAAAGGTGTAATCAAACGATACTGTTGCATTTTGTGTTCAATTCCTACACACACACACACATTATATTATTTATATATATATATATATATATATATATATATATATATATATATATATATAGAGAGAGAGAGAGAGAGAGATAGAGAGAGAGATAGATATAGATAGATAGATAGATGTTATCCAAGAAAAATAATGATTTATGGGTTTTGTGACACTACAGATTTCTGTAATAATAAAAATATTGGATATTTCTCAAAGGAAAAATATATTCATACTTTTATGCTAAACATGATACCTTGCCAAATATAGTTAGTTAATTCCAATTATTCAATTCCTTTTCATAGTATATAATAGTTAAATTTTGCGAAAATATCAACTTTTGAGGTCTACAGCAAAGACAGACAAAAAGGGTGGTTTTCATTGTGTCATAGGAATTGGCGACTTCAAAATTCCCATGTTTTGGAAATTTTCAAAATTCCCTTCCCCAAAAACCCGGTTTTTTTCCCGGGTTTAAACCGGGTTTTTTCCACTGCTCACAACTCTACTTGATAGGATGGACAGCATAGGTTTTAATATGGACAGTGATTATTTGGCGGTATATATGAATGATGGCCAAAATTGAGCGAATGGATCGCAAACCCTGTGGTTATGTATAAAAAACAAACACAAAAACGAGCAAACTTCTTAATTTTCAAAGATATATAAATTAAACGCTAGATATATATTAGTCCATGATATAGACTCCTAGTCTTTGTTGTTAATACCTGTGATAAAATTTTCATTGCAACAAAAATAATCGATGATTCAATTTAAAATGATCACGTATGTAACTAATCTATTATTGAAACCAAATATAAAAGAAAATTATTGACGTCATATCTAAGTTCAATGATAAAACGTATGAAAATAAAGCATAATTTAAAATAAGAAATGATTCAATGAGATGGTTAAAGGAATGACGTCATAATGCTAGAAAAATGTTATTTTTGCCTATTTATTATGGGATAAATTGATAAATTTAATCGCCTGCTCTTAACCAGGGAAAATATGAGTTAAAATTTTCGAGCATTAAAAGCTCGAAAAGAGGGGAAGGGGTGGATTTCGAGCGTTTTAAAGAAGGATGTATTTTTCGCTATGATGTGAAACATATTTATATCAATTTATTTTAGAATCGGATCTGTAGTTTAGGAGAAGATAAACATTACTCTCTTTGAATTTTGCTAACTATGGATGCCTCTATCCATTCCAGGTTCAACCGCTTCATAAAATCGTGGACAGACGGACAGATAACTTTGGCTATTATTATATAGGGGATGTCTGAATTTTAACGATGAATATTATATACAAAAAAATTAATGTTATAATAAAAATTAAAAATGACCTTGCATAAAATAAAATAATAATCTTTAAATTTGTTTAATAAAATGCAAGATTTTTTTTTAGATTTTAATCAGTGTGTGGTCATAACTCTTGGTGAAGAAAATTTTTTTCTCAGAGTATGTGAAATTTTCTAATTTGATGAGTTTCAGGTAGGTGTACTGCTTCTGCATTGATCAATTTTTTAAAAATAGTTGCCAATTTTGTGAAAAGTTGCCTAGTTATTCAAAATAAGAGATTTGAAAAAAAATTTTCAATTTTACAACTTCTCTTCAACCTCCACTCAAAATACAGTTTTCTTTCTTTTTTTTTTTTTTTTTTTTTTTTTTTGTTTAAATTAATTTTACAATTTACACTAAATCACAAATTTGTGATGAAAATCACACTCAGTTTATTTAATTTGGGATTAAGTGAATGTTTCAGTCTATTTAGTATGAATGTTATGTGTTTCCTTTGTGTTTTCTTTGTTAATTCAATTAGATTTTAAATATTCAATTTTTGTAAAATTTTTCCTCAAAATGTTGTTTTTGTTTATGTATCAATTTGTTGAGTTACGATCCCCTCGCCAGATTTCAAAAGCCACGCTGCAAGCACGCAATCTGCAAGCACGCCAATTTCGCCAAATGTGGTTGAAGCACCAACAAGATCCATGATTAGAAACAGGAGAGTGGGCTAAGAAGGGGAGTTGAATAACTGCTTTTAGACCATATTTCGCCTCGATACAAAAGTAGAAAATGGCAGCACAATATATAATTCCTTCCACTATGATTTAATCACATAATTTATAGTTGTTTTTATTTCAAATTGGGAAGACATAAGGATTCAACCCCCCCTCCCATTAACTTGAAGAGTTTAATATATGTCTACATTTGAAAGAATGTTTATTTTACACTGTTCTTTCAGCATAAATTCTGATATTACTTATTTCATATAGTAAGTCCGTAGACATATAGTGCCAATATAAATAATGGTGAGACCATAAATTGTGCTATTAACATATAGGGAAGAATATAATTTTTTTAAAGTAAAATATTGAACAAACCTATTTACTGAAATTTTTAAAATTATGCATACAACAATACCCATTAAATGCTAACAAAATTTAATAATGCTTAACATTTTGGGGAAAACAAAATTCAATAGAATACCAAGTTTAACCTTTGCATATACACTCAAACCTGTTTTTGTGCGCTTTTTTTTTCTTTTTTTTTTGTGCGGTAAAAAAATTGTAATCAAATTGAACATAATTGAGAAGTGATCAATAATAACATCAGCGGAGATGGGTTTAACAGTTTTAGGGAAAATGATCTTGTCGAAATGATTCAGGATGACACCGTAAGGGAAGATGAAATTATAAATTACGTAACAGATTACATCTCTGCATCACACGAGAGTATAGATGTAAAAAATCCAGAATTTTGAAGAGGGGGGAATAAACCCGGGAATTTTGGGGAATAAACCCGGAATTTTGGGAACTTTGGGAAGACATCATTTTAACAATGTTTACATTTATTTTTTCAACAGTGACTATTTAAGAACTAGCATATTATTTCTATGTCATTTTTTTCTACTTTTGGCAATTTATATATATATATATATATATATATATATATATATATATATATATATATATATATATATATATATATATATATATACAAGAAATAATAGAAATGAACATATAAATGATTTTATAATAGTACTTACTTAATTAATTACCCTGTTAGTCTTATCAAACACATAGCTGTTTGTTTCAATTTTAATTGTTAATATAACAATTATATACGTTATTTTTGATCGGTATTTATTATGTAAATTGCTTTATAATAAACTTTTTCCCCTTCTTTTATAATATAAAAATAAATATTTTAAATTTAAAATAACAGTTTATTATTTTTTGTAATGCATGTATCATTTAAAGGTGTAATCATATGACACTGTTGCATTTTGTGTCCAATTCCTACACTACACACACATTATATATATATATATATATATATATATATATATTATATATATATATATATATATATATATATATATATAGAGAGAGAGAGAGGTTATCAAAAAAAAATTAATGATTTATGGATCTTGTGACACTACAGATTATTGCCTAATATTTATGTAATATTAAAAATATTGGATATTTCTCAAAGGAAAAATATACTCATACTTTCATGCTAAACATGATACCTTGCCAAATATAGTTAGTTAATCCCAATTATTCAATTTTTTTTTTACAGCATATAATAGTTAAATTTTGTGAAAATATCAACTTTTGAGGTCTACAACAAAGACAGAAAAAAAGGTGGTTCTCATTGTCTCATAGGATCTGGCGACTTCAAAATACTTCAAAATTCCCATGTTTTGGAAATTTTCAAAATTCCCTTTCCAAAAAAACCTAGTTTTTTCCCGGGTTTTTTCCACTGCTCACAACTCTACACGAGAGACGTAAAAAGGCATCTGCTGCAAGATTACTCTTTCCTAAGTGTTTTAAAGGATTAGGTCCTTTACAATCTATATTTTCATGCCCAAAATTCATTTTTCGAATTTTGAGAGCGCGAATAAAATGCCCTATGCCTCCCTTTCAATGGTGGCCCAATTTCCAACTTTCGGGGTACGAAACCCATTAGCTTAAAATTTCCTTGTTTGTGTCTCCCCTCAAGGCATCCCCTAATCATGAAGTCTTCCTTTTTATTTTTAGGGCGATTTAAATTTTTAATAGCCATTATTTTCTCTTCCTCCGGATCTTGTCTCCCCCAACCAATTTTGTGACCCAGGTAGTTAATTTGTTTAGCAGCAAAAGTACACTTAGCATTTTTGCCACCCTGCTTTTCGAACTCCCTTTTCTCCGTTGATTTTAAAACACCTGCGCGACCCAAATCTTTGCTTGTGCTTTCTTTTACCCTTATTGCATTAGTGTCCCCCTTCCTGTGTTTGGTGGACATTTATGCCCCTATCCTCCGTTAACCGCTTAAGGATTTCAAGTGGAATTAACATTTCATATTCCAAATCCTTAGCTACAGCACATACTAGCTCTGTCGGAAAAAGCAAAGATTTATCTCCCTCATTAAGGGACAAGCGGACATTTCATGGGTGGTCCAAAAATTCCCTTCAGGTATAGAATCAGGCTTTTTCGATCGTTTTGCCGGGCGATGACTGTTTAGCTTTTAATAACCTGACGTTGGAGTATAGAGAATGCTCGCATGACGTCAGGTGCAGCAAAAATTGCAGCTCAATTTCCTCGTTGGCAAAACATTTGAATTTCCTACGGATCGCGCTTGTTATTGGGGTTTTAATTTTGTCAGTTATCTGAAAATTGTAACAAACTGTTGTACGTATGGCTGTACTAAGCATTTCAAAAAAGGTCAAAATATTGGATTTTATGGCTTTCCTAAAGATCCTACATTGTGAATGCTTTGGATAAAAACTTTGAAAAGGCGAGACTGGACTCCAAGTTCTTTAAAGTTCTAAGAATTTGCGGCTAACATTTTCAGAATAGTAATAAAATGTTAACCTTACTGTAATGTAATAGATTACATAAAATTATTATGCTCTGATAATTTTTTTATTATTACTATTTTTTTTCATATTTCTAATGTATTTTCTATGTTTATGTGAGAAGTACTGTACCTAAAAATGTAATTATTTTTTTATCCTTAAAATGATCAGGTTTTGCACATTTTTATTAGATTCTTATTTATGTAATAGTTTATTGTGTTTGTTAACACAATCAAAGTAGCTATACTTTGATTATGATTCTTAATAGTACTGTGTAAAATGTTTAATCAAAAAAATATACATATATAATTTTGTAAGTGCTAAAAACAATCTATTTTGAATTACTTGGCCAGTTTCTGGCGTTTCCTTCTTCTCTTAAATAAAATTTAGTTTTATTGTATACGCGATCCATATCGAAACTCATAAGATACAGTGAAAACAAGCAATGTTTTGCCAACGAAAAGTTGAGTTGTAGTTAGCTCTCGTATTTGTTTACAAACATGCACTTTCTCTATTGCAACCAGTGGATCGGGACAGTCAATTTCGGTGCTAAAGTGTCAGGAGAAAATTACACAGGGACCTGGAACCTGGTATTCCACTCGGCCTGTGATTGGCTGGTAAGTTGGCAAAATATCTAGATGATCCTTTCCACGATTGGCTTCTTATCCATTGATTTAGATTGGCTTCTTATGTATTTATTTCTCTTTATTTATCAATTATTTATTCTTTTATTTAGAAGAATTTGGAACGTACAAAGAATGCCGATTGAAAGTTTTAATTGTAAATAATGCAGCCCTATGTTTTATCAGAAAAAATATTTAAGAAAGCCTTAAAGCCTTAAGAAATATTTAATAATCGCTTGCATGAAAATGAAAGAAATGATCAAAATGAAAGACCTGAAAGTAATATAAAGTGTAAAGAGGACAACTGTAATTTGAAATTTCGAAATTCACCGGAATTTCGAGAACATTTAGAAGTTCTCATAATTTGAAAAAAATTTAGAATTCGTCAGAAATTAACATTTCCCATCAAACCTGGTACATTTTATTGTTTTAAAAATTGTATCCAAATTTTTCTACATGTAAATCTTTATTTAATATTTTTTATTTAATATATTAATGTACTATGTATGAATTATATAGATATACATATATATGTATGTATTATATAGATATAATATATGCATGCTTTTTCAGAATTTATAAATCACTCTCTCTCTCTCTTTTTTTTAAATCTGGGATTTTCATAATATTTAGGTAGTTATCAATTATATCTACCCCTTTTAAATACTCCTTAATTTATAGCTAGCATATTTTGTATACATTCATATATCTAATATATATATATATATATATCAACTGAAAAATCTTGTTTTAAAATTTATTTAATGAATGATCTTTCATTTGTAACTTAACTTTAATTAAATATCAGTAAGCCTTTAATTAAATATATACTCTCCCCCTCCCCTTCCTTTGAAAAAAAATTCTATGTACGATCCTGTCTCTTTCGGATTGTTGAAATAATATACAAATACACGGAAAGCGTCATCAGGATATTTCACCAATTTTAGAAATTGCAGCCAATGTACTTACCAGCCAATCACAGGCCGAGTGGAATACCAGGTTCCAGACGCCTGTAAAATTACTTAGCTTACTGGCGCCATCTATTTATTAATATATTAACCCATATTGTACCACACCAACTGAATATTTCTGTAAGTTAATAAAACTTCATCCATATCATTAATATGGTGTAATTAAGCATATAAAACCAAAATTTTGAAAAATATTTTTAATTTTTTAAGTAATTAGCTGTCTTATAAATAGGACAACGGTCCAATACACTACTAAAATTTAACAAATATCACTTTCATTCATTAAACTGATTCATAGTATCAAAATTAGCAGAAATAGTAAATGCAAAGTCCAACATTACATTTTAAGTACACTGCTGTTGGTTTTTTCTTTCAGTTTCTGAACTGTGATCTTTGATAAGGGATAATAAAAAAAGGATATTCATTGGACGATGCTAACATCCATAATTTATATCCAAATTTTATAGGTTTATTTTTCATGAACGTCTTGCAAATGTGCCTATCTAAATATCTTACCATTCTTTCATGGATGGTAAGATTTTCAGAAAATGTACCAAATTTCTTCTAGGTTATGTTGATTTTGTCATAAAGAGGTCGAATTTTATAATAACGAACGTGTGGATCTATTGAAGAATTATCGTTAAAGTGAATAAAGGGCTTTGTTTCATTATACCGTTTTCTGGACATATCGTTACTCACAAGGCAGTAGGCAGGGGGAGGGATTTGGGGGACTAGTCCCCCCCCTGAAATTTTGAAAGATCATTTTGTAGATAGATAACGACCCACGTTTGTATGTGCTATCTGCATAGCTGTTCAATATCATGGACATTTATTCTCTTAGTAAAAAACCCCGCTCAGACCATAAAAGTCTTGCGGAGCCACTGGCAGGAAATAACAGTGCTTTCCCTTTCATCAATTGAAGAATCATTCACAAATAAAGATCTTTATTTGTGAATAAAGATCTTTATTATAGAAATACATCGATGTCTTTCTACCTTGGTCCCCTTCCGAAAATAATTTCTGGTTACGGTCCTGGTTACTCACTAATGTAGGTCCAGTGTCTGGAGCATTTTCCCAGTACATTTTTTCGCGTGGTAACTAATAGTACCTACTAAAGAAATTGACACCTAGAAATTGAGTGAGTTCTGTTTCTGTAATGCTCGAAGAAGGTGTTTTTTGGGGGGAGGGGAGCTGCATACCGATTTGTTTCTGTTGCAGAACTAGACATTATGTCATGAACCATCATCTAGAAGAGTTCAACTGGAGTTTTTCCTGCAACCATGCTTTGAATTTCAAAATCTCGTATTGAAATTGAATCACTTAATAATTCAAATTTTGGTTGACGCTTTACCCACTGGGGTTTTTTTCGGTGGAAGAGGACATTTTCTATAGTTATTTGATAAAATTTCAATACCAGTGGTAGTTTGAATTTTTAGCCCATCATGCATTCCTGGCTTTTCACATTTTGTGACTGAATCATCAATCTCTTCTTCATCACTAACAGAGTCTGGATTAGGATGAACAATACCAATTTCAGGATCATCAATGCCTGATCACTTAAAGAATTCATATATTCGAGAGCGTCTCGGGTTGTTAAAAATATGCGTGGAATTTTTACAGAAGCAAAATGCACAGTAAAGTATCCAAATTTTTAGCAGAAAAAAATAGAGCTATATGCAGCACTAAACACTAAACAAATTTCAGCCAAGCATGAAAGTAAGTTTGCAATCTTCAACTGAAGATTTGCAATCTTCAGTTTTCCTGAATAGAATAGACATATATTTCCCCTTGTTGTATCCAGGTGTGCGAACAGATGTTTGAACTGGTTATCATTGAAAGGTCAGAAAAGAATGTGCGCTATGAATGCAATAGCGAATTCGTGGAAAAATAATCGGGATTGGACCGTCGTCCTAATTTTAGGACACATTTTTTATACTTATAAAATACACGTGTAAAATATATTTTTGAACAAAAACGTTCAGCTACATTATTAGTTCAGTTTATAAACTACAAGTAACCTCCACAACGTTTGAAAATAATAATAATAATGAATGTAAAATTAAAGATTAAAAAATGATAATTTTTAAGGGGTTGCTGAAAATAAAATTTACAATATAATATAATTTGATTTCTCACTTTTTTTTTTGTTATTATGCTAAAGTGTGTCTATTTTAAAGGTGTTAAAATAAATTCCACTGAGGAAATATTTATAACTTTATTATTAAATGGAATATTATTTGCTGTCCTATTTATAGGACAGCGGTCCAATATGGTTTAATTAAACCTATTCAAGTAATCGTTAGCTCCTGTCGAGGATTCATCACGTTAATACAACAGAAATTACATCAATCAGTACAGATTTTGATCACACATATTGCAGCTCTAATAAACAATATTTATTTGTATTTATTTGTATGGTCTTTTACTTTTTAAAATCATTAACAATAAATGGTAAAAATGTGCAATCATATTGCAGTATTCAAACAATAATGTTTGTTCTCACTTTATTGTAATGGACAGTAAATAGACTGATTTAAGCATGGAAAAATTACTCATTGAAACAGCATTCAATATAGTAATTTAGAAGCTTATAATTTTTTATCAAAGAACATTCAAGAGAATTCTTTTTTTACTCTTTACTAAGGGAAATAATAATTCAGTATTGTTGTATACTTTTGAGGAGAAGAATAGTAAAATTTAAACTTATGAAATCCTTTGATAGAAAATTGTAAGTTTCTAAATTATTATATTGAATAACATTTTAGAACAATGTTTTTATCTTTAAAAATCAGACTGTTCACTGCCCATTATAGACAACTTGAGGTATAAAGTTTATAATGGCAAAAATTGAATTTAAAAACTTAAAATAATAAAAAAATAAAAAAGGTAATAAAAAGTTGACAATTAAAAATAAAAATTAATTTTAAAAATTGTCAAAAATGTAAATAAAATATTAGAAATAAATATTAGAAATAAAATAAAATATTATAATATAATATTAAAATATAAAAATAAATAATAATAATAATAATAATAAATATAATAAGATAATAAATATAAATAATAAGATATAATAATTTTATTAAAACATAATAAAATATTAGAAATATTGTAATTTCTCGAGGTCATTTCTTAGCAAAAATTAATTTTTTAAACTTAAATCGAAAAAAACTAAAAAAATGAAAATAATTTAAAATTCAAGTAACAAAAATAAAAAGGAGAAAATAGAAAATTAACTTAAAATATTGTCAAAAATGTAGATAATACAAAACTGCCCCAAATCTTACAAAATTATTTGGATAGTTTTAGTTAATATATTAGTTAATAGATGGCGATAGTGAACCAAGGAATTATCCTCTGGAACCCTAGTTCGTTCCCCATTGGTTCACGTGACCACTCGCCGCCTGTTTCAATAATTTCTCTTATAGAACGTTCTTTAGCAGTACTAGATTCGTGCAGTTCGGACGTGTTCACGTGGTGAGGTCGCTGTTCAGGTTTTATCATTTTTTTTTTTTTTTTTTTAACCTTTTGAGTTAGTAGCTATGGATGTTTTAATTGTTTCAGCAATTGTAACGAAGTATCAGGAAATTTTGAAGGGAGTATGCAGTTCGTGGGGAGGGCAACGCGTTTGTAAGAAAGAAGGGGTAATAGGATCAGCTATGTTATTTTATTTGTTAGAGAGGAGGGAATTATTCCATAATTTTTTGAGAGAGGTAGGACTCATAAAAACTAAAATTGATTGCCCTAAATGTTGTGGGGATATGATTATTAAACCTGATAGTCGCATTAGCGAAGGCTGTCTTTGGATATGTAGAAAAAGGGATTCCGGTAAAGTTTGTGGGACTAGCAGGTCAATTAGGGATGGGTCGTGGTTTAGTAATTCTAGATTACCTATGGAGGATATTTTTCTTTTAACTTATCATATTGTTAGGGGGACAGGGTCTAAAACTATTATTAGAGATTTTAAGTTTTCTGACGGCACGGTAGTCGAGTGGAAGCAGTATGTTCGGGAAAAGATGCTTAATTTTATACAGACTAGTTCGGAAAAAATTGGGGGTGAGGTAGATAAATCAAAGGCTCAATATTTGTTCAATAAATCGTGCGCCAGTAGGAATGAGGACCCGCTAAATAAATTCCTCGAAATAATTGCAAACACTGATTGGAATGAATTTAAAATCGAAAAGCAGCTACCAAAAAAAAGGCGAAAAACTGAAGAGGCATCCACATCTAATAAGGATTAAAACCTTAAAAAAATTATAAAAATAAAAAAAAATTATAAAAATAAAAAAAATTATAAAAATTTAAAAAAATAAAGAAAAAATTCAAAAAAATGTAAAAACTAAAAAAAAAAACAAAAAAAATTTAAAAAATAAAAACCAAAAAAATACAAAAATATTAAAAAAAAAAAAAAAATTGAGAAAAGGGGGGAAATAGGGTGGGGGGGTCTTTGCGCCCCACTAGTATGCATTTACTGCGTACTGTTGAGCGTACGGTCCCCTTCCTTTCATTAATTTCTTGTATGTCCTTATTTCTTTTTTTTTTTAATGTTTATTAAAATGTGTGTATATAATATGCATTTATTGTATGTAATAATCATTAAAGGGAGAACCCCCCTCAAAAAATTTGAATTTGTTTTAAAGAATTTTTAAATACAAATTTTTTTATACAAATGCTATTTCGTGAAAATTCTCAATATTATCTATACCAGTTTCAATAATGTATCATGATTTGCAGCAGTTTCCATTTTTTAAAAATAATTCTGAATACAGTCCCATATATGTAATGAATAATTTGTGTTATAAACACGACAGATTTTTGGTCTGCTTGTGCCTTGAACTTACAGCCCTCTGGTTATGAGATTCATGTCTTTGTCAAGTAAGTTACTGCTGCTCACAATTCATTACTTAAAATTAGAAGTTGTACACTTATGCTTTTGTTAACAAGAGCATTATTCATTGATTCCATGTTTATGTATGAGTTTGACAGTCTGAGAGTTAAATTTATAAGATAAGTGCTTATGCCAGTCTAAAGTTATGTTTTAGACCTGGATCAATATTTGGTGAAAATTTTAGTTTTCATGTATATTTATACAATTTCAAATTTGATTTTAAGTTTTACTTTCTAGCAATTAAACAAATATGTTAATTTAACTGTCAGAAACATCCAGTGAATTCTTTGTATTCCTTAGACAGCAGGGTTCCCACGGTCCTTAAAAGCCCTTAAGAACTCTTTAATTTTAGCTTACTTTTTTAAGGGCCCTTAAAACTACCTAATTTTTGTCAAAGGTCCTTAAAAACTCCTTAATTTTTAAATTGGAATGTGATCAATTTCTCCATCAAATCGATCCACCGGCGTCGCATGATATCCTATCAGTTTTCTTATGGGACAGTTTTTTCTTAGTTACTTATTATTTGACCAATAAATAATCTTTCACATACTGAAAAGGTTTAAAGTATAAAGTCAGCTGCCCTTCCTAACAGTCCTGCAGATTTTAATTAAATGAAGAATGGAGGATGGGGAGTTTGTAGATAATTCAGTTACTTATGGAAGTTTAATTTTCCTTGCATTGAATGTAATAGAAAAGTCTAAAACTTTCTTCTTTCCAGGCAATGTCGGGTATAATCAGCTAGTATATACATATATATATATATATATATATATATCAGTCATTTTTAAATCCTCAGAAAGTACTGTTTATAATATTGTATTTTATTCACAATTTATTTCTAGTTTGATCACTCAAAAAGCTTTAGAGGTACATTTTTCAAAATTAGTTTTTGTCAAATAGAAATATTTTATTACTAATTTTTAAGCATTTTTTAAAACTTAATTCTGAAATATTGTAGGGCATTTATTGAACATGCCTTGTCTGGTTCATAATTATTAAAATATGTTCCTTAGGAAATAGGGTTTATGTTGTTATGCCGTGTATTTCAAGTAGGTCCTTTTAAAAAATTACTTTGGTCCTTAGAAAGTACTTAAAAATTTTTTAATTTTTGTTCTGGAAAAAGTGGAAACCCTAGACAGGGTTCCTACGGTCCTTAAAAGCACTTAAGAACTCCTTAATTTTAGCTTTAATTTTTAAGGGCCCTTAAAACTATTTAAGCTTTGTCAAAGGTCCTTAAAAACTGTTTAATTTTAAATTGGAACACAATCAATTTCTCCATTGATGTGATCCGCTTTCTTCACTTCCTATCAGTTTTAGCTGATTCTCCTAGCTTTTTAGTTTTATAAGTTTGGAGTTATATATTCCCAAAACCGGTTCTAAGAACGCCAGTAGAGGTGATAAGTACTGAAAAGGTGTAAAGAATAAAGTCAGCTGCCCTTTCCTAATAGCTAACAGTCATGCAGATTTTAATTAAACGAAGCATGGAGGGTGGGGTGTAGATATTTCAGTTAATTATTGAAGTTTAATTTTCCTTGTACTGAATGTGATAGAAAAGTCTAAAACTTTCTTCTTTCTTAGGCAACGTCGGGTATAATCAGCCAGTATATATATATATATACATTGTTTCTGCGCACCTGGAAAGTCATGGAAAATCATGGATTTAGACAATGGATTAATTTTGTCATGGAAAGTCTTGATTTTTCAAGTAAAATTAGTAAAAGTCATGGATCCGTTAAACAACCGATTAAATAAAAATGCATTGAATTGTTTAATTCTGTTTTTGCTTGTCATTTGGCGGAAATTACTGAGTTTGGTATTTATGTATTATCTTATTGACCCTATTGCCAAGTAAAATTTGTTCACCAAGGAAACTCAAAGCAAGAAAGCTTAATGGGTGGGTAAATGTATATTATACTGTTTTTTTTCTTAAATTGTAGATTAAAATTTTATTAATATAATAATAATTATTTTTTAATAAAAATTAGTTAACATTTATATAAGTTTATCTCTAGGGATATTGTATATAAACATTATAGGGTTATATTTGGCTATTATTCATGGTCACCTGGATAATACCAAAGTACCCTGAATTCAAATTGGAAACATTTTGATTGAAAAATTGCTATATGATTAAACTTAGGTATGTAGATACAACAATTTATTTTTATGTATGTGGGTTTATTAACACTTATGAAGTAAGTTTATAGTTTTTTTATGATAAAATTCCTGTAATTTCTCTAAAAGCATATATTTTATTTGTATGTACATCAGAAGTTTTATTCATATATACTTTAACGAAAGCTTTTTAAAGTCATGGAAAATGATCTGCTAAATCAGGGAAAGTCATGGATTTGAAAAATTTTATTTTGGCAGATACCCTGTATATATATATATATATATATATATATATATATATATCAGAGTCCTTTTTAAACCTGAGAAAGTACTGTGTATAATATTGTATTTTATTCACAACTTATTTTTAGTTTGAAATCTAGAAACTTTTTTCAAAATTAATTTTTGTCAAATAGATTTATCTTATATTAGTTTTTAAGCATTTTTAAAAACTTAATTCTGAAATATTGTAGGGCATTTATTGAACATGCCTTGTCTGGTTCATAATCATTAAAATAAGTTCCTCAGGAAATGGGGTTTATGTTGTTATGCTGTGTATTTCAAGTAGGTCCTTATAAAAAGTTACTTTGGTCCTTAAAGTCCTTAATTTTTGTTCTGGAAAAAGAGTGGGAACCCTGTTAGAGATGAAAACATTTACACAATGGAAATCAAGAAGCATTCTATATTGTGAGACATGATGAGCCTTCTTTGATAAATACAATAATGAATCATTATCTCAGTGATACTCTTTGAGCTAATAAAGGACATATTTTTTAAAAAAAAGTTTTTTTAAGCCGAAAATATTTCTTCCATTTGTGTAAAATTTGTTATTCATTCCATTATATTCTTTTAACTGTCATTAAAAGCCATTTACTAATTTTTATGTTAAAATCAGAGACGTAAATATGGTGTGGCAAAGGTGGCATTTGCCAGGGGTGCATAAATCTTAAGGCCACACAGCATAAGAAAAATGGGGTCCGAAAGAGGAAGATTCTCTCTGAATAGAAATAAGGTTTGGTTTTGGAGAACTACAGTCTTCTTTTTGCAACACGAGGGCTTTTGAGACCGGGACCTACTTCTTAAAGCCGATTCCAAACGGCTATGAACATCCATGCCATAGTGGGATTCGAACCCACGAACTCTGGTTCCAAAGGCCAGCACCCTAACCATTCGGCCATCGTTTGACTGAATAGAAATAAGGAAAAGTTAAAAATATTTTAATTATAAAATCCAATGTGTTAAATTTTTTAAAAAGAATTTCTTTTTTTCTTTTTTTTAAATGCTTCTAGAGGCTTAATGTGATATAGATTCTTACAAAATGTTTAGCAAGCACTACTTATTTGCTTTAATATAAATTCGGGTATTCCTCATGGGGGGAAATCTTGGGTGAAGCATTCCTTACTGTTGTGTAAATCCCCAGATCAACCCAGGAAGCTCTAAGAAATCCATAAGTGAAGAAATGGAAAGAAGCTATGGATAGTGAAATCCAAACTATGATTGAGAGGAGAGTTTGGTCCTTAGTACCCAAGCTTAAAGATGCACCAATAATTCGAAACTGCTGGGTTTATAACACAAAGAAAGATTCAGAGGGTAACATAAAATCTTTCAAAGCTAGATTGGTTTGCCTTGGGAAATAATCCAAGTCCTAATTATAAAGAGACATATAGCTTGGTAATTAATTTTCATTGATCTGTTTTTTTTTTGTATTATTACTTGTCGTAATATTTGGTGGAGGCTGGAGATCTGCTGGGTCCCTGCCCCCACAGCAGAATACTTTTCAATGTTCTGCAACAGGCTTTCAGATAATGAAAAATGTTCTGCCGGAGATATACTTATTTTATCATATATTTACTCTCCCACAATATTATTCCTATTGTGGTACATTTTCATCTTTACCAATATGTATAACTACAAATATTTAATAAAACAGTGCTACCTGAAATTTAGAAAAATATTTGTATTAAAACCAAGGCATTAATACAGAATTTACTGTTCTGTCAATTACTTTTGATGTAAGATATTTTAAGATATCAATACAATGATAAAAATTGGACTGATAATTTGGCCCAAACATTAATGCAAAGGAAGTTTTTAATAATTTTTGGACTTATCTGTGTCCTGGTGGAGGTACGCTGCAAAAAATAAACATTCTTTTATCAATTGGTAGTTTCATCACCATCATTTATATTATGCCTATAGGAAAAATTTTTATCGATTATTGATCCCTATGATTCGCAAATAGTTTTTGATATAGGAATAGATATAATGTGTATTAAGAAATTGATAAATTTAGGGATCTCTGGTTTTAATTCATTTACAGCTTGTACTAGTATAGCTTTCATTTCAAAAAACATTATTTTGCCGAGAAAGGGGAAATTACATCAAAAATCCAGTTATGAAAATTTGACATTCAAAAAATAATTCATTCTTTCCTTCTTCAGAGGGTGAAATGGAATAAGTTTAATAAGCTCCAAAAAAGTGGAGAAATATAAATCTTTGTTATCCATATCTGAACATGGAAATAATAAATAATCAAAGCAGAAAAATATTTTAGCAGTTGATATTACCAACATGAAGTTCCTTATTTTGGTCAAAATAAACCTGGTATTGCTGTAACAAGGAATCAATGCAATCTGATAAGTATTTTACATTCTTTCCTACTTACAGAAAACCATCGATATACATAAAGGAAAAAAAATTTTTCTGTGAGTCTCGATTTTCTGCAGTGGAGCCAGTTGTTCTGTGACGTGTGTCGCAGTTTTTGGCACATTCTGCTTGGGGAGTCCCTGCTTCTAAATTATGAGAACCCCTTTCTTTATTGTCTTAGGGAACAATGTTGTCCACTTATATGGTGCTCTCATAGTCAAATGGCCCCAAAATATCTGCTGCTTAGTAGTGGCAAATACTATTAGAACAAGTGCCTCCACATTGGAAAAATAATAATGCTTATTAAAATTAATATCTTAATTTAATTCTTTAATAATTATACTTTATTATACTTTAAAAAATTAATACTTTGATGTAAAAAAATAACATGCATATATCTTATACTCTGTCTACATAAAATAGGGCATATTGTGGCAGTCAAAAATTTATTTCATTAGAGTGTAAATGTATTAAAAGTTTTCATTGAATAAGTTATTTTTATATATAACTATATAGTCGTCAAAGGTAAGTACTTCCTTAGATTATTGATAGTCATATTATAATGTAGGGTTGAAATTATATCTTGGAGAAAAAAACATGGATTATTAAGGAATAATAGGTTGACCACTTAAAGTATGTTTTATACTTACATATTTTTAAAATTGCTATTTTACATTCATATTTAGCTATAATTTTTAAAATTCTTTTTAACTTAGGTCAAGAAGAAGGAATATAGAATTTGATGGAGAAATCACGCCTTTTAATATGAAAGAACTAGAAGATTACTTTTATAAAGAAGGAACTTATAGTTTTAACGAAGAAGCTGAAGTTATCAAAGACCAGTGGCTTGATGATATTGATTGGATAAAAATCAGATTTTTTGAAAAAAAATTTAAATGTTATGAATTCCATAATGGTTAAAACAAGTGGTCTTAACAGCAAAAGTGATTTTTATTTACAAAATTTTGATATACATATATATATATATACAGTCTGTATTGGTTATATGGTCCACTCAGCGGTCCAGAAAAATCAGACAATATGCGGAACAATACAACCCTATTGTGCGTTTTTAATCCATAACCGAAGAGCGTTATCCACATTCCCATAACATGACAAGCGCTGACGTTTTCTTTGTTGATCACTGATTACAACACTTAAGGACCAAAGTTTGGCAGCTAAAATGTTGTTTAATGTCGTCCGGGTAATTAAATTTGCTTTGACAAAAGCATTCTTTGAAAGATTAGATTTTTAAAATTTTTCAATCAATTCATTTTTGCCAGTAAATTATCAATTCTTTTTTTTTGAAGCCATAGTTAAAAAATGAATGTTCTTACTCGTGACGCATGATCTAAATGTAACAAAATTTTCCTTTACTTGTTTCGTCGTAATTTCAACAGGGAGAGATAACTTCAACCAATAAACAGACAGATGTCCACCTCTTGTCAGGGGGCAAAATAACTGAGAGAGGTGAGAAACTGCGATGATGAGTTTACACTAACAAGAAAAGGGGAAAGGGAGAGAAATAAAGGCTTGAATTCAGGTCCTCTCCAATTTTGTACTAAAAAAAAACGAAAAGAGAAAAAATGGAAACTTGTTGAAAACATGAAACTGACCATATAACTGGTAACAAGAAAAAGAAAATGACTGTATAAGCAGTACATTTTAACACATGACTTAGTTAGACGGGACTTTAGAAAACTGACCATATAAGCGGATGACCCTATAGCCGGTACTGACTGTATATATATGTCACAATGCTTTTCAGCATATGATGGCAGTAGGGATAATATTAAAAGTTTTAGGTATAATTAAAAAATCTAGTGATTGTAGATATAGATATAGACTCTAGATCTAAAGATCTAGTGATTCTTCCCTTTATAATTTTCTCAGGCTTGCTTGGTAAAAAGATCTCTTCAGAAAAACAAACTTTAAAGAATTGGGAATTTCACATTTATAGAGAATCAAATATTCATTTGTTACCAACCATTTTACAGTGGAACAGTTTGGCATGGAATGCTTTTGGAATATACACATTTGCGGTCAATGTTAGCTCAACAGCCAGAAAGTATGGGATTTGGGTTCTCATGGGACTTAATATGGATCAGGAATTTTCTGAAGTAAGAGTGTACCTTGATCATTTAAGACAGCTTGAAATAACACCCATACATCAATTTAATTGTTGCAGAATCGATACCATTTACCTGGGATAACTGAAAAATGTGGACAGAAAAGTAGCATTTATTCCAGCTTTAGTTTTGAGAGGTGTGTAAAAAGAATTTAAGTGAGAAAATACTCCTTTATCTGACATTTTATGACTAGGAAATTAGGTATTAAAAAATGAGAAGGGGAAATAGAAGAATTTTGGATATTTGCTTTAAGGTTTGATATAATACACACACAAACATATATATATATATGTATGTAGATACGAGGGTAACTCTGAAATTTTTGAGATACAACTAGGTTTTTAAAGTTATACTTACAAAATTTTAGGTGTGTTCAAAGTAGTCTCCTCCAGCATCAATGCACTTTTGTAGACGAATTTTCTACAGATTAAATGCCTCAAGCCATTCATTTCTTGGAATAGATGAAAAAATGCATTTATAGCCACATCAATCTCTTCTGAATGAAAACGACTTCCACGTAAGTTCTTTTTTAGATTAAAGAAAAACCAAAAGTCACACATAGCTAGATCAGGTGAATACAGCAGATGTTCTATCACTTTGATTTCTTTTTGTTTAAGGAATTCAACTGTTAATCTGGCTGTATGTGAAGATGCATTGTCATGGTGAAGCATTAGTCCCCTAACATTTACTTCTTGAAGAATTTATGGAAGACACTTAATGATATACCAGTTTGCTTTTAGTCTTCTGTCCTTCCAACTTGATGGCTTTGACCACACATGTATTTCTGAAGAAAATGGCATACATCACCTTTTTCAGTGCGTATTATCTTTTCACCAATGGTGGCATGGGATCATCTTCAAAGATCCATACTTTGCTTTCTTGACGTTTTGGAACGTCAAAAAACGGTATGTTCGTTTCATCACCCATTACAATTTTAGAAATGATGCAGCGGCTACCATCATTTAGCAATTTAAGAGTTTCTTTACTGATTCTGACACGCTCTCCTTTTTGGTGCTCAGTTATATTATGGGGACTACTTTTTTCATATGTAATTCTTCATTAATAATTTTGTGTATGGCTGCAAATCCAATGTTAAGTTCCTTCTATATAATTTCATAGGTACAGCGATTATCACCCATTAACATTTTTTGTATGGCAGACATATTATCCAGGATTACTACCAACAGTGGCCATCCTTTCTGTTCTTCGTCCTGAAGAAAATTGCAACCTCTGCTAAAAAACCATCTGAATACAGTAGCACAAGCTGGATATTCATCACCAAATGCCAGTTTTAACTGTTGAAAGCATTCTTCTTGATTTGAGTCGTTCAGTGGCTAACTCCATTTTTTGGATATTGATAAACTGGATCGTGAATGCACAAAATATACCATGCAGTTCTCATTTAAACCAATATTCCACAATTTTAGTTATCAACATGGATTAATAATAAATTTTTTGGGTCAGCGAATAGGCTATTCTTGGCACCTTTTAAGAGCTTTTATAATATATTTGTAAATTTTAAAAAATGGAGTTAGTGAAGGTGTACACTGAGTAGCTCATTTAATCCTGTTTTAAAATCTCAAAAAATCATAGCGTGAAAATGTTCTCTCGTCAACTCCATTTTCTCTTCTGTTTAAAATTTATTCTACGCTAAACAAGTTGAAGTAAGTCAGTAAAAACTTGTCTGCAGTGTTAAAATACTTTGTATTTTAAGATTAAACTGTTATTTTTATTTTGTAATTTCTCATCTGCGTGAATCTCAAAAATTATCAGCATAGTTTTGATTTTTTCATGCAGTTAAAGCTTTAAAAGAGAATAAAACTTTTATTGCTATCTGAAGTTACATATGCTTAATAGAGTTATTCCACAGAAGACATGAATTTTCCTTTATAAAATTGAGATTTTATTCAATGGATATAATTTCTTCTTCATGTTGTTGTATCAGAATTTGAATTTATATAACTAAAACCCATCATTACTCAAAATTAAAATATTCTTATTCATGTGTAATGAGCTTATAAAAATTTAAAATTGTAGTTCTAACTATTTTGATATGTTAAATCATTTACCTGTAACATTATATATTTTCTAAATGTTTACAATGTATCATGTCTGAAATTTACAACTGGGAAATAAATTTTGATTTTCTAAACTTTTAAATTTTTATGTTTTGTAATAAAACTTACATCATATTACAGCATATCATTTCACTTATAATTTGGACTTTTTTCCTTTCAAAAGCTACTTAAATTTTCTCCGTTGTAATTTTGTTCACTTTGTATGTATGGTGAATAGACATTCAAAATTTAAAGTTAATGCTACTGAGTTAATCTTTTTATTTTGTTAATATCTAGTCATTAGTAAATTTAATAAATACTTACTTTAAACCATATCTGTGTTTGTTATGATTAGATTTATTTTGAATATTTTTTATTTAAAAAAATATGGAAGTGCTAGAAGTACAAATTTTACATTATTTGGAAGTTACAAGCTTTAGATGTTTATGTTGGTTAAACTTTGTACTACATTTAAGTACAGAAGAATTTATTATAAAACTGTTTTATTTTTATGTGAAATACCACTTTAATTAAAATTATCACATTCTAGAAAACAAAACACCATAAACTCCTTTTACCATAAAAATAAGATTTGAATTAGTTATTTATTGTTCATATTTGGAAAGAGTATTTTCTAAATTATTACCTTAAACAAGACATGTTTTAAAATGATGGTAATAAATTTATGCAAATTTATTTCTTATTTTAAGGAAAATATATTCTTTAATAAACAAATAATAATGCAGCTTATTTTATTAGTCATATTTGTATGGCTATCTCTTTTGATTTATTTAATTAGAAGTAGGTTTCTTAAAATGTGTTGAAAATTAGTGATTCTGGAAAAAACATGACAATTGGTTGTAAACATAAAACATAGCATGAGTAAGGAAAAGTAAAGCGTAAAAAATTTTCATTCATAACTGGGTTCATTATAGGTATCATATCAATTTGTTTGCAATTGCACTATTCAGCATTAACCCTTTAAAGGTCACTCTTATAAATACTTTGGGATTTAATAAAACTATTTTATAAATAGTATCAATGAGGTTTATAAATGTATATGCATAATTTTTTGTACATTTTTTTTTTTTTGGGGGGGGGGTGGTTAAAGTGCAAAATCCAGCCCCTTGTACGGAGTGAAAATGCTTTTTAAAGGTGTAATTATGCTGCAAGAACAATGATTATTATCTAAAAGGGTATAATAAAGAAAAACTAACCAATTTACAGCTGAACGATGGCCATATAGTACAGTGCTGCTTTTAGGTACTAGAATTCATGGGTTAAAATCCCACTGCAGGTATGGATGTTCGTAGCAATTTGGAATCGGCCTTAAGCTGTAGGTCTCGGTCTTATTCACCCTCGTATTGAAAGACAGTAGACCGTACCAAACATAAACAATTTATAAGTGTTGTTTGGATAGACATTTATTTAGGTTTATATGTGAAAAAATCCTATTACTGACTTTTCCAGGTAAAGTAAGTTTAACCACGTATATTTCAAATGAAGTATAGAGCTCTTGAATACTCTCTGTTGTGAGGTGGAAATGGCATAAACACAGAAAACCTAAAAGTCCATCGTATGTCTTTCAACAGCAGAGAAAGAATTTAACAGGTGGTTTCGCTCCGAAACCACTGTCCGTTAAAGGATGAAACATATAGTAAAATGTACTTCTATATTATTTAAAAGGTAAGAAAAGATTGCTAAGTTCAATATTATACATCTTATGTACTTGATTTTTTTAAAATAGTACTAAATTTTCAGTAAAGAAAACAAGAAAAAAAAATTGTAAAATTAATTTGCTTTTTTCTTTATGTTTTTCATGTTTTCTGTACTCCTCGTTTAAACCCCCAAGCTAGAAATAATGTGGCATAGATGTTCATTGCTGTTTGGAATTGCTTTAAGTAGTAGGTCCTGATCTCATTAGATCCCGTACAGTAAAACCATATACCACAGCATTCCAAACTAGAAAAGTTTTTCTTTTTACTTCCTTGTATGAAGTATAGGATGTATTGTAATCACGAAATTGTTCAGATTTAAATGGAAATATAAATTTTGATGATATAGGAATTGATTTTGATCAGTCTTAGTATTACATCTGTATGTACATACAAGGAAGCTTTCTCTTTTAAACTTTAAACATTGATTTCGGTCACTCTTATGTTTGTTTTGACTAGTCTCTGCATGGTGTTTATAGGCGTCTTGTATAATTAAAAAATGATTAGCCTCAGAATGTTGAAATTTTACATGTCAGAGTGTTGTAACATTTAGTTGTGCACCTCTCTTTTTCATTGCAACCTTATAACAAAAAATTTTAATATAATGAATATTGTGTGCCATGCATAATTATCTGTCAAATTTTGAAATTTTTTATTTAGGACTGTTATATTATCTAGCTGCACACCTCTATTTTTAATAGCTATCTGAACTTAATGAAATATTTCAGTATAATAGAATATAATGAAATTACATCTATGAATATGCACTTTATCAAGTGTTTATTAACCCTTTTATATTTTTGTAGTTTTATATTCTATTGTTTTTATTTAAAAATCAGTGTCATACAATTTTATCAAAATATTGTCACAGTTCTAAAGTAGAATATAGCTTTAATATGATCAAGACATGAAGATATTTTTCAATTAAGTTCTAATGTCACTGTGAACAAAGTGCTTAACAGCCATAATCATACATTCTGTGAAGTCGCACCCTATAAATTATTTTGTGGGTTAATTTATATCCAAATAAAAGAAAAATATAATTCCTAAACTGGGGTATTTTTTAAGGGTGGTTAAGATGAGAGGGGGGGAGGGGTATAATGTCAGCAGTGTTTTTCTGCTGCATACTTGCCAACTTTTAAAAGCTAGCATCAGTAAACTTTATACAAAACATTGGTTGGTTGATTGTTAGTAACAAGTAATTTTGTAAAGGATTAGAAGTTAATTGCAATATTTTGTTCAAAACCAGCAGCCTGATACTATATACAAATTTTAACAAAATCTATAACATGTAAGGAAGCAAAAATTGAATTTAAAGAAACTGTGGCATTTTTTTTTAATCTTAAATAAAAATTCAGGTTGAATATTTTATTCATAAAAGTTTAGAACCCTAGATTTTTTTTTAATATGAGCAAGCTTTCTAAAGTTATGCTCAATTTCACAATACCAAAAACTGTAAAAATTCTCTAATGATGTCTTAAAATTAAGCCAAAAATCAATTTATAACAATCTACAGATTGTCAAGTATTAGAAGCTAATTGCAATTTTTTGTTTCAAATTAAAATAGCAATCAAAAAAGTTTTTATGCATTCATTATATATATATATATATATATATATCTATACATATATATATATGTGTGTGTGTGTGTGTATATATATATACATACATATATATACATACATATATATATATATATATATATATATATTCAAACATAAATATACATATATATATATATATATATATATATATATATATATACATACATATATACATACATATATATACATACATATACATACATACATACATATATATATATATATATATATATATAATATTATATATATATATTATATATATATATATTAAAACAACAGCAATTCTTTTCAATTAAATTTCATACTAGAAAAACAACCTAAATTTAACTGCAGATCTCTTAGCAAAATCAATAGATAAGATGTTAAAATTATTAAACTATTACTTACCAAGTTTCCTTTAAAGCAACTAATTTTCTTTTTAATATCCCAAATTTAAAAAAGACATATTTTCAAAACTAATGTAACTTTTAGTCCAGTGATATCCAGTCCAATGGTAAAATAGTATTATAGTATAATTTTTAACTTTAAAAGTTATAGTTCATTTATGAATTTAATATCTTTAAATATACTAATAATCTTTTCCCCAAAAGACAATTGGAATTTTTAAAAGATAATAGGATATTATTTATAAATTTTCTTCAAAATCAGCAGCCTGATACTATTTACAAATTTTAACAAAATCTATAAAATTTTAGGAAGCAGAAATTGAATTAAAAAAACTGTGGCAGGTTTTTGATCTTAAATAAAAATTCAGGTAGAACATTTGATTCGTAAAAGTTTAGAACACCTAGTTTTTTTTAATATGAGCAAGCTTTCTAAAGTTATTTTCATTTTCACAATGCCAAAAACTGTAAAAATTATCTACTGATGTCTTAAAATTAAGCCGAAAGCCAATTTTATAAATGACTTGCAAAAGTTGTCCAGTATGTTTCTGTATGTAACAATGTCAAGTTTGGACTAGTCCAAAAATGGCAGATTTGCATGAAGGCCATACAAAAGAAATTTTCATCTTTATAAATATATAGACCAGCCATAGATTAAAAAAAATGTATTAATTTTAAATATACTTCCTATTAAATATACTTTAAATTTTTTTTCACTACTTTAACAATTATGCATTTTTATATTATACAGTTGATTTGACAATTTGGCAGAAATCAGTCAAGGTATAATTTTGTTTACTTCTGATAAACTTCTGTAATAAAATTTAATGGCAACTGAAGGAATAATACACATTGAATATTCACTTTACTCACCCCCTTCCTCTTGTTAAATTAACTTCTTTGATATGAAATACCCTTGAATGCATAATTGAAGAATATTTAAATTAAAGTTGAGAAATAAATTACCATCTTAAAGAAAACAGCAAACATACAAACTCAGATATTAACTTCAAAAATTGTTTTAAAATTAGGTACTGTTTCAGTTAAACAGCATAGAGTATTTAATACTTAAATTAAAAGTTTAGTTCTTATAAATTTAATCCTCTTTTTGAAATATAAACCAAACAAATTTTTTAAAATTTTGTGTACTGATGGTGAGCTATGATATCAGAGAAAAATGACACTTGGAATACATATTTTAAGTACATTTTAATAGAAATATGTAAATCTGAAAATAAATACAAATAAAAGATATTTAAATCAAATTTTGTAAAATCTTACAATGTATAAAATAAACCATTTTATAAAAGAGTATTATAATACAATAAACATTTATAAAATATTAATATAGAAACAAAATTCAAAAACAATTTGTAAAGAAACCATTAAAAAAAAGTACTGAGAAAAAAAAATCAACATTCTTTCATTAGTAGATTTATTTTGTTGCAAGTCCATAAATCTGGGCTCTAACAGGTATCTGTAGTGATTTTGGAAACATGTTTTGACAGTTGACATCAGAAAAACCAGCATTTTTAATATCATCTCCAATATTCCTAAGCAAATTGCATCCATCACAGTATATATACCATAATGGAGAAGCAAATCTTTGAAGAGTGTAGCCCCATTCTGACTCAGGATGGCTCACATGCTCTAAGAAAAGAAACTTTCCTCCCTAAAAAAGAAGTTTCAAAAGAATGAAAACATGACAAAACACATCTGATTACATATTGAAAATATTAGTTACTTAAGTGTGAAATAAGTTTTAAATATGATGTTATTTATATGATGCTATATATATACACACATAGGCAGAGTTGCAAAAAACCCGGGTTTTAAGAAAACCCCAACTTGGGTGGGTTTTGTTGGGTTTTCTTCGTTTTATTGAGTTTTTCTGGGTTTTATTGGGTTGCCTGTTTTTTAAGAGGAGAGGTCAGGGGAAGTAAAACACTTTAGAAAAGAATGAATTGCTAAAACTGATTATTTTTTTATTAATTAACTTAATATTCAAGAAATTATAATTTAATTAAAACAAATAAATCAGTGTAAAGTCTATAAAAAAGTTTACTGTGACATCAAAACACAAAATGTTATATATTGACATATACCACATATTTGAATGTTATTTAACAAAGGATTATTTTTTATCTCTATTCTTTCTAGCTGTAAAAAAATAAATGGTTAATTTCCCTCATGTATTATAAGTTAAGACCCCAAAATATTTCCTCAAAGCATGTTTAATGCTGATGTAATTAAAAAATTTAGTGCAGCGCAGTGCTGGAAACTAATTGAAATGCGTGTTAGGGATGGAGATATGATAGATTTTTGCCGCATTATGGTAGCCCAAAACAAATGCTCAACTAGCTCTGCATCACTGGAGCAAAACTTAGAAAACAGATTAGGAACACAAAAAGCATTGAAGTTAATTAAAATACAGACTTTTGAGACTGAAAAATGGTAATATTAATAACCTGATTGATGATGATATATGATGTATTGGAGGATCTGTATTTGTTTTGAATTAATTAAAATCCTTGTTATTAAACTATGATTTATGATCAAATTATTCTGTATTTTACACATGAAACCTTTACACTTTTCTTTATGGATTTCACAGATAATTTTTTTTCCAAATTGTTTTGTTGAATTTACCATAGATTTGCAAATATTTTTCACAATTTTGATATTGTATATATATTTCCATAGAATAATTCTTTAAAACTGAAAGAGGATAATAAACTAAGATAACAGTTTCTGAAAATAAATAAAAAGATTACTAATTTTTAAAAAAACCAATAAAACCCACTTCAGAGTGGGTTTTATTGAGTTTTTTAGACTAGGTAGGTGGGTTTTTTGCAACCCTGCACACAGGGCTAGTAGGTGTGCAGTCTGTATGCATGCAGGCCAGAGTTGGCTTAATTTGCCCAACCCGAAAAAACCCAGTTGGGTTTTTTCAAAAAAACCCACTTGAAAAAACCCAAGTGGGTTTTTTCAAAATCATTATTTAAAATTCCACATATTTAACTAATAGTAGAAATATTGAGTTAAATCTATAATATATATTACATATTTCATCTTTAACAATGAGAGTAGAATTTTTTTTTTAATTTGAGGAGGTCTAAACTGCTAGAAAAAAAACAAAAACTTAAAAAAATTTCAGAGAAAAATAGTTATTTGTATAACAAATACAATGAAAAGATTATAGAAACAATTAAAAACCAAAACAACCAGTATTTCTGCCAAGATGATGAAAACTGACGTCTTTCAGCCAATATTAAAAAGAAATAATATGGCTAAAAAAAGAATTACCCAGAGGGCTTGAGTATATTTACAAGAATATAAACAAATTAGAACTTTCTATATTGTATACAACTTATTCTAAATGTTATCCAGTCAGTGATATAAGTTTCTTTATCAGCTGTTATGATATAAGGGAAAAACTTGTTCATACAAACAATTGACCCATTAACTGTTATCTTGAAACAAGGGTATTTTAATATAATTTAGTGATATAAAATTAAATTAGTATGTAAAATTCTAAATAAAAACATTAAACTTTTATGAAATTGTTTTTAATTTTTCCCTCTTATATAGATACAAGTGTAATAAATGTGATTATTAAATAAATACTGATCTATGACAAATTAATTTATGCATAGGAGTATCCCATGCTTAGGGGTAAAATGACAAGATATTCTTTATTGATTGTTGATAAAAGATTGACTATCCATTATATATATGTTTCTTTACTCACATTTAAAAATCAAGATGTAAAAAACATAATAGTAACTGAAAATCTCATTTAAATTTTAAGATATTTTATTTGTTAGAAAAATTTTAGAATATGTAAAAAATAATTTATTTTAAAATTTCAAAATTTCTTTTAACTAAAGCAAAAATTTCTTCTGCATAACTTAAAATTGATTTTTTAAATTTTTAACTTTAAAAAGTGACTAACATTTTAAATTTATTTTGATCAAGCAATTATATATCCTGTCCTCTTACATATAAATTATAGAGACAAAATTCTGATAAAACCCGAAAAAAATCAAAAAACCCTGATATAGAAAAAACCCACTGGGTTGGGTTTTTTCTGAAAAAAACCGGGTTTTTGCCAACCCTGATGCAGGCAGCCATATTTCTAAGGCAGCTGACAAAACATTTACTAAATATACGCATTGATAGGGGGGCAGTCAAATACTATCTTGCATACAGATGGCCCTACATTGCTAACAGCCCCAAACCAGCCCTGTATACACACATATAATAATACTTCTGCTTTGAGTTTTTGACACCAAAAATCTGTAAAAAAGTGATATTTTTTTGGCAATCATCCCAATTATTTTATATTAAATCATGCTAAAAATTGATCTGGGAATGGCAGCATACCAGACCTTCCCCTCCTTTTTCAGAAACATCCTTTGGATTGGTGAATCAGAAATCCACAATTAGAGAAATTGTATATTTTTTTAAAAATTAAAATAATTTTTTAACGAGTCACCTGTGGAATATTTTGAATATATTTGTACCTAATTGAGTATCGATAGTAGTGAGATCATCTTTTTTTGATAAAAACAAACAATTTGGGGAAAAAAATGCTTGTTTCTGATTCTGACAAAGGCAGGAGGAAAAATAAAGTTATCCTAATTTAATATTAAGCAAATTTAAAAAGAAACATACCAAAAATTTTGAGAAATTAACTAAAAGGCATCAAAGTCAGTAGGGGGACATATACTGTATTTGTACCTTAAAATAATGCAAGGAAAAAACTAAAAATAATAAAATTACCATCAAATATGTTTTTAAAGTACTCAAGTATAATTTATATCTCTATTAAAGTGTTTAGTTCATTAAACAAAATTTTAGCAATATAATTTTTGTTTAGTAAAAATTATAAAACTAAAACTGGCTACTTGTTATAAGTGCTATCAAAAATGAATTCTTTCTGTGCTTGTGTGTATATGTTGTGTATATATATATGTGTTTATGCCAGTGTATGAGCATTTTTGATATAATTTATTTTAGGGTAGATGCTTAAAAAAAATTTAATATACTGCAAATTTTACAAATACCAATTTTAATATTAAGGTTACATTTTTTCTGTATTCAGCAATAACATTGGAATTGACATCTGTACAATGTATGATATTTAGTATAATTTTTAAATTATTATGATGGTAATAAAATTTGCATTTTTAAAACTAATAATCATATTTAAAATTAAATGGAGATAATAAAGTAAAAAGTAGAAGAAATTTTTAAAACTAATTTATCATAATTATTTTCAGACGATAAAAAAGTTTAAAAATCTTCTTTAGGTGTCATAATTTGGTACTTTAATACATTTATATAAATTACAGTTATATAGTACTAAGAAAAATGAAGTTCCAGTTAGAAATTCATGCTTTAAACTAGTTAAACATTCAAAGCATATTCCTAAATTTACATGTTTTAACCCTTTAGCGGTCAGTGGTTTCGTAAGGAAACCACTTGTTAAACATTTTTTTCTCTATTTCTTTTTTGAGAAATATGAATGTTTTTTTTTCACTTTTTTAATATTTTTGACATTTAAAGTTTACAATAAATGATAGTACTACACTTAATTTAATTTTTTCTTTTAAAATATATGTCTTTAAACTTGATGTACCTGGAAAGCTAGTAATTTGATTTTTGTCACGTATGACCCCCCCAAAAAATATCTATTCAAACAAAGCTTATAAATTGTTAAACTATTTATTTATTATACTTTTTAATAACAGTTATTTATTGTTTTTCCAATATAATTAAAATTTTAAAAAGTATTATGTTCATGCTGTACAAGGGGGTGGGTTTGTCAGTTAACCCCCCTCAATCCCTCCTACGGTATACTCTAATGCAATCCTACGGATTGTAAAGAAAAATTTTAATACATTTTGCATTTATAAGGTTTATAGGTAATATTTATAAACTAATTTCATTAAATTCCAAGAGTTTATATAGGTGACCTTTAAAGGGTTAAAACATATTTTACACTAAAAAATAATTATAGCTTATGTATAAATACTTACAGGTTTTAGCACTCTTTTTACTTCATTTAAAACATCTGTAACACTTGTAACGGAACAAAGAACGTAAGTTGATACTACTACATCCATTGAAGAATCTTCAACATCCTTCATGTTTTCTGCCACTGATATGATTGTTTTTTCATATACAATTTGAGGGAATTTTTTTTGATTTTGGCAAAAATAAGTTTCAAAATTGACATTCATATCTAGAGCAGTCAATTTAGAGTTTTCTGGGTAATACTGCAAGTTTGCTCCAGATCCAATACCGATTTCTAACACTTTTAAAGGTTTGGATACATCTCGCTGGGCAAGGCTGTCTTTCAACAATTGAAATGTTTTCTTACGTAAAGGTGTTAACTTAGGCTCAAAGAATAATTTGAGGAAATTGACAAAGATGTAGGAAAACCAACGATCTCTCAAATATTTATTATATTTGAGAATTATGAGGAATGGCAATAAAACAGTTGCAGAAGACACCCACCATATACCTGTCAAAGCTCCCCAAACAACAACTTCCATTATTTAAATTAGTGTTGGGTATGGATTCCTATTAATAAAAAGAGAAATAAAACAGATAAGTGGTAATTAAATCTAATATATATATAAATATATATACAGAATGATTGCTTTAAAAGTTATATATAAAATTTCCAACATGAAGTTAATTTTAATATACTGCAATAGTTTAAAGAGCTATAATTTTAAAATGCAGTACATAGTAAGAATGGATTATGTATTCAGGCTTGCAACTGCTGAGGTACTTTCAAAAAGGTGAGAAAAGTGACAAATAATACAGAATAAGTGACTAAAAAGTGACTAAACATTGAAAAAAAAAAAAGCGATTTTTTTTTCTTCTATTGATTACAGATGCTATTATTAAGATTTTTTTTTTTTTAAATTCTAAATCAAATGATTCATGCAAGACATGATTTTAGAGTCAAATACAAAAAAGGTTAAAAATTTTGTTGAACACAACTCAACATTGCTTTTTATTCAAGAAAAATCTATAAATTAGATTTGAATACATACAACACATTAATTTTATAATCACAATTTTCTGCATATATTAATGATGTTTTGTAATTTGTACATAGCTAGATTACAGTGTCTAAATAAAAATTGTGAAGAAAAAGAAAAAGAAATGTGTGCTTTGATGTAAATTACTTTGCTGTATTAAATGTACGTTTCGGTACAAATGTAGATTTCAGGAACTTATTTGCGACTTTTTAAAATCACTAAATTATGGAAACCATATGACTGATTACATTTTAATAAGAAAAATACGATTAGAGCATCATATTTTTGGTCTTTTATTAAAATATTTTGTTATTAATTCATATTTTCTTTTTTCAACAACAGACTTTTGCTGTGATACACCATGAAAAAAGTGACTGTTTACTTAAAAAAGTGACTAAAAGTGATCAATTGTAAAAAAAGTGACTAAAAGTGAGAAAAGTGACGGAATTGCAAGCCTGTGTATTGAATTTACAGATCTTAACAAGTATACTTCATAGATTAATTTCTTTACAACAAATTATATAAATGAAAACTATGCTATATCCTTCTCCAGTTAGTTTTTAAGTTTACACGCTTACCTGTGACACCTTGCTACTGAGGAGACTTCCGATAAGTGTTCCAGTTCTAAGATCGCCCCTACAGAGATATGACCTTGAAAGAGTTCAAGTAAAAAGAAGGAATACAGGGCAAGAATGATTGATCTACATACATGACATATTCAAATAACAATTAAACGAAGTTAGAAGAACTGTTTAACAGGACGACACATTTATAAGTGAAATCTTAATATTCATTATATGAAATGAATATTTCACAGTCATAACTGTTATTACATATTACTGACCGTAAACAATCGATCATTGGTTATGATCTGCGGCTGCAAGTTTCGAGTCTGTTTACTACAGACAGTAACGTCACCCAATTATGACCGAATATAAGTTTTGATTGGATTTCAAATGTACGGTAGTGGCCTATTATAGCCACCGTCATAAAAAAAAAACATTGTGTTTGTGCCATGTTTTGTAAATAACGGACGCATAAGTCGCATGGTTGAAAGCTCCGATTTGGTAGATAGTTCAAGTAATATAATCATTTACTTTGGTATTTGACAATTTTATTTATTTATGTGACATCTATACTTAAGAATTAATAGAATCCATATAGTTCATTCTATATAAATCTAAATATACATATTTTTGTGTGATTATATCATTTTCTTTAATTCCGTCATTTGCGCAAGCATTTTAATTAAATTTATACATCAAATGTTTGTTAAACGTTTGAATGTTTGTTATGTTGTAATTTTTTTTTACGTATAGAAATGGTTTAACAAATCATATTTACTCTTTGATAACATATAGATTGTGACATGGAATGACTTTTTATTCGCATAGTAGTTATTAATTAATTTATTATGGGCTAATGTTGCTTTTATAGCTCTTGCCGTGGCTGATATAGAGGATTGGGTATAGCCCTTGCCGTCTCTTACACTCATGTTTACTTAACAACTCTCTATGCATTAGAAAATAGACATTTTTGTTCCAAATGTTTACTAGTTGCAAATTTCAGTTATTTAAATGCAGATGTAGGCATTTCTACACGAAGATTTTTCTCGGAATAAAAATCTTACTCATATGTGACTTCAAAAATATCTTTTTATCATGAAATTTGCTTTTATTGTGAACTATTCCATTTATTTTTGAAATATAGCATGACCTAATTTGTTTTAAAAACCAATGATTTATTCCTTTTTATTGTTTAAATGATTTGTCTTTTATAAAGTATTTCAGTCGTTAATATTCGAAAGTAGGGGAAACTGGGGTAAAATGGTCCGCTTTTGTGAATTTTGAGTATTTGCTCTCAAACTAATGATTTTTTGAATCTGAAAATATATATACACATTGCCTTTATATTAGGCTTTATATTACACTCAGTCAAAACCAATTATTATAATTACTTTTTTTATTATAATTTTTTTAATAGCAAGTGACAAAGTGGACCATTTTACCCCGACCCCGGGGTAAAATGGTCCATGGCACGGGGTAAAATGGACCGCAAAAAATTTCTACAGATAACTTAAATGTAGTACATTATTTAATAATACAAAACATAAAATGTATTATATTTATTTTCTATAGCTTCAATCTGTACACATAAAGCATAATATTAGCGAATATTGAAGTTAATGAATGATACACTAAAAGATTTGTGTGTTACTGAAAGTCTGCTATTTTCTTGAGAAGCAGTAGGATCTGGGAGACTCATCACAATATCTTGAACATTTCTGAGCGATTCATCAACATTGTCAGGGAAAATGAACACATTTTGATTAGGTTTTTGCCTTATAAATTTCACAATCTACATCATTTTTTCCTGTTATTAAACCAACCAAATGAACCACTTTCTTTTTTGTCTAAAATTTAACCAAAAAATACCTGCCAACTTTTAATTCATTATCAGAATTAGCATCATGCTGTGAATTGCTTTCTTTAACACTGTGTTGTTTATCACTATAAACAGACATATTTTCCGAATCACTCGAACTTTCTGATCCACATAAATTTTCTTTATTTGCTTTAAAATTCACAGTTTTATCATTTTTCTGCTTAGTTATGACTAACATTTTTTTTCTAAATTCTTCCTATCTTTAACTAAAGCAGCATTTTTCTGTTTTAATTTTTTCTCTTCCTTCTCTTTGACATTTTTTCAATCATCGTTTTCACTGGTGTATCAGTTAGAATTTTTGATGCACCCTTCTTTCGTTTCTTTGTTGTGTTGCTCATGCTAGCTTTTGCCAAGGGGCGTAATTCAAAAGATGATATTGTTTTCAACTGATGATTTTCACTTTGTACTGATTGTCATGTATTTGGTTGCTGATTACCTGTGCTTGGTTGACGAACAGCTGTATATGTTAATTCAAAATCTGGTGACGGTTGATCAGTCACATTTGATGAGAGATATTGGATATCCTAAAGACATTTTCATTGAATTGCCATATATCTGTTACTTTAAATCCTGCATGTTTTTTAAAGTATCACACATAAAATCAATTTAGAAAGCATTGCAGAAAAAAAAACACAACCTGGAAAATGGACCATGGTCCATTTTACCCCAGGTTCTGGTGGTTCATTTTACCCCATGTGTAATTCTGACAAAAAGTGTCAGAAAAAAAAGAACTAATCTTATATTAAATTGTTTTAGCTACATTAAATATAATAATACATCATCTTAACTCTTTATTGTGAGAAGTTAAATCCTCCAAATCACAATTCTTAAATGAAGAGAAGAAGATATATTATGATGAAAATATTTACTTCTGACTACCACAAATCAACTTTCTAGAATAAAATGGCTAAATTGTCAACTAAACACACAATTACACATTCATTTTCAAGACTGCAGTGCTGTCATCTATATATCAAAGTATTAAACATTAATAATAATAAATAAAATAAATAATAGGGGATGGTCCATTTTACCCTGTGGTCCATTTTACCCCGGTCTCCCCTATACATTAAAATTGTTTGTGGAAACTTATAAAAGGCTCATTGGGGCTCAAAAGAAGTATTGTTTATTAATAATTTAATTTTTTAACATTATACTTTTTTTCAGATAGGAAAAAGGTCTTGAAAATATACATTGTTTTATTCTATTTGGTGAAAATTCTCAACATTCTCTACACCAGTTTCAATAATGTGTCATGATCTGTAACAGTTTCAGTTTTTTTTTAAATAATTCTGAATATAATACCATATATGTTATAAATGTAGTTAATAATTTGTCTGTGTTATAAACACAGCATATTTTTGGTCTGCTTGTGCCTTGAACTTACAATCCTGTATTTATGAGATTGGTGTCTTTGTCAACTAATTTACTATGGCTTACAATTCAGTACGTAAAATTAGAAGTTGTACATTAATGCTTTTATTAACAAGAGCAACATTCATTGATTCCATATTTATATACTAGCTGCTTTGCACCCAGCCTTCGGTCTGAGTAGCAAAATTTTTCTAATAAAGGTTTAGATCCACTGCTATAGATTAACAAATTTATAAACATATAGAATAAACTTGTATTCTGCAGATTGTTCACAAATGTGATTTATTAAGAACAGAGAATCCCAAGTATATATAATGATTGTAACGATGATGATATGTTAATAATGCTTCTTTCCATGACTTTCTGTACTACACGAGTCAATTTTCAACCTGTTATGGATATGCATGCATGTATGTATTTACTGTGAAAATTTATTTCAAATACATATTAAGAAAGTTTTTTTTATTACAAACCCCATTCTAATAGTCTTTTCTTTGGTGTATAGAACAGAGGTCCCTTTTATGATGTTATCAACAAATTGTCAAAATGAATTAGTTGGATTTTTTAAAGTCATTATAAAGAATTGAATTTAATATCTTTATGACATAGGCTTAAACTACATAAGGCATATGACAACTTTATGTTAATTATTTTAAGTTATAGACCCTTTCGATTTCTTAAATTTGGATGTTATTAAATGCTTAAATCAAATTTTGATTAATTTTTGAAAAATCGTAAAAAAGTATGTTGTTACATAGCATAGTACTTGTATAGACTGTTATTCCACGTGATAGATTGAGAGAAAAAATTTTAATTTAGGTAGGGAGCATTTGAGGATATCAAATAATTTGAAAAATTCAACAAACCCTATGTATTTATATAAACAAAACACACACAAACGGACACTGTTTTACGTATAGAGATAATATCAATGGTGCGGATGCAGTATAGGTTCTCAAAGGAGGGTTTTGCAATTTTTGCCCTTTTTTTAATTTGCGGAGATTCATTCAGATGCAAGACTCATTATAAATTTGTTTTCACCCTTTAAATTTCTTCTAAATTTAAAAATTTTTGAAAAATTTGTATTTTTGTCCTTAAATATTTTTATTGCTACCTTTGAGTGACTTGCTACTTTTGAGTGTTTATGCCAATCTAAAGTTATGTTTAGACGTGGTTCAACTGTATGTAAAAGCAATATTTAGTAAAAATTTTAGTTTTCATGTATATTTATACAATTTCAAATTTGATTTTAAGTTTTACTTTCTAGCAATTAAAAAAAAAAAAATGGGAATGCACCTAAAAAAAAAACGCATGAAAAATAAGTCTCAAGGCTGTAAAATGTTACTTTAACTGGAAAAAACAACCAGTGAAAAATTCTTTGTAGTCCTTAGAGATGAGAACCAAGAAGCTTTCTGTATTGTGAGCCATAAGGAGCCTTTTTTGATAAACACAGTAGTGAATCTTTAACACAGTGATACTCTTTGAGCTAATAAAGGACATATTTTTAAAAAAGTTTTTTTAAAGCAGAAAACATTTCTTCCATTTGTGTAAAATTTCTTATTCGTTTTACTGTCATTTTGTCATTAAGAGCAAATTACTAATTTTTATGTTAAAACTACTGCTTGTGATTCAGAGTTCCCACTATTTAATGGGCAATGCTTTAGCAATATGAATTTTACCAATGGGATATTTTAAAAAAAGACGATGACCACTATTCAGTAGTGGCTGTTAGATAGATTTTGCTGTGTTATATGGTGAAAATTTTATTTACCTTTCTCCGAGAGATGGCTGAATGGTTAGTGTGCTGGCCTTCGGTCCCGGAGCTCGTGGGTTCGAGTCCCACTGTGGCATGGGCATTCATAGCCGTTCGGAATCAGCTTTAAACTATAGGTCCCGGTCTCATTAGCCCTTGTGTTGCAAAAAAGCAGACCGTAGCACTCCAAACCTAACCTATCCTTATTTACCTTTCTGCTTTGATTTTTTTTAAAATGAAGAATTGTAATTCTTATATAAATATGTAACTACGTGCTTCTTAAATCTATTTTCAGTGTAATTTAGACAAATCTAAGTATATCATGGCTGGAAGAAATTCAAATCGTATATTAAATCATGAAGAACTTGAAGCTGAAATGAAGAAAGTAAAGGAGGAAAAAGATGCTTATGAACAAACTATATTTAAGAAATCCAAACATTCACTAGATAGTGATGAGGAAGATGATGAAGAAACAGCCAAGAAATATAATGTTTTAGATCCAAATGAATTAGAAGGTAATGAAATTCTTTATTCATTCTATTCATTTTTCCTTCTACTGGGAATTTTAAATTTCTACCTATATTAAGTTTCAAACTAAGTTGTTTCTTTTTTACTGTCTTTACTAATTAATGACTTTTCATTATGACCTGACTATATTGAGAACTAATATTATCAGATTTCCAACTTTTCAGGTTTTTTTTGCTTTTCTTTTAATCCTTGTCATAGTCATTGCTCTTATCAGGGCCTGATCATCGCACGGACACTTGAGGCACGTGCCCTGGGCACGAAAATTTAGTTGAGTGCTTGAAACACATATTAAGTGGGGGGGAAATTGCAAATTTACGTTACCATCATTAAGTTTTAATAAATTATTGTACGAGGTAATTTTGTTTGTCATGAACTATATTGTTTCCTATTTACTTTAATTTTACTGTTATTTACCTGATAATTAATTCCCTTAACAAACCTGGTGCTCTTTTTATCCTATGGGTTACTGCATATTTATAAGACAGATTATTAGCAACGTACCACTATAAACCATTAAATCATCTCATCAATTTAAATTATTTTTAATTCTATTATTATTTATTTTGTGCACCACAGAGTTTATGAGTGTGACAAGGTAAAAATAAAAAAAAAATGTGGGTCACTCTAGGTCTTTAAAAGTCCTTAATTTTTAGCATGGCTAAACAGAGATAATAATGATTACTTAAAATGAAAATTTGGTGTTTTTGATTTTGAATATGACTTTAATGCTAATTTTTTAAATGTGTTTGCTAATTCAATGTTATAATTTTTATATGACTGTAATTACGATAATAACTCATAGCTATAAATTTGCAATGGGGGTGGAGGGCACAAAAATTGGATTGTGCCCTGGGCACAAAAGTATCTTAGTCAGGTCCTGGCTCTTATCACTTCTGGAATGCACAGAACTGAACCTATTTAGTCATTTTGTTGTTTAAGCAACTGCATACATACTTGCGTTTTTTTCTTGTAATTTGGTAATAGTATAAATCAAAAAAATTTTTTTTGAAATGTCTTGGGAATATGAGTTTAAGTTCTCAGTTCAATGCTCCTTTTAAAATCCTTTAATTTCTCTGGGATTATGGAATAAAATATTAAAAAAGCAAAGATGTAAAATGCATTGGAGGATTGAAACAATATAATTTATATTTATTAAAATGGGCTTTAGTAGTTCAGTTGGTAAAGGCATTGATCTAATAATTAGCAGATTGTGATTTTAAGGCTTGAGCTGTTCAAAGATCCATCATGTTCATTAATGGCAGCTGTAGTATGTAAAATAGGTTTATAGTTGCAATGTCTTCCAAATTCACAAATAATATCTCTAGAGGAGGCAGACCAAGGCTGGAGAAGGCTTGGTCCTGCTTCTAAATTATTAGATCCCTTTTCTATGTTGTTCTAGGGAACAATGTTGTCCATCTATAGAGAGTTTGTGCATGACATCAGCTGCTGCAAAAATTGCAGCTCAACTTCCTCATTGGCAAAACATTTGAATTTTCTATGGATTGTGCTTGTTATTGGGGTTTTAATTTTGTCAATTATCTGAAAATGGTAACAAGCTGTTGTACGTATGGCTGTACTAAGTGTTTCAAAACAGGTAAAAATATTGGATTTTATTGCTTTCCTAAAGATCCTACATTGCAAATGCTTTGGATGAAAGCTTTGAAAAGGAAAATATTTTCAGAATGGTAATAAAACGTTAACATTAATGTAATGTAATAGATTATATAAAATTATAATGCTGTAAGAATTTTTTTATTATTACTAAGTTTTTTTCATATTTCTAACGTATAATCTATGCTTTTGTGAGAAGTACTGCACCTATAAATGTAATTATTTTTTGTCCTTAAACTGATCAGGTTTTGCACATTTTTCTTAGATTCTTATTTATGTAATAGTTTATTGTGCCTGCTAACATAATCAAAGTAATTATACTTTGATTATGATACTTAATAATACTGTATAAAGTGCTTAGTTAAATATATATATATATATATAGTTTTATAAGTGCTAAAAAAAATCTATTTTGAATTACTTTGCCAGTTTCTGATGTTTTCTTCCCCTTCCCTTAAATAAAATTTAGTTTTATTGTAGATGTGATCCATATCGACGCTTATAAGATACAATGAAAACAAGCAATGTTTTGCCAACAAAAAGTTGAGTTGTATTTGTTTACAAACATGCACTTTCTCTATATGTTACTGTCATAATAAAATGTCCCAAAAATGTTTGGAGCTTAATTGTTTCAAATGCTTAATTGTTTCAAAATAAGAGCAAATGCCCCCACATTGGAAAAATAGTAATCTTTATTAAAACAAATATTTTAATCTAATATGAAATTAATACTTCAATATAAAAAAAATAACATGCAGCAAATATCGTATACTCCATCTACAGAACAGTAGGCTTGTTAATACTTAAGTAAAACATAACTTCTTATATTGTTTCTTTTTTGTGTAGCTTTTCTAATTCCTAATTTTTTTATAAAAACTCCTGAAGTACAATATAAAGAAAATAGTGTATATTATGGCAGTCAAAAATGTATTTTGTTAGAGTGTAAATGTACTGTAATTTCTCACTTATAGTCTGCAGACGTGATTTTTTATTTAAAAAATTAGATTAATCACCAGATGGTTCACATCGCTAGATAATCTGCAGACTATATGTGGAAAAATATGTACTTTAATATGACAATATTAAATCATTGTAAAAACAAAAAATTTAAGTAAAGTGCCAAAAAGTCTCGATATTCGTTATTTTTTTTTAATGTTTATGTATTGCTCCTGTACCGAAACAGAGCCTCCTACATTTCTTTGTTCAAGAACCCAACTATATAAATCATCTTCTAATGCAGGCCATTGTGTTTTTCCAGGATGATTAGATCGATTTCTTCCCATATTTTTTAATGTTTCCTTTTACTTGCACCAATTTCTTACTGCTTTCTTGTTGACTTTAAAATAACGGTCCACTTTTCTATTCCACCCAATTGTGCTTTGTGAATTGCATTCAGCTTGAAATCAGCAGTAAAATTGCGATGATGTTTTAAAGACATAATGAATGACCAATATTAACTCATAACAAAACTTTGAAAACAAAACACTGTTATAAGTGGTCCTTGTGGTGAAATGACCTTCGACCCTCAACCTTTGATCTTGAACCCATCCACTCTTTTCCCAATTGCCTGTAAATAGTGACTATCCATATTTTCTTGTGCTCCAGAACACAATTTAAGATTGTGCTACTTGCTAGTACTGATTCGTTCTGCTCTATGGTTTTTTTTCATAGTTTACTACAGATACGATACGATGATGTTTTCTTGGCATCTTGTGAGTCATACTTTTGTTTACATTTGGTCATCGGCTGTTTGCTTCCCACCCCATCTTCCGATTTTGATAATTTGAGCAATGAACAACCATCAGATAGACCGCATCAACACATAGTTCGCGGCTGAAAAAGTTTGCTTTTTAAACACAGATAGTTCACGAACTATACTAGTGAGATCACTGTATTAAAAATTTTCATTGAATAATAAGAGTTTTTATCTATGATTATACAGTTATCAAAGGTAAGTACTTCATTAGATTATTGATAGTCATATTATTATGTAGGGGAAAAATTATATCTTGGAGGAAAACACTTGGATTATTAAAGAAAAATATGTTTCCCATTTATTTAAAATAAAGCATGTTTTACATTTACATATTTTTAAAATTTTTATTTTATATTCATATTTAGTTACAATTTTTCAAATGAATTCTTTTTAACATAGGTCAAGAAGAAGGAACTATAGAATTCGATGGAGAAATTAAAATCACTCCTTTTAATATGAAAGAAGAACTAGAAGAAGGTTATTTTGATAAAGAAGGAACTTATATTTTTAACAAAGAAGCAGAAGTTATCAAAGACCAGTGGCTTGATGATATTGATTGGATAAAAGTAAATTTTTTTTTTAAATTTTAAATGTTTTGAATGTTATTAAATCTATTTTTTTCTCTCTCTGTAAAGTATTGCATAATTTATATTTTAAATGCATGCTTATTTAAGAAATTTCAGGTTTATATTTACATAGTTTTACAACTTCTATACAAAATTATTTTTCTTATTTTTTTTCCTGCTTTTTAATATTAAAAAAAAATCATAGCTTTTACTGAATTCTGTTTTTATTTATTTATTTATTTATTTTTTTTAAATATTTTAAAATAGTATATAGCTTTTCTATAAGAAGTTATGACAATTTATCCTTTTGTTACCATAGCCTTTGTTTTTACTTGTATTTATTTTCTTTTTTTAAGTTTTAACAAATTTAGATAAAAAGTGAAAGAAATTTTATGGCTATTAAACTAATGAATACATGACTGCTATAAGATTTTACTAAAATTTGAATAAATTATCAGAATTATTACTCTTTATTTTCTGTAGGTTAAAGCAATTGAGGGTACAAAAAGAAGACGGAACAGTGATAGTGACAGCGATGAAGAATTACCCTCTGTAAATATAACGGAACATTACAAACAGATGATTGAACTTATGAAACCTGGTGAAACTGTTCAAAAAGCAATATGCAGATTAGGGGGATCTCGTTCTACTTCACGTAGTGCTAGCAGCCGATGGAAAAAGAAGAAAGATACGGACGGAACTTTAGATGAAAATATGGATACTGAAAATCATGAAAAACTTCAGTTACTTACTAGGCTTGCTGATGACATAATCCAGTCTGGAAACATGGATATTTATCAAGAGACATTTGAAAAAATGTCATTTCATTTGAATAAGAGTACACATAAGATGAATCCTGAACCAAGTGATACTGCTGACGAATCTTTGGATATGTTTGGGGATGATTTTGATGAAAAGGTGGATAAAACTAAGGCTCCACAAGCAAGACAGGGCACTCCATCTCCAACATCTGGTATGTATGATTAAATGTTTAATTCACAATTTTCATACATCTGCTTTTTGAATTTTGTAAGGTTCATATACTTATCTTATCATTCATACTCAGGTAGCACAGAAATATTGGCCAGTATTAAATTGTAAGATTGGACTGCATTAAGTGGACTCTTCCTAAATGATACCCCTGAATTTCATTTTTTGATATCTAGCAAACTTAGTTCACATGTTGCTGAATATCATGAGATATCGTTTGAGAGAAAATTATGTTTGTTTTATGAATATCAGTAGATATTAAGGAATATTATTGAAATAATATCATTTTTATGTCATTATAACAACTTAAAGAACAACTTTTAAAAAAGTGTATTTGGAAAAAAACTGCCAAATTTATTAAATTTCATTGTTTAGAATAATATTTCTCTAATAAGCAGACCAAATGACTCTATTATATGTTTTCTTTTAAACAATTTCAGATTTTAATTTTACTTTATGTCATTCAGTATTGATAGATGTCAAAAATTTGATGTGTGATATACAAAATATTAACTAACATTTGTAGGAGATTGGCTGATATTTTTGTGCTACCTGAGTAGGTAACTCTAAAATTGCATGTGTTGGAAGTTCCTGTAATATATATATATTTTATCAGGATATCATCTCTTTTGAATTTTGACAATTTGAATTTTTGACATTTAATTTATAGCCAGTTAAATTCCTCGGCACAACAGCCCCTAGGGGGCCAAGGCCTATGGTGCCAATCTCCGTTTACGTGACCAAGGGCCCTGGGGTGTGAAGCAAATGTTCCGGCTAGGTGGTTAATCTTATGCGGAACCCCAGTGTTTAGTTCCCAAGCTCGCTTGGTCCTAAGTTCATCAAATATTTTAATATTCTAACAACAGTTCTTATAATAGCATTTAAAGGGAACAAAAGTTATAAACATAAGTCATGTATAGAAACATATTTTCTTGATTGTAATGAATAATTTTTTTTTTTCAATCCAGTGATTTAAATCATAATTTATATCCTGATTTATAGCAAGGTAATATTAATCAAACATCCCTGATATATATTTATGTATATAATATCACATTTTCAACAAAAGTTACACCATAATTTTCAATTAAAGAAAAGCATTATTGTAATTTTGCACGTATAGTCTGCATCATCGTATAGTCTGCAGGCACGATTTTTTATTTAAAAAATGTCATAAATTATCAGATAGTCCACACCACTAGATAATCTGTGTACTATACATTTAAAAATATGTATTTTAGTATGGCAATATTAAGTCATTTTAAAGGTAAAAACATAAGAACAGTAGAGTGCTAAAAATTCTGGATTAAACTCAATTCCACCTTTTAAATTTGAAATCATTTCTTCCGCCATTGCTTTGGAGACGAATTTTAACGGTGGTAACAGAGCGGCTTACATTTCTCTGTTCGAGAACCCAGCCATGTAAATTATCTTCTAATGCAGGCCATTGTATTTTTCCATGACGATTGGATCACTTTCTTCTCATTTTTTTAATATTTCCTTTTGCTTGCCAATTTCTTACTGCTTTCTCGTCGACCTCAATGTCGACCTTCTGAATTACTTTCAGCTTGAAATCAGTAGTAAAATTGAAATGATGTTTTAAAGACATAATGAATGACCTACATTACCACAAATCAAAACAATGAAAATAAAACACTCTGGTACGAGTGATCCTTATAGTGAAATGACATTCGACCCTTAACCTTTGATCTTGAACCCATCCACTCGCTGTTGTCAATCGGAGCTGTAAATAGTGACTATCGATATTTTCCTATACTCCAGGATTTAAGATTGTGCTATGTGCTTCTACTGATTCGTTCTGCTTTATGGGTTGTATTTTTTTTTTTGTGGCTTATTACCAATACGATACAATGTTTTATTGACATCTCGTAAGTCGTGCTTTTGTTTACATTTAATCATCGGCAATTCGCATAACGTGCTTTGTTCCCACTTCTTCCGATATTGATGATTTGAGCAATGAACTACCAGCACATAGTCAGTTCGCAACTGAAAAAATTTGGTTTTTAAACATAAGATAGTTCATGGAATATATGTGCAAAAATACAGTATATAAAATGCCCATGTATAACACTCTGAATTTTGTGAAAAATTTTCTGAAATTTTATCTTAAGATGTAAAAGTATGAAACTGGTAAATTTACTAAATGATATGCTGAAGCAAATTAATTTTAAGCAAATGTAAAAATTATACACTTTGCTAATGAAATGAAAATGAAATTGAAAATATGTATGGAGACATTCATATGGAATCGGGTTACATTATGAATTATTTGAAATTATTTCAGATTTTTGCTTAAAGTAATTTTTAGGATTTTTGTAGTCATAATCATCCCTGTTAAATTGAAGTTAACAGATTATTAATTTAATCTTTTTTCATTTCAGGAAGTGTTACTGCAGACGATGAAGTCATGTGGGAGTTTAAATGGGATGAATCTGAAGATTCTAAAATATATGGACCTTATCCTACATCACAGATGTTACAATGGGTGAATGAAAAGTACTTTGAAAATGGCGTTCATGTTAGACAGTGTAATAAACCTGATGCAAAATTTTACAGTTCTAAAAGGATAGATTTTGAATTATATATATGAAATTGAGAAATGTATATAAATTTGTTCCTATGGAATTATTGTCATTTTTTAATCATATGCACTCAATAAAAGTCTTATAACTCTTTTCAGTTTGTTATACTTAAAACCTTATTTTTTGATTTTGGGCCTGGCAAAAATATATAAAAGACCTTCTGTAAAGTAATTTTCTGTTTAAATGTTGTAAAGGTAAATTTGGAGTGATTTTGATTCTATTTATTTGATAAAATATATATATATATATATATATATATATATATATTTATACATATATATATTTATATATATAGATGTATATATATATATATTTATATATATATGTATATATGTATATATATATATGTATATATATATATATATATGTATATATATATATATGTGTGTGTGTGTATATATATATATATATATATATATATAAATGAATTTGTGTCTGTCTGTACTCAATAGACTCAAAAACTATGCATCCAATCGCCGTGAAAATTTGGGAAATATTTAGGTATATCCCTGGGAAGGTTTTTGTAAATTTTCAACGTTCGAAATTCATTCCTTCCCTCTTGTTCGAGCATTTCATGTCATTATTCCAAGCATTATTTTCCCCGGTTAAACGCAAATGATTAAGTTTTTAATTTATCGCATCATAACTAAGTGAAAGAAGCAATATTTCTAGTAATGTGACGTCATCCCAAGTAATTGTTTTAAAAGCAGTTATCCACGGTTAAAAGCAGGAGATTAAAATGTTCAATTCATCATATAATAAATAGGTGAAAATGATATTTTTCTATCATTATGACGTCATTCTTTTAAATATTTCATTTATTCATTTCTTATTTTTTATTATTTAAAATCGTCTGCATAGTATCAATTCGGTTTGACGTGGAAATTTAGATATAAAGTGATTAATTTTCATTTCTATGTGATGCAAATTATAGCATTTTTATATGAGAACTAATTTTAAATTTAATTCTTGGTTCATTTTTACGTTACAATGAAATGCATATCAACAATATTCTAAGTACAAAGAGTACAAATTTCAGTGACTCTCATGGCCAAATAAAACCTATCATTTTATATAGTTATTTTCATATTCATATGGTTGTCGATATGAATGTGTGTTTCTGTTTCATACAAAACTATGTGGTTTGTCATAAATTTCCTTAATTTTGGAAAACATTTATTACTACCAACAAAATTAGCACTGTTGCTGTCAAAACCTCTGCTTCCTATTCTACCTCGTATTATGGCAAGGTATATTAACGTTGCTAATCAACGTACAGTAGTAATATAGTAATGTAATTTAGGGTTAAACTTATATTTTACCATAAAAAATTTTAAGATTTAATATAAGACACAAATTCGATGCAGATTTAATCGTTAGCATGTAAGCATATATTTTGTTATATTTATTTATGATATTAAGAACAGTTTTTATTTTTGTTTTTTTTATACAAATCTACCCGATAAGTCATAGAGTAACTAACTTTGGACAGAAATCCTTGATACCGCCAAATGAACATATTCCATGTTAAAACATCTTTAATTCCGAGATTAAAATCTGACTGTGACTATCTATGTATATATGTATGTGTGTATCTTCATCTATCTTCTTGCGAACCGATGGACGCAGACGGGCCCCAAAGGTACCAAAAGATGCGAAACAATCCACGGATGTCATTTCGCCCATTCGAGTTACGATATTCCAATTAGTTCGAAAGATATTAACGAAAAACCGAACAAAATGGCAGCAAAATTTCGCGACACGAGCTTTCCATTGTTCAGTTGGCGTCTAAATATGGCTGTGTTATTCATTGTTGGCATTATTATCGCCAGATATTTGGTATTCGGGAAACACAAAAACGTATCTGTGCTATTTAAATTCAAGTGTAATTACATAAATATATGATGACATTTATGTATATAAGACTATTTTCTTATCTGCTAAAGGCTAAACTCATTTTTGTTTAGGAAATAACTTTTCTTTTCTATTTTATTTTCTCGGTGATATTTTTATTTTCAGTAATTAAAAACTTGACGTTTTATCAAATTTGCTTTTATTTCGCAGTTGCCATTTATTAAATAAAAACTAACATATGGTTATAGGTTTTGTTATATAAAACTCAATAACACTGGATGAAAAAATTTGCAAGTAATATACGGGGAAAAAATAAGTTTTCATTTTATAAATGGCAACTATGAAATATTGAGATACAGTAGCCACTTTTGATTAAAGTTTAAAATGTGATTTCAAATAACATAATTGTTCTCAGATACTTATTTCATTTTATCAATATTAATTTGGTATATTTCTTTCATTTTAAATTCTATTGCTCCATTTTTATTTATTCAATTTTAAGACTTCACTCTGTACTTCACCTACTCTTAATAAGCTTGGCGACTTTCGGTATATATTTCTTTTAATTATGTGTTATAAAAATTAAAACTTCATTCTTATGATAAAGCTTTCAGGTAATATAATTGTTCTCGGATTTTGACCTTATGTTCTTTGTTCATTTTATCAACATTTGGTATTTTTCTTTCATTGTCAATTCAACTGCGCCATTTTTATTTATCAAATTTTGAGACCGCACTAACATTTATTCATAATTAGTCTGGGCAGAATTACTTAAGGAAGTCATTTAGGTCAATCGCATTCTGATATTTTAATTAGTTCGAAATATAATTTTTTAAAACCAAAAAAAACACTGTTTTAGTTATGTAGTACAGTCATTTTAACTGTTGAGTTGGCGTAAAAAACAATTATCATATTTTCATTGTTGTCGTCGTTTTCACCAGATATTTATTAATAGAATTAAGATTAATGCAGAACAGCTATTGACTATCCTGCCAAACCTTTGTTTGTTTGGAAAATTTGAACTGCGGCACATTTTGGTATCTTTGTTAGTGATTTATTATATTCTTGAAGCATTTTTCAAGACCTTACTTTTAATATGTTTCTATATTTTATATATATATATATATATATATATATATATATATATATATATATATATATATACCATTAAAATTCGAGTGTAAATAAATGCATTTATTAACATAAATACATTTCGATGCATTAATTCGCCAAATCCGCTGAATGCTTAAACTCTTTTCACCATTAAAATACCCTAATTACAATCAGTTAAAAGTATATTAATTAAAATATGGAATGAGTGGAGCCACTTATTGCCTATAGTCACAACTATTTGTCATACACAATAACATTTTCTGTTTGAAATATCCCAGTATCAAAATCATTTTATTTTTAATAGCTAAATTTTTTACTTCATCAAAATATGTAAATCTTTATTTTACTTTCTCAATTTTTTTAAGAAGTTAGTATTTTTTCTGTTATATGTTGGCGTGATTTTTATTTTCAATAATTACAAATTTGTCATGTTCTTTCAAATTTGTTTTTATTTCACAATTGCCGTTTTTTTTAAAGAAAAAGCTATCGTCATAGGTTTTGTTGCTTAAAATTTAATTTTTATGTATGTAAAACATTACTACTAAAAGGCATCCAATCTCGGAAATGAATTAACCTATTCAGAACAGTACATATATATTACTCTCCACAGTATTTTGAAATTTGACTCCTACATTTAAAAACGTCGTGGAATTGAAAATTATTATGCAGCGAAATAAGGGCAACAAAGTGCACTTATTGGACTTTCGGCTATTAATAAACTGTTATAATCGTCAACAATCTGAAACATACAGGATTTATTCAGCATTTCTATTAATACATCGTATTATCTTTAATAGTGGTTCTAAATCTTTCATCGAAATATTTTAAAACCCAGACCGAAGGTTGGGTGCGAAGCAGCTAGTGTATATATATATATATTGTTGAGTGTTATACAAATAAATAATTTTGCCTTGTAAGTACCAGTTTATTTTAAGGCATATTTTTTGACTGTAACAGCTTAGGACACCATCTCACCATACAACACCACTTCCATTAGAGTCAGTAGAGAATTCCATTCTCTACTTACTCAAAAGAATCCAAAAGAATGAAAATAAATTCCCATGCAACATTAATGCCATCTATGGGTGTGAACCTAAACATACTCACCACTTGAAATCTCAGAATGTTTAGGTTCCTGCCCATAGATGGCATTATTGTTGCTTGAACCTGAACATATACATACACACACACACACACACACACACACACACACAGACACACACACACACACACATATATATATATATATATATATATATATATATATATATATATATATAATGTCCACAATTAAAAATACTGTAGTCATTACTGCAGAGCCAATTATTAATTATGGTAGCCAAGTAGATTGATGTAGAGGTCCACTTACAAAATCATCTTTTCTTTGGAACATAAGATGACACTAAACACACAAATCCCCATAGGGAAAAAAACACAGAAATATGATATTGATGATATTCTTTTCCCACAATTTAAATCTATTATGCATTATTTTAATCAAAATATGCCATTATTTGTATTTTGGAATTGTTTATACAAATAACATTGTTACAAAATTACCAGAAGTCTTTAATACTTTTTATTTTCCTTTCCTGTTTTTTTACTGATCATTAGAAGGTTATATTTTTATATCTAAGGTCCTTATCTTGTCGTATCTCCTTTTAAGCCTTTTCAAAAGGAAAGTATCCATAAGATAGCAAAATACTGTTGCATGGCATATATATATATATATATATATATATATATATATAATATATATATATATATATATATATATATATATATATATACATATATATATATGACATAGTCCAGTGTTAAGGCAAATGGAAAACAGTCTTGATAATAATAAGTTTATTATATTATCATTTCATTTAAAAGCAAAACTTGTGCTATTTTCATATGTTCATGGCGGAGCTAAGCGGGGAAAGGTGTTGATAGCTCCATGTCCACGCTCTAACTAACTCATATCTGTTCACTTAATCATCAAATCCTTCAAATATCTTTCCTCTGGACTGGATTACTCCAAAAGGTTATGCAAGCATGGGTCTTTTTCATTTATTTTATTATTATAAAAGAGTTCCCTTTTTAAAATCGTTTATAACTCACATTATTTCCAACTACCCCTTTTTTAGACCTGACATATATACACATATAGATCTATATATATGCATATGTATATTTTATATATATATATATATATATATATATATATATATATATATATATATATGTATTTCTGGTTTTAAAACATAAAATTATAATTAAACTCAAATTAGCAAATCTCATTTTTTTGCAAGGATGCAAGTAAAAATAAACAGTATACTGGCAAATATGTTACCATGGTTTTAATTTTAAATTCTGGGCCTAGTACCAAAATTAATGTATATAAAACCCCATTGTGGCCTGTGATACTTGGCTGTGAATACTGGGTAATGATTAAATTTAGAGAAAACAAATTATTCACATTTGAGCACAAGATTATAAGAAAATAATTTAAAGCAGTTAGTGAAAACAGTGCTTGGAGATCTTTGGTATCTGTTAAGATAATAGAAACAAGAGATTTTTAAGATCATAAAAATTTCCAGGATTTGGTGACTAGGACATTTAGTTATAACTGAGAATACCAACCCAATATAATAACTGACGTTTACCAAGTCTATGAGAACTATAAACCAGACTACCAATTAAGTGGTTTGATTCTTGAAAGTGACTTAAAATCTTACGTAAAGAAGACTGGAGAGGCATTGCCTCAGAAAGGACCAGGTTGGGAAAACTGATTGAGATGGCTTTGAGTCTATGGTATTTGTATAGAATGACTTGAATTAGGTGAAACAGATGAAACGTTGATATCTGATGCCACCAAATGTATAAAAAAGTAATAAGTTTTTGGTAAATTTAAATGTAAATATAAAATATTAATGGTGTATAAATAAAATTAGATTAAGACAATTATAGTATCATTATCTTTATTACAGTATCATCAAGTAATTGCTGATTTGAATTTTATTCACACATTAGCAGATATTACTTTTGCATTAACATTTTTAATAGCATATGATTGTATTTTAAGTTTTATGTGATCATGTGTGCTTGTTTTATTTGTAGCAAGTAATCAGATAATCTAGGTTATTGGATTAAGCAATACTATCAAACAATAAAGAACCTAGAAAAATAGATTTTAATGAAAACACAGATAAATGTACAGCTGCAAATAGTAATAAAATTTTTAATAACATGTATTGTTATTTTTGTTTTTTCTATACTGTTTATGTTTTGTTATCTACATTTTTAATATAACATTGCAATAATTAATGAATTCAATATTTATATTAAATTTTTATAAGAAAGCCTCTATCTTATTCGGAGTTAATTTTAATGCCCCTGTTTTTTATGTAAAAAGAATAAATAGGTTCTAAGTTCTATGGCAAATATCACATATAAGAAATAATATCCCCTATTGTATCTTAAATACATATATATGTAGCTACAAGAGGGGGAAACTAAAGGGGATTAGAGCTTTACCCCTCCCAGAGTTAATATTCTTTTCTTTTCTTTAAACTTTTTGAATGTAGCGTTAATAGAAAATACAAAATAATTAATAGAAGTTTAAAAAATTTAAAACTTACTGTTTAAAATTAAGAGCAATTAATTTTTTTGTTAGAAACATGATACAAAAAAATGACATGAATTGTTTCTTTTTGGCTTTGAAAACTAGAGAAAATTAATTATTTTAACCAGGAGTGACCAGAACATACTTCAGTGAACAATTAATTAAAGCAAAGATCTTAGCTTAAAAAAATATGTTGAAGTAGCCACTTTTTATCAAATAATTTTTATGTGCACGTGAACCTACAATCATTTGCCGAGAACAACGTGGACAACGATGGCAGTAAAGTGACGTATTATTTTTTGTTCTAGCTTTGGTTATGAAAATACCAATCATGCTTCAAGTTAGAGAGCTCTTACCTAAAAGTAAATTTTGGATACTAATCCATCAGACAAAAATTTTGTCTGTGATACTGATATTTACAACCAAACATCGTTTATTGGGTGTAGGCAAAGTCCAAGAGAGAACCTTCTCTGTTTAAGGAAGCGTTGATGGAGGAATGATGTTAGAGAAATAAGTTAAGGTTTGAAAGGCATGCTAAGAACGCTATTGTACTGGTTGGATATGAATCGTCTATTTCTAACTTATTCCTTGTCTACTGGCCCTTAGCAATTACTCAAGACTATCGTCTAGTTCGCAACCCAATAAATTTGATTAGGAGCAAAATAGACTAGTGCTGCCATCTAGTTAATATTCTGGAAGAGATTCGAAAAATGAATTCTGATAAAATTATTTCGTGATTATGAAGGCGAAAGCAGTAATATATCACATCAATACACACAATTTACTTTTCTTTAAAAAAAATTCATTTATCTGATCACTGTTTTTTTAAAGAAATCTTAATAGCACAATTTCCCTTATTACAAGACAATCTTAATGGAAGTGCTGCCATCTAGCTGATGTTATCGAAAACATTAAATACGAATATATTTGGATGAAAGTTATTTCGTTAGTAATTGAAATGGTAACGAAAACAGCAACATTTGAAATCAAAAGACAATTTCTACTTTTCTTTTATAAAAACATAGTTCTGTAATAAGTATTTTTATTGCAATAACATGACTATTTCATTCTACTTTCATTTTATAAAAATGTATTTCTGTAACAAACATTTTTATTGTAATAACACGACTAAAGGAATTATTAGTTTGTATACGCTATATCAACGAAGTCCAATCCATCAGGCCGTAATCGGTTCTAGCCAAGTCTCAAAACTGTTTCAAAAATAAATAAATAAAATAAAATTTTAATTTTATAACTGAGGGTTAAAATTGAGTCTTTGATTTTTCATATAAAGATTTCAACTTTTGCACTGCAATCTAAATTATGGGGCCCTAAACTATACAAAAACCAGAGGCTCCTTGTTGTTTTAAATTATCAATCTGCTCTGAGAAAAAAATTAAAATATGTATTTTTCTTTTAATATTAAACTACATTTTCTTTTAATTGTTATTAAAATAAAGAAAATGTGTTTACCAAGTCACAAAAGTAATTATATAATTATAGAGTTTTAAAAATGACAAGGTTCAGAGCAATGATGTAGTTAGAATTTTTTTGGGAGGAGGGCCCAAAGCCTTAAAATATAGGAAAAAAAAAAATTACACAAAGTACATGCATATATACATAAGAGTCTTATACTTATATCCACTGTTTTGTATGCATACATAAATGTATCATAAAACGAACAAACAACGTTGTACGTAATTCATTTTATTTTGAGATATGTATTTGAAACCACGTTGTACCTTTTAATTTACGTTCCAAGTTTTTACCAGGTTTAAATTTGCCTGGCAAATACTGGAGCATATTTGATTAACATTCCAGTATTTAGGATAACTCTACTATAAGATTCTATGTACTTTGTATATTTGTGTGTGTACTGATATTTTTTTATGAGATTGAAAGTTTATTGCCTGTGTAATACAGACATAACGCCTTTGCCGTACTTAACCCTACACCATTCCAATGGCTGATTATATTTTTTATTTCCACCAGTTCCCAGATAGCATGCATACTTACAGCAAGTTTGATTTTTTCTGGATAATATCTTGCCATAACAAACTTGACGAGACAAACTTGTAGCAAAACTCCTGTAAGTTAGACTGAACATAAAGCAACCACTCCTTTGCAACTCTTATTTTGCTGCAAAACTGTGGCAACCTTGTCATGACAACCTTGAAGCAAGCGAAAATTCTTAGACTTGCTGCAGTCTTGTATCAAACTTGCAGACTTGTCATGCCGAACTTTCTGCAAGTTGCAGGCTTGCAAAGCAAGACTGCTGAAAGTTTGCTGCAAACTAAATTTGCTGTCTGAGTTATTACTTATGACTGATTATGTGTGTGTGTGTGTGCAAGGTATTCTAGAATGATCTGAGAAATCCCTTATCACGTTAATCTCAATTTTGAAGATGGTCTACCTTTTAGAGATTTTAGTTACTACATAGCGATGTATCAGTTTTTTTTTAAGTGAAAAACATACACACTTTAGAGAAGGGAAAAATAATTTTAATATAAACCATACGTATTTAACAAATTAGAGTTTGTTACATACAATTTCTTCCCGATTATACGGCACAAATAAAATTATGGCACGTTCTTGCAACTCAAAATAAAAACAAACTTTTAAACAAGTAACAAAGAAACTTCACATTTTGTTAGCTGTACATTACTTGTGGCTATACATATAGTACAAAAGTAACAATTAGAGAATAACACTTTATAATATTATAACATTATTATAAGCACCTTCTAATTATACCAAGATGCTGATCTTCACAGACTTTGATACGTAATATCTCTATGTGGTTGTTAAATTTGTAGAATAGCTCGAATTTGTTTGTATAGCAAAAAATAGAGTGTATATAAAATTGTTTATGATCTTGATGGAAATTTCTTTTAAAAATAATTATTGGAAGTGATTTAATGACCTATGTTCGTAAATGTGAAGTAGCTGAAAGTAATAAATAAAATACGATACGGTTCTTTTAACTGTATAGTTATTTTCTATTTAACAAAGGAAGAATATCGATTTGAATGATCACCTTTCGACTGTGTTGAAGATATGACTGAGTATGAATATTTGCGATTAGTACTCAAAAAGCAAACAGAATCTTCTTTCAACAACCGTTATCAAACTATTACAAATGAAAAGAAAATCCTAACACTCACGACACCTTATGTTTACAAACTTGATTTTGCTACTCAAAAGCTAGAGATTTCGAAACACAAAACGATCTGTAAAGATGAATAAAGCTATATGATATGTTAATCTTAAGGTGTGTTAGTGATATGCCCTAGAGTGTAAACTAAAAAACTTTTGTCATAAAAGAAGAGGAAAATTAAATATTTTGATTATGTACTTCGGCTGCTCCAGTGCTTAATGTTAAGATATTGCACATTTCCTTAGAGTGTAGTAATGATTGACTAACTCAATACAGTGTATGAGTATTGTCCATTCAGATGATATTCTGGCAGCAGAACTGGGCGGAGCATTCGTAGTTATTTGCGAATTGTTAATGTTATCCAATAATTATTAAGCCCGATTTTCCAACTAACCCTGTGATTTTTGTGAGAAGCTTTTACAAATTTATTTTATAAATGCACTTTTGTCCTGAAGGGAAAAAAACCTCTTCCAAGTTCTGCTGTTTCAACGTTAAAATTGTGTTTAAGTCCGGCGGTCACTCTTACAAGAAATAGGCTAATACAGAGAGTATAAGCATTGCTGTGGGAGCTGCAATTGAGAGCGTTAGTAAGATTGAAATCTAAACTGTGCATATGTATTATTAAATATTGTTCTTCTGGAACTGAACTGAAAGAAAGACATCGTATGTATTCGTTTTATATTTATATAATTTATATATAATATTTTTTTTTTTTTTTTTTTTATAAATTTTTTAAAATTAAAAAAAAATTTGAATTTTAAAAAATATTTAAAATTTAATATAAATATATATATATAATATATATAATATATATTATATATATATATATATATATTTATATATATATATATATATATATATATATATATATATATATATATATATATATATATATATATATATATATATATATATAATATATATATATATGTATATATATATATATATATATATATATATATATATATATATATATATATATATATATATATATATATATATATATATATATATATATATATATATATATATATATATATATATATATATATATATATATATATATATATATATATATATATATATATATATATATATATATATATTATATATATATATATATATATATATATATATATATATATATATATATATATATATATATATATATATATATATATATATAATATATATATATATATATATATATATATATATATATATATATATATATATATATATATATATATATATATATATATATATATATATATATGTATACATATATATATATATATATATATATATATATATATATATATATATATATAATATATATATGTATATATATATATATATATATATATATATATATATATATATATATATATATGTATATATATATATATATATATATATATATATATATATATATATATATATATATGTATATATATATATATATATATATATATATACATATATATATATATATATATATATATATATATATATATATATATATATATATATATATATATATATATATATATATATATATATATATATATATATATATATATACATATATATATATATATATATATATATATATATATATACATATATATATATATATATATATATATATATATATATATATATATATATATATATATATATATATATATATATATATATATATATATATATATATATATATATATATATTATACCTGTACGTGCTTTACACACACACACATTTATATATACCGGGTGGCCATAATTAAACTGACAGTGCTCACAATGTTCTGTAGCACGATCTATTTGCGAGAATGACGCCACATTTTGTAGGAAGATTAAACAAAACGGGGGACGAAGGATTCCGCGAGAAAACAAATTAGTTCCTAAAGTCACCGCTAGGGGAATATTTGGCGCTGTGTAATAGAAAATAAAGTGTTAACAAATGCAAATCAATACGGGAATCACCTTTTATTTTGCATTCAAATGAGGTTCAATGTGGCTGCCGTTGTTGTGGACCACATATTGCATTCTGTGCACAGTATGCACAACAGCAGAAAGTAACATGTCTGCAGGAATCTCCCGTATAATATTGCAGATCACGAGACTTTATCGGTGTTTATGTAGATTTTACGCTTTTTTAAAAGTGTTGCCATATTGCACTTGAACTAAATCAGAAAATGTGCATAATAAAAGGTAATTTTATTCCGTATTAATTTGCATTTGTCAACACTCTATTTTCTATAACAAAGCGCCAAATATTTCCTAGCGGTGACTTTTGGATCTAATTTGTTTTTTCGCGGAATGCTTCGTCCCCCGTCTTGTTTAATCTTCCTACAAAATGTGGCGTCATTCTCGCAAATAGATCGCTCTACAGAACACTGTGAGCACTGTCAGTTTAATTATGGCCACCCCGTATATATGTGGGCTTGGCATCCTTGGGCTCCGCTCAGCAAAGGCAATTTAAGCCGAAGCGAGCGAAGTTTTCCTTTCTCAGTTTGGCAACAGGAATTCTCGACAAGGGAACCCAGAGAATGACGGCGTGTTACAAAGACAAAGACGTTAATGACGCTTGTTATTTAATTTTTCGACTTTTGTTTGTTTATTCTTAATTTCAACATGTTTTTTTGTTAATGTGAACGTTATAAATGTCCATTCATATTCAAAAGAAATATTTGTCGTCCAATTGAATAGTTAGAACCCACATATATATGTATGTAGATATGACCCCCACACAGAAATTCCCCACCTT
>CM063510.1:138343223-138375723 GCA_032207245.1 Pardosa pseudoannulata
CTCGTCTCGGCCAAAGACCGCCATCTTGCTAATGGCAGTTGAGGCACGTTAAATATGTCGTGAATGCAAAGTCCTCCAAGTTCTCATAACAAATTATACCGCTGGGGGTACTGAATCAGGGATGGGTCTTCGGTCTCTGGTTTGGATCTAAATTGACTTGCGGATGGATGAATGAGTGTATGAATGAGTTCGACCGGCCCCTAAAATGGTTCTGTCGTGCGTGTTCGAGCCAAGTCGTACTTTCACCATAACGGTGCTCGTTAACAACGAAAGGCGCACACTTCTGCCTTAATTCGAAAGAGCAGCATTCATTCGGGCTAGGTATGATCAAGTGGCATTAAACTCACCCCCCACCACCAACACTTTAGTTGTATGAAATGAAAAAGGACGATTCATTCATTGATCAAGACTCCCATTTTAGTGTATGAGACTTTTCATTGGCCCAAATTTCACAAAGGGGAAGAATCCACTGGAAAAAAAAAATCTGTATGCCAATGTTTTAATCAAAGACCTATATTCCAAAATTAATTGTGAACTATTTTGATTATCCCACCATCACCATGAATGTGACGTGAATTTTGTGTAATATTCATTAGATAGATATTCTAATTACGGTATGTAATATTTAGATTGGGTTTTGTTTTATGTAATAATTTCGGAATAGATTTGCGAGTTTAGAAAATTTTGCGCTAACTGAAAGGTAAATTAATATTTAACCTAATGATAGATTAAAACGAGGTATATTATTTCCTGAGATATGATAGCCAGCAGATACATATTTTTAAAGTTTAAAATGCTTTACATCGATTTATAATTCAGATTTCCCTTCAATGCTCTAAGCAGCAATAAGATCCCTGGACAAAATTCATTTCTTCAAAATATATTAAAGCAAAGACATGCACAAAAACTAATATACAAGTCTATAAGGATGTCCGCAAAATGTCAGTTAAGGTGACACATTGATGAGAAAATAGGAGTTGATAAGATAGAAAACAAAATATACTATATAGCCAATAAAGAACGAAGGTACAAAATAAAGTTCTGATCGTTCAGACAGTTTGAAGGTACTTCTGACGTTATTGCATCTGAAATATATTGATATCATGAGAAATAATGAATTTTCTTTTCTTTTAAGTGATTACAATTTTTGAACTTAAAAGGACTAAACTTTTATCAACGGTTATAATTTATAGAACTTAATCTAAAATATTGGTTGATTAGAAAACCTGTTCTTTGATTCCATATTTCAGCATTTTTAAAACTAATCAGTTAATTACTCTTTCAGTCAATGGCAGATATATATATATATATATATATATATATATATATATATATATATCTATATATATATATATGTATATATATATATATCTATATATACATATATATATGTATATATATATATATATATATATATATATATACATATATATATATGTATATATATAATATATATGTAATACATATATATATATATATATATATATATGTATATATATAATATATATATATATATATATATATATATATATATATATATATATATATATATATATAAATATATATATATATATATATATATATATATATACATATATATATACATATATATATATATATACATATATATACATATATATATATATATATATACATATATATACATATATATATATACATATATATATATATATATATATATATATATATATATATATATATATATATACATATATATATATACATATATATATATATAATATATATATATATATATATATATATATATATATATATATATATATATATATATATATATATATATATATATATATATATATATATATATATATATATATATATATATATATATATATAATTATTTTAAGGTAACCGACGGCGTCGGAGCGAAATTTTTTTAATAAAGTTTTATGGAAATTTTTCTTTTTGTAATATTAGGTTATAAAAATTTGATAAATGGAAAAATCAAAATAAACACATTTAAACATTTTGTAAAAAAATGACAAAAATTGAAAAATAAAAGAATTTTAAGCCAACATTCCAAACTAAAAAAATATGTGGAACATATATATCACTTGGATAAATGTAGACATTTATCTATTATGTATGCGTTGAACCTAAAGAATAAAAATGCTTTAAAGTATAAATGAGTTATAACCAATGAAGTAATTTAGAGCAAAAATACATGAAAAAAAAATAAAGATTCTAACATAAATGCCAATAATTGATCTCTGTATGAATATATTGTTAACCTTTTGGTGCAAATGTGCCCTTTGGAAAAATCGTTTTTCAGAAATCCAACTTAAAGCTTTTATTGGATAAAAAGTAAAGATGTATTTTATAATTTGGTAAGGATTCAGGAATATGCTGTAGTTATTCATTTCTTTACTAATAAACTATAATACACTATTTACTATTTTTAAGCTAATAGTCTAAGCCTGGCCCTTTAACTGCGTACTTTCAGTTTCTTTTCGGCACTTCCGGTGGTAATTAAAAGCTGTATCTCGACTTTAGTGACTCTAAAACAAACTGATAATTATTTTTGCAAGCTAAAGGTCTGATCTTTAAAATAAACGAATTATTCTTTCTTTTCACGAAAATCGTTATTTGACTTGGTCGGTTACCTTTACAGCGATTATTAAATTGACTTATTAAACTCATAATTAATTACCAGGCCTCATAACCATTACCTCATAATTAATTTATCAGGCTAGTTTCAATTACTAAATAGTTAAAAACGAGAGACTGGCTCATTTTATAATTTTTTTTTGGTGTCAATATACGAATATTTTAGTTTTTCTCAAACATCAATATAACTTTTTATTTCACAACTATCGAAATAAAAACTCAAAGTCATACATAAAAAGATATAAATGTGCTAGAATAGTAATATATCACCATACTTTTTTAAAATTTGTAATTTAAATGTTAGATAAAAAGAGGAAAATGTTTACTCTTAGCTTGATATTAAATTTTTATTACTTATATTTTTATAATTTGATAATTTTTTTCTCAAACATCAATATAACCTTTTATTCCATGACTATCAAAATAAAAACTCGAAGCTAAACATAAAGACGATATAAATTTGGTCGCATAATAATTGATCTATTATACTTTATTTTTAAAACTTGTTATTTAAAAGTTAGACAAAAGAGGAAAGTGCTTACTCTTTGTTGGACATCATATTTTATTTACTAACCCCATATCATTTTTAATTTTATAAAGTTTTATTCTAGTATCAGATTTTTTATTCAGTTGTTTACAAAAGAATGCTATTGTAAGATCATTTTTAAATGATCCCAAGATTTATATTTCGGTAAATACAATATTGTCACAAAATCCAGTGTGTCATAATTTAAAATTGTTTAAAATCCATTTTTATTAGCCTTCAGTTAACAGGCAGAAATAAAATGCAGTTAAATAAAAACTTTTAAATTATTTTAAGCAAAATAAACTAACTCAATACAGAATTTAGACGAAAATAGTAGTTTTCATTCAGAAGACATGTCTGTAATAGTCTTTAAACAAATCTAATTTGATCGGATTGTTAAAAGTTAAGGGACTTTACAGTAGGAAAAATCTCAAACAATTACTTTGTTATTAGCTTCATTGTTTTTTCGATAGTCGTTAGTTTTGTTTCAAACGTACCTTATTATTTTGATACTTCACTTCATCGAATAGAGTTTTCCGTCTCAATTTAAATAGCAACATAAAGATAACTTTTAAAGCACTTTTTAAGTTTAAAAATAAAGCTTGAACGATAAGGTAAAACAACAGTTATAAATAGTAACTGCCGTGCCCTTGTGAGAACTCCCGCAAAGAAATTCTACCCCACATCCGTATGACGGGCAAAAAAATGCTTGAGAAATTTATTTCTATAAAGTAATACGCGCTAATTCTCTAATATGCACTTTCTTTCTATAAAATAATATATAACCAAACTTTAAACTTACTTTTAGAATATAAATTAAAACTGAAATAAATAGCTATTAGAAAAAAAATGAATTTTCACCTAAATATTTTGATTGGAAAATTTTATTTCTTTTGAAACTTTATTTATTAAGACTAGCATGTAGCCCGTCACATGACGGGATCAATAAAATTTTTAATTTTCCTAAACTGTAAATTACCCTATGCGGTAGGTAAAAAAATGTTTGTTTTTTGGCCGAGAATTATCTTGTAACAAAATATAATAAATGATTAAATTTAAAATTATCACATCTGTGCCTAATCTATTATTTAAGCCAAATATAAGAGAAAATTATTTACGTAATATCTAAGTTCAGTGATAAAACGTATGAAAATAATGTATAATTTAAATAATTTAGAATAAGAAATTATTAAATGAGATGATTACAGGTTTTGGTTTTTTGGTTTTGGTTTGGAGCACTACGGTCTACTTTTTGCAACACGAGGGCTAATGAGACCGGGACCTCCTGCTTAAAGCCGATTCCGAACGGCTACGAACATCCATGCCACATTGGGATTCGAACCCACGAACTCCCGTTCCGAAGGCTAGCACCCTAACCATTCGGCCATCGTTCGGCAAGAGATGGTTAAAGGAATGACGTCAAAATGCTAGAAAAAAATGTTATTATCATCTACTTATAATTTGATAATATAATTTGATTCGCCTGCTCTTAACTGGGAAAGGGCTTGAAATAATGACATTAAACGTTCGAAAAATGGGAAGGGGTCGATTTCGAATGTTTTAAAGACGACAGTATTTTTTACTATGATATAAAGCATATTTATACTAATTTATTTTAGAATCTCGTCGATAGTTTAGGAGAAGATAAACTTTACTCGCTTTGAATTTTGCTAACCCTAACTCATCAAGATTCCAATATGGATGCCTCTATCCATTCCAGGTCCAACCGCTTCATAAATTCGAGGACAAACGGACAAATATGGGATTGTTCTATCGAAGACCGGAAAAGGAAAAATTAAGTGAGAAATATCAATACTGCACCTGGCAAGAGTTAAAAAATAAGAGTAACAAAGATTCGAGGATTTTTAAAAGTTTGAATTTTTCTTAACCAATCATTAATATTTATTTATAAATTGATAATTATTTAATAGTTATGTAATTACACATAAAATATATAAAAGTAAAATAATTTTTTTAACAAAATGTAGTTAATTCTAGCATAAATTATATTTTCTTTTATAATAAAAATTCAATAGCAGAAACGTATTGTAAATGAAGAAACACATTCTCTGGCCAAGAATTGCACTCAGGTAACTACTGTCGAATGTGCTCATTCTACCCTCAAACCACAATACACATGAAAATGCTTATGAAAGGGATATAGCATCGAATTTCGATGATTTATAGCAATTTGATTTAACAAATTGCCAATTTTTATAGACTGAAAGTACAATCTGCCGCTGCTCCGTGAAATTTTCTTCCTTTTCGCACTTTATTTGTTAAAATTGCATTTATAGGAGATCTGCAAGAGGAGTCTATACTACACAAATATATATGGCTGTAAAACAAAGCAAAACAAAGACAGAACAAGAAGCAATAACTCATAAATATATTTACTTGTGTGTCCGTTGTTTTCGATTGTTGCGCCCTCCATAGGATCATCGTAGTTGTCGAATTCAAATTCGTCTAATTTGTCATTAAGATCTACTTCGCCGGTTACTATGTCGATAGGGGATTGACGACCTCCGCCGCACTTCTTGAACATCTTTGGCCAGTGATCCGGACCTAGAAAAATGTCATCAAGACTTATTACTGGTTGAGAAACAACAGACATTAATCCCTGAACATAAAACGGAATTTGATGCCCCGAAAAATAATATTTGATATTGCTCAACTCAACACTTATGGGCAAGCTGAGAAAAAGAACGTTTTATTTTGAAACTTTGATTGTTATATAACATTTAATCAGCTTGATATATGACGTTAGAAGTAGAACAATTTAACAACATTCTTCTTCTTCTTTAGCATTCACAGGCCAAGGCTGTTTACCAATCTCCAATTACCAATTTATCCATTACCGTTATCAATTTATCCGTTTACCAATTTATCCATTTGATTCTATGCGGAGCAATAGATTGAAGTTGGTTGGTTTAAAATCTGTCTCAACCTCAACAGAATAAATCCCCTGGTTGGGGACCTTCTTTTTTGTGTACTCTCAACCTTTGAAAACGCAATTTAGTTTGATTTGAGTCATTTTATCTAACGGCTAACCGCGATTAATCCATGTCTCCAACCAATGGTGGGGCGCAGTTTCCCTTTTAAGCAGAGATTATTCACGGTTAGCCGGTAAACCACTTTGGGGAGAACGGCCCTTAGACATCTAATACGGCTAACCTTTATATCCCTGACAATCAGAGGAGTAATTTGAGCGTTTCAACTGAGGGGGCAAAAGTCGAACCAGAAGATTAAAAAGTTGGATGGGTAAAACAGCAAATTTGCCCCTTTTCTACAAAATCTTGGGGGAAGGAGAGACTTGACCATTCTTGCTTTTCCAAATTACGCCCGTGCTGTCAATATTTAGTTTCCTAAATCTATTGTAGATTTCATAATTATATTGTATTCTTGGTTGTATGGCTTCGGCTGGGTGAACCTATGAATTCGACTTATATTGTATTCTATAGCCACCATTTTGCTTAACTTCTTTCTAGATCATTCAGAATATTTTGAAAAAGTCGGTCCGGATTTAACTTCTAGAGATTTCTGAATCGGAGATTTTTAGAGGAGTAGGGAGAATAGCTCTATGCCTAATTTCCAACATGAAGGACCAGTTCCCTGATATAATCCCAAAGGGCAGGGTATCCGTCTATACCCCCAGACGTTGGGTACCCAGTTTAGTCGCCTCTTACGACATGCATGTGATACATGGGGACTCTTCTTTCTCACCAGGTCAATTTAATAATACTGTAAAATAATTATTTAGATGTTCTTCAAACTCTCACTGATATCATCTGAAAATAGCTCTCGACGAGTTAGACTCGTTAAAGTCTAGAGGCTTAGTCTTAAGTAACATTTATTCAGATGTACCGTTGCTATGTATGTAGTTAGATAGGGACCCACATGATAAAAAGTTTGAGAACCACTGCTATTTATACTTATTGTAACAATAAGTTACATTCGCTTCAGCTGTTTTTACCTCTTCTCATGAGTCATCGTTAAAAACATACCAGAACAGGACCGGTTTGAACTAGAAAAAAAACTTCGAACTTCTATTGGTTCTTTAACCCATAGAAGAGCCCGTTGGTTAGACTTTTTCTGACCCCTCCGTTCGGGAGTGGACCCCTGTTTTTTCTCCACGGGGTAGTCTGATTTTTTTAGAGGACAAGGTTGTGACCATAGGAGAGTAGAAGGTGAACGCTGCTGTCATCCGCGGCTTGAGGGATAGACCTTTTGAGAAAAATCATCGCCATATTGTTTTTAAGGGCCGGTGCCGACTCGAGAGCATCTTCGATATCTACAAATGATAAGTTGATTGCAGTTGTATTCCTCAGGCATTTATTTAATGATATAAATTCCATTAATCAAGACGTATTTGTCCATGTGTTTATTAATGAGTATTAATTTCTTCTTTCTCAAACACTAGGCCAACGTAACACTATTTTTACACTTATATAATTTCTAACTTTATTTTTAACTTTCTTAAAATCGAAATCTGTACCATTAAATAAATCCAAAATCTACTAAGGAATTAACCTACCTACTACTGAATTTTCTACAATCTATTTTTACTTTAAGTTTTTAGCTGAAAATTTTTAAATCTTTAAAAATAATAAAACTTTTCTAAACTGCGCATTTTTATTTATAAAAGGTCAGTAATCCAACTTAAATAAAGTAATGTCGTGTTTGGTATAATTTTAATAAGGATAGTAAAATTTCCATAAAATTCTTTGGGACGAAATTATTATAAATAAGTTAGAGAACATCTATTTTTATTAATTTCAATAGAAATTACTGATCCGCAGAGTCGAGAGACATCCTAACATCTGACATTACAGAATGTAATAAAACTTCTAAATTCAGACAAATTGTTTGATGTCATAACTCACTACATTTTATCCACCCGTCTTCTTAAAAAAGTGTTATTTATGAACTTTACATAATGTGTTACGACGCATTATAAATTATTATTTACACTTTTTATCGTAGGCGCTAAGCAAAAATGTGGTTGGAATGTCACTGAAAAAACAACATCCATAGTTGTCAAAAAAGTAAACACATTTTTTTAAAATATATTTTCTGCTTTACATGTTGATTTAATACAGTGGTAATGCTAGTTAGTCAAAAGAAAAAAAATATATGAGATTATAAAAAAGTATATTTGAAGTATTAAATAATTATTTCATAGAAAATATGCTAAGCTTTTAATCTTTGCCAGTAGCAAGAGTGATAAAAACAGTCCCACGAGGAAAACTCTGATTGCTAAAATCCTTTTCTCGACGCGATTTTTAAAAATTTTACTTTATTTTATTTTTTCTAACACAGATTAAATGGGTTAGTAACTTTTTTATATAACTACTTTTTCAAAAAATTAGAGACATTTTTTATTTTAGAAGGAAAAATGTAGACTAATAAACTAATTTAAGCATTAGATTTCCTTGGTATACATTTTTAAAAAAGTTGTCAGTCGGTAGTTGCTACACTGTAATTACATTTATACAGACATTGACCAAATAAAAGTCGATTTTTACAGAGAGCTAGACTTTGCAGAAAATAGTAAAATGCCTTTATATTTTAGGAAACGAAGACTCACCAATTTATTTGAGCTTCTTTAAAGAAGTTCTAGTTAGAAGAAGTTTAAAAGAAGTTTTTAGAACTTAGCTTAATGTTTGGTTCTAAATAATCTAAGAAAGTATTCTATTATAAATTTGTTTTAAAGGACTTCTAACAAATGGAATTCGTCAAATGAACAGTACTCTTCTTCATTATTCTTCAAAGTTTTATTTTTTCTAACACAGATTAAATGGGTTAGTAACTTTTTTTATATAACTACATTTTCAAAAAAATTAGATACATTTTTATTTTTGAATGAAAAATATAAACTAATACACTGGTTTAAGCATTAGATTTCCTTGGTATACATTTTTAAAAAAGTTGTCAGTCGGTAGTTGCTACACAGTAATTATATTTATACAGACATTGACAAAAAAAGTCGATTTTTACAGAGATCTAGACTTTGCAGAAAATAGTAAAATGCCTTTATATTTTAGGAAACAGAGATTCATCAATTTATTTGAGCTTCTTTAAAGAAGTTCTAGTTAGAAGAAGTTTAAAAGAAGTTTTTAGAACTTAGCTTAATGTTTGGTTCTAAATAATCTAAGAAAGTATTCTATTATAAATTTGTTTTAAAGGACTTCTAACAAATGGAATTCGTCAAATGAACAGTACTCTTCTTCATTATTCTTCAAAGTTTTATTTTTTTAAGACTGATTAAATGGGCTAGTAGCTTTTTCTTATACAACTACATTTTTAAAAAATTAGAGACATTTTTATTTTTGAATGAAAAATATAGACTAATAATCTGGTCTAAGCAGTATATTTCCTTAGTGTAAATTTTTAAAAATAGTTGTCAGTCGGATACACTGTAATTACATTTATACAGACATTGACAAAAAAAGTCGATTTTTACAGAGATCTAGACTTTGCAGAAAATAGTAAAATGCCTTTATATTTTAGGAAACAGAGATTCATCAATTTATTTGAGCTTCTTTAAAGAAGTTCTAGTTTGAAGAAGTTTAAAAGAAGTTTTTAGACGTAAGCTTAATGTTTGGTTCTAAATAAGCTAAAAAAGTATTTTAGTATAAATTTGTTTTAAAGAACCTTTCACAAATGGAATTCTTCAAATGCATTAACAGTACTCTTCTTCATTATTCTTCAAAGTTTTATTTTTTAAGACTGATTAAATGGGCTAGTAGCTTTTTTTATACAACTGCATTTTTAAAACATTAGATACATTTTTATTTTTGAAGGAAAAATATAGACTAATAAACTGGTTTAAGCAGTAGATTTCCCTAGAATACATTTTTAAGAAAAGTTGTTAGTCGGATACACTGTAATTACATTTATACAGACATTGACCAAAGAAAAAGAAATTTTTACAGAAAGCTAGACTTTGCAGAAAATAGTAAAATGCCTTTATATTTTAAGAAACGAAGACTCATCAATTTATTTGAACTTCTTTAAAGAAGTTTTAGTTAGAAGAAGTTTAAAAGAAGTTTTTAGAACTAAGCTTAAGTTTTGGTTCTAAATAAGCTAAGAAAGTATTTTATTATAAATTTGTTTTAAAAGACTTCTAACAAATGGCATTCTTCAGATGCATTATCAGAACTCTTCTTCATTATTCTTCAAAGTTTTATTTTTTTAAGACTGATTAAATGGGCTAGTAGCTTTTTTTTTATACAACTACATTTTTAAAAAATTAGAGACATTTTTATTTTTGAATGAAAAATATAGACTAATAATCTGGTCTAAGCAGTATATTTCCTTAGTGTAAATTTTTAAAAATAGTTGTCAGTCGGATACACTGTAATTACATTTATACAGACATTGACCAAATAAAAGTCGATTTTTACAGAGAGCTAGACTTTGCAGAAAATAGTAAAATCCCTTTATATTTTAGGAAACGAAGACTCATCAATTTATTTGAACGTCTTTAAAGAAGTTTTAGTTAGAAGAAGTTTAAAAGAAGTTTTTAGAACTTAGCTTAATGTTTGGTTCTAAATAAGCTAAGAAAGTATTTTATTATAAATTTGTTTTAAAGGACTTCTAACGAATGTAATTCTTCAAATGCATTAACAGTACTCTTCTTCATTATTATTCAAAGTTTTATTTTAAATAAGTAAATTTACTAAAAATTTTAATGTAATTAAAAAAAGTGTTTATAAAGCAACACAACTCAAAAGAAGTAAAATTTTGTACCTATATTAAGTGTCGCTACTTAGTATTTTCGAATGGCTCTATTTTAAATCAATTTAAATTTAGATTTTTTTTTATACTTTAACAGAAGAGGGGTAAGGTATGTTTTGCTATTTGAGGAAAAAAATATCTATATTTGATATCTGTAAATGGTAAAATAAATTTTCAGTGTAAAAATCTGAAAATGCAATATTTTCATTTATTTATTAACTTATTTCTAGTTCCACCTTCGGACAAAAGGAAGATATTTATCAAGAAATATTAAATACTTCCTATTCTTTAAATATCACTTCTTGATTCTTATATTAGGATGATATGAATGTGTGAAGCAATATCGTTCATTAAAGATTTTTATTTTTACCCCATAGATAACAAGTAAAGTATTTTCTTTCGTTGCTCAAACAACAAAGCGCTAAGAACGATTGTTCTTTCAAGAAAGATCTGTTTATTCTGTTAAAGAGAAGATAAATAAAAACATCAGAAGAGTGTTTCTTATTAATTTGATCTCGTCGTTGCTGAATTGTATCTCTTCTGTATATCATATATAGAATTTATTAGATAATTACTGTTGAATTATATTCTATTATTTCTTTTATCTCAGTTCATTCTTTGTGACATTAGAAGTGGCATTTAATATGAAATGAAATGATAGCGAATATAAAAAAAATATTTCATTTACCCATTACAGAATGTAAAATGGGATTTTCTTTTAATTAAACTTTCAAAATAAGATTATATTATAGCAACGATGGGCAAATGCGGCTCATAAAGCCACATGCAGCTGTTCGTTCAGTGAGGATCTCGGTCTTATTTTGTAAATCCGTTTATTTGGGATTTTGCTGTTGATCAGTGGTTCACAAAGTGGTTTCTATGGACTCCCAGGGGTTCTTGTGATCTCTAAGGAGGTTCGCGGTAAATAAAACTTAATTTGGTAACTGTGGGCAATGTTTGAGGATTCGTGAAAGGTTTAATATAAAGTAAAATAATTGTTACCGATTTTAAATGTTCATGAAAGTTAAAATAAATAGTAATAAATAAATTTGTTACTATTTTTCTGCTCTTCACCTATTTTATTCCATTTTTTATCTCTGAATAGTCAAAACAACAATGAAAGTAGAAAGCATAAATGTTGTTAAATGGTTTTTTTGTTTGCTTTTGGGGAAGGGGGTGATGGTAGTGAAAACTCCTCTTCAATTTTTCGATAAAACTCGATGTTTTGTTTCTATCAAACATAGAACCAAACATAAATGGTTTCATATCAATCCACCAGGCTTACCCATCTCATTAAAAGCACTTAAAATTAGTTGTATTTATAAATAATTTTTTTTTATAATTTAAAACACAAAGTATAATTTCAATAAATATTAACTTAAATATCGAAACATTTTATTCATTTTTCTCTTGTATATCATATATTGAATTTATCAAATAATTAATATAAAATTATATCCTATTACTTTATCTCAGTTCATTCTTTGTGACATTCGAAATGACATTTAGCATGAAATGAAATGATAGTGAATAAAAAAACATTTCCTTTTCCTATTACATTATGTTAAATTGGAGTTTCTTTTAGCTAAACCTTCAAAATAAGATTATACTATAGCAAAGATGGTCAAATGCGGCTTATAAAGCTACATGCAGCTGTTCGTTCAGTGATGATCTTGTGATTATTTTGTTAATCCATTTATTTGGGATTTTGCTGTAGATCAGAGTTTTTCAAAGTGGTTTCTATGGACTCTTAGGGGTTCTTGTGATCTCTAAGGAGGTTCGCGGTAAATAAAACTTAATTTGGTAACTGTGGGCTATGTTTGAGGATTCGTGAAAGGTTTAATATAAAGTAAAATGATTGCAACCCATTTTAAATTTTCATGAAATTTAAAATAAATAGTAATAAATAAATTTGTTACCATTTTTCTGCCCTTCACTTATTTTATTCCATTTTCCATCTCTTTATAGTCAGGACAACAACGAAAATAGAGAGCATAAATGTTGTTTAGATCCTATTCTCTGTTTTTTTTTTGTTTGTTTTTGGGGGAGGGGGTGATGGTAGTGAAAACTCATTTTCAATTTTTTGATAAAATTCGCTGTTTTGTTTCTTTCAAACATGGAACCAAACATAAATGGTTTCATAATTGTATCTCTTCTGTATATCATATATCGAATTTATCAAATAATTAATATAGAATTATATCCTATTACTTTATCTCAGTTCATTCTTTGTGACATTCGAAGTGACATTTAATATGAAATGAAATGATAGTGAATATAAAAAAAATATTTCATTTACCCATTACAGAATGTAAAATGGGATTTTCTTTTAATTAAACTTTCAAAATAAGATTATATTATACCTTGCGATGGGCAAATGCGGTTCATAAAGCCACATGCATCTATTTGTTCAGTGTGGCTCTCTTTTTATTTTGTAAATCCATTTGTGATTTTGCTCTTGATCAGTGGTTCTCAAAGTAGTTTCTATGGACGCCCAGGGCTTTTTGTGATCTCTAAGGAGATTCGCGGTAAATAAAACTTAATTTGGTAACTGTGGGCAATGTTTGAGGATTCGTGAAAGGTTTAATATAAAGTAAAATGTTTGTAATCCATTTTAAATTTTCATGAAAGTTAAAATAAATAGTAATAAATAAATTTGTTACTATTTTTCTGCTCTTCACCTATTTTATTCCATTTTTTATCTCTGAATAGTAAAAACAACAATGAAAGTAGAAAGCATAAATGTTGTTTAGATCGCATTCTCTGTTTTCTTTTTTTTGGCTTGTTTTTGGGGGAGGGGGTGATGGTAGTGAAAACTCGTTTTCAATTTTTGATAAAACTCGATGTTTTGTTTCTATCAAACATAGAACCAAACATAAATGGTTTCATATCAATCCACCAGGCTTACCCATCTCATTTAAATCACTTAAAAAATAGTTGCATTTAAAAATTATTTTTTTTTAAATTTAAAACACAAAGTGTAATTTCAATAAATATTAACTTAAATATCGAAACATTTTATTCATTTTTCTCTTGTATATCATATATCGAATTTATCAAATAATTAATATAGAATTATATCCTATTACTTTATCTCAGTTCATTCTTTGTGACATTCGAAGTGACATTTAGCATGAAATGAAATGATAGTGAATAAAAAAACATTTCCTTTTGCCATTTCATTATGTTAAATTGGAGTTTCTTTTAGCTAAACCTTCAAAATAAGATTATACTACAGCAAAGATGGTCAAATGCGGCTCATAAAGCCACATGCAGCTGTTCGTTCAGTGCGGCTCTCGTGCTTATTTTGTAAATCCATTTATTTGGGATTTTGCTATTGATCAGTGGTTCTCAAAGTGGTTTCTATGGACTCCCAGGGGTTCTTGTGATCTAATATGGTTCTCGGTAAATAAAACTTAATTTGGAGAGGTGTGGACAATGTTTGAAGATTCGTGAAAGGTTTAATACAAAGGAAAATGATTGTAACCCATTTTAAATTTTCATGAAAGTTGAAATAAATAGTAATAAATAAATTTGTTACCATTTTTCTGCTCTTCACCTATTTTATTATTTCATTTTTTATCTCTGAATAGTCAAAACAACAATGAAAGTAGAAAGCATAAATGTTGTTTAGATCCCATTCTCTGTTTTTTTGGTTTGTTTTTGGGGGAGGGGGTGAAGAATTATAAATCTGCTTTTGTTTGTCTGTACAACATTTTAAAGAAAAGTTACAGCTATTTAAACATCAGTGACAGCTGTCAAAACAAAACGGAAGTAGCAACTTCGGAACCGGAATTGTGAATTTTTAGGAAGCATTTTTGGACAAAACTTTTTAAATTTTCATGAAGATTAGTTTAAACATTTTTCCAGTATTCTTAATAATGATGAACTTGGAAATTAGAAAGGTTTGAAGCAAGAAAGTGTGGGGAATTTTAAACATGTATTTTAATTTTTTAATAGTTAAAGTTGCTTTCATAAACTTCAAATGCGTTTTTCTCAGAACGGTATTTTTAATAAAATGTTGAAACTTAAAATGTGATTTTTAAAAAAGTTCTTAAAATATTTTGTTGAAAATTATTATGAATGCTTTTGATAGTATTTATAGTGAATGACCTAAAAGCTTTAAATTTAGATAATTTTAAATGATGTTACACTCATAGTTAGATATAAAGTTAATGAAAATTCGTTAAAATTTGAATGTGTATCATTTTAAAGGATCAAAATTTTTGAAATCAAATTTTTTTTAAAATTTTTGCTTAATTTACCAAATGTAAATTAAGCAAAGATTTTAGGTGATTCATTAGTCCAGTGTATAAGAAATGTGTTGCATCAAAAAAATATTGAAATAATTTAATTTATTAAAAAATTAGACCTTTTGAAAAAACCAGATGTTTTTACTAAATTTTCTTCATTTATTAGAAATTTTATAAAAACTTCTCTAGAAATAAATTTTTTAAGTGCAGTTATCTATGATAATATAAAAAATACATCTAAAAATGTAAAAACATGAACTAGTTTCTACGTTTAAGGAAAAAAATTCTCCGAACGTAGACGAATACCTTAAAAATGATTTTTTTTTTATAATTTTAAACACAAAGTATAATTTCAATAGCTATTGACTTAAATATCAAAAAATTTTATTTATATTTTATTTTTAAGTGACTATCAAAATCCTCAAAGTTTTAAAGTTGTAATTTTACAATGCAGTTGTGTACAGCTATTTCACCTAGGAGTTCTTGATAAGATGTATGCTTTAAGAACAGGTCTTTCTAGAATTAAAATTTTGGGATCCACAGTTATGGATGGGTTATCAATTTGTGAGGTATTTAGTATTGAAAAGGTGGCTTGGAAACTAAAATTATAAGCAATAAAACATGTGGATGCTTTTAACAAACTTTGTACCAAATTTCAAATACTTGACCAAAGGTATTATTAAAATAGTTTATATTTTAGCAATAAAAAGTTTTATCATTTTTTGACTTTATCGATTGAGTTAACAATGATTATGTAAAATTTATACTTTTATTTTATATATATATATATATATATATATATATATATATATATATATATATATATATATTATATATATGTATATATATATATATATATATATATATATGTATATATATATATATATATATATATATATATATATATATATATATATATATATATATATATAATGATTAAATAATAATAATAAAAATGATTTTATGTCTCTAATGTATTTAGTTTAAATTAAAAAGGATTTTATGTATTAAATACTACGCAAATGTGATGTGTTTCTTTAAAAAGCATATAAAATTGATATATACATATATATATATATATATATATATATATATATATATATGTATATATATATGTATATATATATATATATATATATATATATATATATATATATATATATATATATATATATATATATATATATATATATATATATATATATATATATATATATATATATATATATATATTCATATATATATTAAAAATGATTTTATGCATTTAATGCATTCAATTTAAATTAAAAATGATTTTATGTATCTAATGTATTTAATTTAAATTAAAAATGATTTTATGTATCTAATGTATTTAATTTAAATTAAAAATGATTTTATGTATCTAATGTATTTAATTTAAATTAAAAATGATTTTATGTCTCTAATGTATTTAGTTTAAATTAAAAAGGATTTTATGTATTAAATACTACGCAAATGTGATGTGTTTCTTTAAAAAGCATATAAAATTGAAATGTGAGTATTTTTAATCTCATGCTTGCCCACTGCTATATACTGCCACTACTATATATTATTAAGGTGCTTAATTTTCCGCAAAAAAATGAAGATATGAACTACCCTATTTGTCATAGTTTCATATAAAGACATAATAAAAAAATTGATTAAAACTCTTTTAAAAAGAGTCTTAATCAATTTGTACAAGTATTAAAATTTTAATAAATATGAAAATCTTTAAATCTTTAATATAGAAGACCTCTAAAATTAATGATCCTTAAACATAAGCATTGCAATGTCGGTAATTGGGTTCTGTGATCAATTGTGAGCAAATCAAGAAATAGAAGATTTTCGTAGAATTTTAAGGACATTATCTCTAGCTCAGTAGCCTCTGGTTTTTCTTTTGGAAAGATTTCTTTTGAAGATTTATTTCACTTATTTCATATCCCATTTAACTTATTACATGTTTGAAGTCTAGTATTATCTTATAATTCATTTATTAAAGATTAAATGTAAAATATAATGTTAACATAACTTTTTAAATTTCCTTTCAATTATATAGAATCTTAGATGAGAAAGGGAGCCTTATCTAATTATATTCTAATACCTTGCTGACTTTTGCGCGGTTAATTATTTCATGTAGAAGGAGTGTATTTATTTCATTAATTTATTGTTTTATTTTTTAATTATTTAATTACATCGTACAAAAATGTAGTTAACTAATTAGTTTCGAATATACTAAATTCACTTTGTTAATAACTTGAAAGAAGTCTAATTATCTGATTACAGTTCTAATATCATTAGTAATTACTTAATGTATAATTAATGGGAATACTTCACCAGTTATCATCTAATAATTTAGGATTATTTCGATTAAAATTTTGATCAAGTTGGAGGCATATTGCAACACATTATTTTTCATACATAAGTCAATATTTATGGGCCATAATGTAGTGTGCAGAAATAAATGAAAATAAAAATATATACATAAATAATTACAAGAATATTTGATTAAAATTGTATTCAAAGTCAGGGTTACATTGAATAATATAGTTTTTTTTACATAAGATAATACTTACGAGACTTACTGTAATATGCATAAAATAGTGAAAAAATATACTCATAAATTAGTAATAAATAAATAAATAAATAAACAGAGTTGCTACATTTTGGAATTTAGATAAGGTGCATTTTTTTAAATCTCCATATAATCGCTAATAGCATGTTTTTACAATTAGCACGTGGACAATGCATAAAATATTGTCCAATTAAAAGTCAATAATTTTTGTCAAATATTACAAACTGCTAATTATTTTATAAATGAATTTGAGCTACTTAATTTGTTTTGCAGTCTTTGTGAAAGATCAGTCTTGAGTAACACTTATATTTGTAAATGAAATTTTCGGTTTGAAAGCATTCAAAAACGAATAATGCAAAGAGTTTATTTCAATTCTTTAAATTAATTTAAGGATGCACAATTGCATACAAATAGTGTCGCATCACTTACAATTTGTAAATTCAATTTTAATTCTTCAAAAATTTCTATCAACTTGTCTTAAAGTATTATAGAAGTAGTTATTCCTACAGAAACATATAGAATAGACAATATAATTATGATATCCCACAATATTCTAATCATTTTTGATATTTGAAGTAGACTCATAGATTATAAAAGCTAGTAAAATTATGATATGGCACAACTTCTAAAAAATAAATCGATTTTACCTGTGTTGTCTTCATAATTCCAAGCGTGATCTTTGGCGTCTCTTTTGGAAACATCATGACTTGCTGCAAGAGAAATTACTTATTAGATATAAAATAATTTAAAATTAAAACTATTTTAAGCACTTTTTCATTTGTTCAAAATTTATCAGAATATCAAAAGATAACAAAAGATATAAAAACAAAATAGGATATTTCATTTTAGATCAGTTGTAATTGTTAAACATAGTAGAACATTCTTATGGCCAAGTAGGTGATACGGAATAATTATAATTATAATACAATATTGTAGAGAATTTTTAATTAGCTTGTACCGACCAGATTATATAGTGGCTAATGTATCGCGTTTCTACCTAGTGGGCTTGATTTCGAATCCCAAATAAATCATGGATATATTTCTGCTGTGAAAAAAAGAATTAGTGGTATATGATTTATATTCGTCTACTGGCTATTGGAGATAAGGTTTTATCTTCCTGTTCCATAAATGGTCGTGCGGCTTTTTATAACTTTGTGGAAGCAGCAGGCGTAAGAAAAGGAATATGCTTAATCAGCAAAATAGGATGGGTAGTTAATTTCGCTAACTTATGATTTTTCTAAGACAAAAGAGTTTAACGCCAAGAGGCTACTAAGAAGATGAAGAAATCGCGGATTTAGTAGTTTTTTAATATAAGAGTTAGTAATTTTAGTTTAAGATTAAAGTATTAAATTTTTACATTACACATACACACACACACACACACACACACACACACACACACACACATATATATATATATATATATATATATATATATATATATATATATATATATATATAAAGTAGCTTGCAACGGGTTAAATGTATAAAATCAGATAAAATTTACATCCAAATAGTAAAATCTAAAGTAAGCTTGGTTGTAAGCAGATTTTATTTACAAGATATACAAGAATAACTTACAATCTATGTTAAAATTAAACACATTGCAATTATTATACATAACGGAAAGCCATAATAAATGAGTTACTATACATTTTAGTAAAAAATTGAATTTTTATATAATTAAGCACCAAAATCTTAAAATTATATTTGTGATTCTGCCAATTAAAATTAAGATCAAAGTACTAGTATATCATGCATTGCTTCTTACTTTTAAAGTTTTTGAAAAACTAATATAATTTTTTATATTGCACGTTCGACTTATCATTTTCAAAATGATACAGAATAATAAAAAAAAAACTGACAGTAGATTAAAATTCTTCCTTTTATTGCTTATTAATATGCATTGGAATATTTTAATGAGCATGTATGAGTAAAACAAAAACAAACTATTAGTACCTGTGGCAAAATGATAAGAAAAATTTTTGCAACCAGATATTTGATCCATACAGTCATTATTTTTTAGGATTTTTTTATGATGATAAAAATATTTTATTAAAGAATTAATTCTGCTATCCTTTTATATGAATATTTTGTAACATTAAGGCACACTGTAAAGATTTTTGAAAACAAAAGGCTTCTTAATTTAGGTTTCATACTCTCTTTCACAAAATGTTCGTCATTAATCGTCAAATAATACTAATATTAGATTATAATACTTCATTTTACTGCCATTAGCTGTTGATGCATACTAAATTTTTAATGTATTTTTCAACCTCTCCCCCCCAATAAAAATTAAGATTGGTTTTAGTAAAAATGAAAAATCGAAGAATTATGTTTCCTCATTTTTAATCATGTATTTTTCCGAAAATTCATTACATCTTGATGGCAAAAATATTTTTAAAAAGAAATATTTCAACTACCCATTTATATCAATGTTTGTTACATTACGCACTAGATAATGGTATTTTAATTAGAGATATGAGAAATAATGTTTTTTAAGTTAAGGTGAATGTGGAATTTCTAAACTGATTTATATGGTTTTTAATAAGTCTACTTGAAGATTTGATATGTTATTAGTAGCATATTTGTGCAAATGTGGTTAATAATTGAAGGTAGAATATTAAATATTTTAAAACTTATTGGGAATTGCGTTAAAATAGAGTTTTTAAATAATCTTTTGTAAACAATTGGGCAGTTTTTCATATCTTAGAACAAAACTTAGTTGTTATCATAAATATTTGAAGAAAATATACAAAGAAAGTAAGATAATAAGAAAAATATTAATTTTTCTCCAGTACATAATGCATAAAATAGTTTTTAAGCACAGGAATGATATATTTTGAGTTTGGAAATATATTACCTTTTTTTTTAATATAAAGGTAAATAAATAGTCGATAATTTCTAATGGGCATGACAATTGGAAAGAATTTTTGAGGTGCTTCAGAGAATTTCTTCTCTGGAGCACTAAGATCAAAGTACTAGTATATCATACATTGTTTCTTATTTTTAAAATTATTAAAAAAGTAAAATTTTGTAATTTTTTATAATGCGCGTTCGACTTATCATTTTCAAAATGTTACAGAATAATAATAAAAAAAACTGACAGTAGATTAAAATTCTTCCTTTTATTGCTTATTAATATGCATTGGATTATTTTAATGAGCATGTATGAGTAAAACAAAAACAAACTATTAGTACCTGTGGCAAAATGATAAGAAAAATTTTTCCAACCAGATATTTGATCCATACAGTCATTATTTTTTAGGATTTTTTTATGATGATAAAAATATTTTATTAAAGAATTAATTCTGCTATCCTTTTATATGAATATTTTGTAACATTAAAGTACATTGTAAAGATATTTGAAAACAAAAGGCTTCTTAATTTAGGTTTCATACTGTCTTTCACAAAATGTTCGTCATTAATCATAATAATAATATTAGATTATAATACTTCATTTTATTGCTATTAGCTGTTGATGCATACTAAATTTTTAATGTATTTTTCAAACTCTCCCCCCCCTCAAAAAAAAATCACATTTATTTTAGTAAAATGAAAAATCGAAGAATTATGTGTCCTCATTTTTAATCATGTATTTTTCCTAAAATTCATTACATTTTGATGGCAAAAATATTTTTAAAAAGAAATATTTCAACTACCCATTTATATCAATGTTTGTTACATTATGCACTAGATAATTGTATTTTAATTAGAGATATGAGAAATAATGTTTTTTAAGTTAAGGAGACTGTGGAATTTCTAAACTGATTTATATGGTTTTTAATCAGTCTACTTGAAGATTTGATATGTTATTAGTAGCATATTTGTGCAAACGTGGTTAATAATTGAAGGTAGAATATTAAATATTATAAAATTTATTGGGAATTGCGTTAAAATAGAGTTTTTAAATAATCTTTTGTAACCATAATGTGGGCAGTTTTTCATATCTTAGAACAAAACTTAGTTGTTATCATAAATAATTGAAGAAAATATACAAAGAAAATAAGTTAATAAGAAAAATATTAATTTTTTTTCCAGTAGATAATGCATAAAATAGTTTTTTAAGCACAGGAATGATAGATTTTGAGTTTCAAAATATTATTAACTTTAACTAACTTTTTTTTTAATATAAAGGTAAATAAATAGTCGATAATTTCTAATGGGCATGACAATTCGAAATTCTTGTCTGGAGTACCTCAAAAATTCATAGCGTAAAAAATTATTTTAAAAATTATTAAAAGCTGTTATTGGCAATAATTAAATTGTATGTTGGGATAATGAATATATTAATTATAACAAAGGTGGTCAAACCTCGTTCCTTGCTGCAAAATTATACACTGCTCTGTATAATTTTGTAGTTCGCAGTTGAACTCAGGAAATATAAATTGAAAATTATATTTTTAATTATTACATTATTTTACTATTAATATATCACTGGCTATAATAAATATAGCATTATTAGGTTGCTATATTGTTATTTTTTATGATTATAAATTATGATAATAAATTATGATAATAAATCAATATTATAAGTTTTCATCACAAACATACAATGCGGCCCACCAGAGTAAAATGCATTTCAAATGTGGCCCACTAAATAATTTAGGATGTACAAGCCTGCATTATAGGATGACAAATTAAAAAAAACCCTCTCTTTATTCTTATTTTTAGTTACATTTTATAATCCAAAGGGATAGAAATTTCTAATTTCTATCCCTTTGGATACCATTAACTAACTTTTTTTTAATATAAAGGTAAATAAATAGTCGATAATTTCTAATAGGCATGACAATTCGAAATGCTTCTCTGGAGCACCTCAAAAATTCATAAAATAAAATATCATTTTAAAAACTATTAAAAGCTATTATTAGCAATAATTACATTGTATATTGGGATAAAGAATATACTAATTATAACAAAAGTGGTCAAACCTTGGTCCTTCCTGCAAAATTATACACTGCTCTGTACAATTTTGTAGTTTGGAGTTGAATTCAGGAAATATAAATCGAAAATTATATTTTTAATTATTATATTATTTTCCTATTAATATATCACTTGCTATAGCAAATATAGCATTATTCGGTTGCTATATTGTTATTTTTTATGATTATAAATTATGATAATAAATTATGATAATAAATCAATATTATAAGTTTTCATCACAAACATACAATGCGGCCCACCAGAGTAAAATGCATTTCAAATGTGGCCCACTAAATAATTTAGGATGTACAGGCCAACATTATAGGATGACCGATTAAAAAAACCTATCTTTATTCTTATTTTTAGTTACATTTTATAATCCAAAGGGATAGAAATTTCTAATTTCCAGTAAACTTTTTCTCATTTCGTTGTAAGTACAACTCCGCCATAAAGACAAATAAAATAAAATTAAAACTGGTACAAAGCAGACTAAAAATAAAGAAAAAAATCTGATTTCTTTTATATTTTGCACTTCTGAAACTTTGTGCTCATCTTTTATGTACATTGCAGCGAGTTTTTTTCCTACGGTATATTATTTTCGGCTAGCGCGTATTTATTCGCTTTACTTAGTGAAAGCGAAATAAAAAGTAAAACTAGTAGTACCGTGGTTTAGATTATTTTTAAACTTCTTAAATTTCAGGGAATAAATTTTTAGCGGTGATGTCAGAGTTACGAAAACGTGAGTAGTTAGCGAAAATTTATCAACCCCATGTCAGGCGCAGGCTTCGTACGCTATTTATAGATCAGAGATCTCCCCTGTGCTAATGATGTCTTACATGTTCTCAGTGTTGCTGAAAGGTGTGCAAGAACTGCAGATTCTTCCATTTTAAGAAACGAGGAAGAATTTGGGCTTCCCCATGCCAACATAACAAACGCTGTTAATTTAAAAGAATTTGAAGATACAAAAATAGTTTGATAATATGTGTATATAAAATAATATATATACAGCAAAAGTTACAAAAAAATTAGTCAAGCAATTTTTAGATTAAAATAAATCTGGGATACCTAAAACATTGCATGCCTTTTGGCTAAATAACATGTACGCATATCCAAACATATATATACTCACAAACTCTTATATGCATATATATGTATATATATATATATATATATATATATATATATATATACATATATATATATATATATATATATATATATATATATATATATATATATATATATATATATATATATATGTATATATATATGTATATATATATATATATATATGTATATATACACACACACACACACACATACACACACACACACACATATATATATATATATATATATATATATATATATATATATATATATATATATATATATATATATATATATATATATATATATATATATATATATATATATATATATGTATTTAACTTAACGTAGTTACGTTCGTGATTACTGTAAGCGTGATGGCATCAAGTATTTTTAAAATATTTTTTTCATTACTTTTCCATGAAAACAGTCCAATTTATAATTTATTTAAAAACATTTTTCAATTTTTAGATTTACATCGTTAAAACAAGACAACGTTTGTCTTGTATATATATATATATATATATATATATATATATATATATATATATATATATATATATATATATATATATATATATATATTGATTGATATAGATATGTAGAGAACAAATTTGTCATATTTTATAGGAAAAATCCCTTAAAGTTCAAAGCTGGCACTAAGTTTCTTTTCGTTATTTCACTTAATTCTAATTAATATAATCTTAATATAATTTTCCTATCAAACATTAAAAAGAAGTTAAAATATTACATAAGATATACTACATTCATTTGGTAAATACGAAAGTACGTAAATGTTTTCTATTAAATTATTAAAGTATTTATGATTTCATTTATTGTAAAATGAAGTACCCTTTTAGGTAAATAGATTGCATGCTTAAATGTAATATAAAAGCATGACAGATAATAAATAACACACACATACACACACACACACACACACACACACACACACACATATATATATATATATATATATATATATAAATATACATTCAACGATGAATATAAATTATATGAACACTATATATATATGGAGATACATCTTATTTCTAGAAAGTCTGTTTTACCGTAGAGAAACAGTGATATTAAAATATTTATGTTTATTATGAAATTAAAAACAGATTGAAAAAAGGATTAATTTTTAATAATTTGTAAAAACTAAAATAAACGGATCAATCATTTACGTCTATTCATTGTAAATAGAAAAATTAATTGATTTTCTTAATCAATTGTTTTATATGAAAAACTCATTGTTAAGCTGTTTCGTACTGTAGCTTCTGTTTTTTTCATCCATTACGTGCTTAAGTGGGATTTGGGTGGGCATTATTAGGACTAAGTACCTTTCATGACAACAGTGCTGGTCGTCATTGAAAACACTCTTTGTAGGACAATATATAAAAGGTAAATTCCATAATTAAATAATTTATTTTATATAATAATTAATATTTATTTTGAAAAGACTCGAACCTTTTGTATAATTTTTTTTGTATTGGTTGACACATTACCTGCTAATTCTATTTTCCCTCTCTTTGAGATAGTAAAAAATAATAAAATTAGGAATAATCAATATTTCATGTGTAATTTATAACAGTAGGACAATATATAAAAGGCAAATTCCATAATTAAATAATTTATTTTATATAATAATTGAATATTTATTTTGAAAAGACACGATATAAGAGGTTCCTCTTATATCGTGTTGACACATTACCTGATAATTCTGTTTTCCCTTTCTTTTCGATAGTAAAGAATAATAAAATTAGGAATAATCAGAATTTCATGTGAAATTTATAACAGTAGGAAATATATATAAAAGGTAAATTCCATAATTAAATAATTTATTTTATATAATAATTTAATATTTATTTTGAAAAGACTTGAACCTTTTGTATCATCTTTTGTATTGGTTGACACATTACCTGCTAATTCTGTTTTCCCTTTCTTTGCGATAGTAAAGAATAATAAAATTAGGAATAATCAGAATTTCATGTGAAATTTATAACAGTAGGACAATATATAAAAGGTAAATTCCATAATTAAATAATTTATTTTATATAATAATTTAATATTTATTTTGAAAAGACTTGAACCTTTTGTATCATCTTTTGTATCGGTTGACACATTACCTGCTAATTCTGTTTTCCCTTTCTTTGCGATAGTAAAGAATAATAAAATTAAGAATAATCAAAATTCCATTAGAAATTTATAACAAACAATTCAATACCATTTTGCCTCTCGTGATTAAAATACCGGAAATTTTAAATAGGTTTTCTTGTGCTTAAAACTAAAATAAACTTCTTAAGATTCTACTGTAAGTGATTTGGCAATGGAAAAGCTTCCTATGTTGTGTTAGCTAATTGCCTGCGTGTAATTCCGAACTAAGAATACTTGAAAATGTTTATTTTTATTCGATTGAGCTGGATTTTGTTTCTCCAGGCATTTAGTAACTTCTCTGAATAAAATGTTACAGTTATTAGTTCGTGTGGATTTGCTCTTTCTGGTATATGCTTCACACAAATACTTTTTGTTAAGCTATTTCGCTCAGTCTAATTTGTAAATATCTTTTTAATCAGAACTGGCTTCAAAGGAAATACCCACAGGAATTTATTATTGTATTTACTCGTGTATAATGTACACATTTTTTAAAATTTAAGGCTGAAACTCGAGGTTCACGTTGTACACGGAATAATTGTCCTGTAATCATACTGTATACATATAAAGATAGATATTCAAGGGAGAAAATTAAAAAGTAAAAATTTATCCCCTGCCCTGTATATATATATTATATATATATATATATATATATATATATATATATATATGTGTGTGTAACGAATATTTAATCTGGTCACAATAATCATAAGTCCCTATTGTTTTTAATTGCTCGGGCTACTGGGTAAGGATAAGCCTAATCAGTTAACAGTAATAACGTTGCAGTCTGGCCACATTGAAAAGAACGGCACAATTTTAATTAAAACTTTATTTTAGAGCTGCTAAAACGGACATCTTTACTAGTCAACGGCAGACAAAAGAAAAAACACAAAAATCATTCTGCTCTAACAGAGGTGCACCCAAGAGTGAAGACAGAAAGAATTTTCCCAAGGGACGAGAAACTTACTCAGCGAATTAAGTGTTAAGATCAGGGAAAAACGTGGAACCATTTGCCGGCGACAGCTAGAAAACGTGTTGAATAGAGAGAAAATTTAAATCTATAGGATAGAAAGCTTTGGGAAATGTATCGAAAGAGTTTTAAGTCGAAGACACTCCTTTGATTAAGACATTTAGAGGCTGGAAAAAAGATTTTAAGGAATTAGAATGGGAGAGAGGAGGTTTTTAAGGAAATATTAAAGTTAAACAGTAAAAGAGAACCATGTTTCAAGTAGAAAATCCGACCCTCAAAATTAATAATTAGTGTTGTTAACACTCTTATATAAAAGAAGAGAAATAGTAATAAAATATAAATGATACAAAGGTTTTTATTAAAATTCTATTAGAATCTTATGTACTCTTTCGGCTTTTTTTTAATAAATGAAACTGTTATTAAAAATAAAAATAAAAAAACGTAGTGCAAACGCATGCTTTGAACTTCTGGTGATTTTTCTTCTACAATATATGACAAATTACTTATACCTATATATATATATGTATATATATATGTATATATATATGTATATATATATATATATATACATATATATATATATATATATATATATATATAACATTTGTATCATTTATATTTTATTACTATTGTTCTTCTTTTATACAAGAGTGTTAACAAGACTAATTATTAATTTTGAGCTTCAGATTTTCTACTTGAAACATGGTTCTCTTTTTCTGTTGCATATTGCACTACTTGCAACTTGAAGGTTGAAGTGTAACTATCTCTTCTCCCTCTTATTCACACGGTGTCACAAAACACTCTAATAGGATGAAGAGGAATAAAGAAAATACAACCTCTCGTACAAAATGCCCTAAAAATAGGGAACTGATGTACAAGGTCTTCAATTTTTGCACTTAGGTCATTTCATAGTAGCCAAAACTCCTCCAAATAACCAAAAGCAAATTATAACAAGCACGAAGGGCTTGGTTAAGTATGGAATTATCTTTAAAACAATAGTGAAAGAACGTTGAAGCTTTATTTATTGGTTCAGAGTAACAACTGAATTACAAACTGGAATGTATCTTGTGTGTCATTTTAACACATTGCATGCGGGCAACGTACTAGTACGTTTTCTGACGATTGACACTTGAGAGCGGATCACGTTCTAGTACGGGTTAGTGCAACAACATGGTTTGTTTGTGGGTACAAAAATAACGTTATATACAGGAAAACGAAGCAGAATGTTCTTGTCTATTACATAGATTCTGGAAAAAATTAGACAAATAAAAACTAGTTTTTACATGAGTTGATGCATAACCACAGAACGGGAAAAAATTAAAACTATATACTACTATTTCTATTTGATTTTTCATATTTACGATACTATTTTAAATTTATCCACTAAAAATATATTTTTTGTTTACAAAAATTTTATGGTTGTTATTTATATATTTTTATTTATATATTTCTTTATATATTTCAATATACAATACGAAAAGTTGTTAAAAAATTAAATAATTTTCGATCTACTGAGATTTAACTGAATAACTAAATTTACGCTCAAAACGCCCTCTCTCGGTACAATTACGCTGCGAAATGTACCCGCACATGGTGTGTTAAGTTTACGTTATATACCAGATATAATTTTTCTCCATTTTTTCCTCTTGAAAACAAAGGGCAACGTTATACACGAGTAAATACGGTAATTCTAAAAAGTAACCCTAACAAAAACCTTTTTTTATCAATTAATTATCTGAACGATTCTTCTGTTCAACAGAAAACCATTTAAAAGTAGATTAATTCTTCCCTTTATTGGCAACAGCGTTAGCTAACTTCCTGCCATGACATAGACAATTTCATGCCCGTCGTAATAAGGATTAAAGCTTTTTTTTAATTTTTTTACTTGTAGCTTAAAAAATAAATTCTCGAAACACATTCATTGTTTTACTCTGATACCCCGTAGAAGAATCTGGCGAGCCTTTATCTGAAAAATCAATATCTTTAATAAATCAGGAATTTCAGCTAAAAAAAAAATACTCATTACCGGAAAAGAAAGTAATAAAATTGAATTGCGAATTTTTTTTTTTGCTCGTGCTATTGCTCCAGTGTGGCTAATTCTTCCATAAATGCTCGACATATCTAACGTTATTATCAGTTGCCATACGATACGGTCTATATCAAATAATCTATTTAGTCGTCTTTCATATCATTAAGGTGCATTTTTTAGTCATTTACAGTTTTTATGCGAATACAGACTTCTGAAAGGAAAAAAATATCTGAAGTAACCTACCCTGATAAAAACTTCTCGAAAAATGTAATAGAGGATTTAGAGTCAGCAAAATTTTTACAGATGATGATGCTCTTTTTCTTTCCCATTCCAAAAATAAAATTTTCCTTGGCAAGAGAATGGTGGGGGTATGAGAAACTTTTATTTTTTTTGCCTTATTATGCAATTTATTGTCGAAGAATTTGGTTGTGTAATCGAAATATGCTTTTACTATTATGTGGAATATACTGGCACTGATTTTGAAGTATTTGTATGCACTTGACGTTACAAATATGGATATTTATATAATTTTAACCGTTCGTAGAAAAGCAAAAATTAGAGCATAAATTCTAGTACTTAAATTCTAAAAGGTATATTTAAAAATAAAATTTTCATTGACAAGAGAATGGGGAAGGAATAAGATATCCTTTTTTCCCTTTTATTATGGAATTTATTGTCGAACAATTTGGTTGTGTAATCGGAATACATTTTTACTATTATGTGGAATATACTGGCACTGATTCCGAAGTATTTGTATGCAGTTGATGTTCCAAATATGCATATTTAGATGATTTAACTGTTCACAGAAAAGCAAAAATTAGAGCATAAATTCTAATAGTTGAATTCAAAAAGGTATATTTTAAAATAAAATTTTCTTGAGAAGAGAATAGTGGGGTATGACATACTTTTATTTTTGTCTTTTTATACAATTTATTGTCGAAGAATTTGGTTGTGTAATAGGAATATGCATAGTTAAATGGCTTAACTGTTGTTCACACAAAAGCAAAAATTAGATCATAAATTCTAATACTTAAATTCTAAAAGGTATATTTAAAAATAAAATTTTCCTTCACAAGAGAATGGTGGGGTAGGAGATACTTTTATTTTTGCCTTCATTTTGCAATTTATTGTAGAAGAATTTGGTTGTGTAATCGGAATACATTTTTACTATTATGTGGAATATTTTGGCCCTGATTCCAAAATATTTGTATGCAGTTGACGTTACAAATATGCATATTTATATGATTTAATTGTTCAAGAAAGGCAAAAATTAGAGCATAAATTCTAATATTTAAATTCTAAAAGGTATATTTAAAAATAAAATTTTCCTTGACAAGAGAATGGGGGGTATGACATACTTTTATTTTTGTCTTATTATACAATTTATTGTCGAAGAATTTGGTTGTTTAATCGGAATACATTTTTATTATTATGTAAAATATACTGGCACTAATTCCAAAATATTTGTAAACAGTTGACGTTACAAATATGCACAGTTAAATGATTTAACTGTTCTTCACAGAAAAGCAAAAATTAGAGCATAAATTCTAATAGTTAAATTCAAAAAAGTATATTTAAAAATAAAATTTTTCTTTGACAAGACAATGGTGGGGGTATGAGATACTTCTATTTTTGCCTTATTATGCAATTTATTGTCGAAGAATTTGGTCATGTAATCGGAATACATTTTTACTATTATGTGGAATATACTGGAACTGATTCCGAAGGATTTGTAAATTATAGTACTTAAATTCTATCTCGTTTTAAGTGAATAATTAAAACAAAAATGAAAAACTAATTTACTTATTGCTGCTTATTTTAAATACTATCTATATTTTAAAAATACCATATTTTAAAGAAACTATCTCGTTTTAAGTGAATAATTAAAACAAAAATGAAAAATGACAACTAATTTATTTATTGCTGCTTATTTTAAATACTATCTATATTTTAAAGAATGCAATATTTTAAAGAAACTATCTCGTTTTAAGTGAATAATTAAAACATAAATGAAAAAATGACTACTAACTTATTTAATGCTGCTTTTTTAAATACTATCTATATTTTAAAGAATACTATATTTTAAAGAAACTGTCTCGTTTTAAGTGAATAATTAAAACGTAAATGAAAAAATGACTACTAACTTATTTAATGCTGCTTTTTTAAAAATACTATCTATATTTTAAAGAATACTATATTTTAAAGAAACTATCTCGTTTTAAGTGAATAATTAAAACAAAAATGAAAAAATGACTTCTAACTTATTTATTGCTGCTTATTTTAAATACTATCTATATTTTAAAGAAACTATCTCGTTTTAAGTGAATAATTAAAACAGAAATGAAAAAATGACTACCAATTTATTTATTGTTGTTTATTTTAAATATTGTAAAAATAAAAATGGGCCATAAATATTCTAACTTTATTGAACCTTTAGTGGACCCCCAAACGTTGACCATGTACCACAAATTAGTTTTTATGTACCATGTACTCTATCAATGGTAACATTAGGGACCGTAGGAACTAATGAGAGCCCATCGTTTAAAAAAGAAAGCAAAGATTTGACGTTAATAAAGTTAAAGTACTACAATAATAAAATATTCATTGTTTTCACGCTATAATACTTTTGCTCAATTTTTACTGTACATTTTCAAGAAGAAAATATTTTAAATGCCCACAAAAATTTTCTTGATGCACAAGATATCTTTGAAAGCTTATTTATGAGTAAAAATAGAATATTATTTATAATATGCCTAGGATTTTTGAGCGATGAATCTATGTCATTATGGAGATAAAAAAATATTTTTTTAAATGATTGATAGCTCTTAAAAAAGAATGTTTTAAGCAAGTTTCGAGAACATTTTCTTTTTACAACCACACCTGTTTATATTTAGCAGTATGTTTTCAATAGGCTAGCGATTGTACAGTGCATTATCTGTTATGGTCAACATAAATATCTTCCATTTATTTTATTATTAAAATTCTATTTTATCCCCTGATCTTTATATATTGCCCTTTCGAGAAAGGGCTTTTATGAGGATATAAATAGGTATTATATATTATTAATTAAAAAATTAAGTTATTTTAAATGCAATTTTTCCATCTAATGATGTTATCTAAAATATTGTTTGACACAGTTAAGATAGCAGTTTATTATATTGAAGTTAAATCTTACTCGTGTAGATTTACTTCTTATGAAGATATAATGCTTATTTTCAAATTTAAAATTTTATTAACACATTGTGTGCGGGTGTATTTCGCAGCGGAATGGTACTGGATGTTTTGCGCGTAAATTTAGTTATTCAGTTAAATCTCAATAGAACGAAAACTATTTAATCTTTTAACCAACTTTTCTTATTTTATATCACAATATATAAACAAATATATAAATAACAAGCATAAGATTTTTGTAAATAAAAAATATATTTTTAGTGGATAAATTTATAATAGTATCGTAAATATGAAAAACAAACAAAAATAGTAATATATAGTTTATTTTTTTCGAATTATGTTACATATAAACATTTTTACATTATAAAAAAAATGAAAAGAGCAATCAAAAACCAATAATTTA
>CM063510.1:138383223-138425723 GCA_032207245.1 Pardosa pseudoannulata
TGTGTTATTATCGTGACCTCGGGACCAACCTCGGGTAATAGGCAACACAAAACACCCTTGCGTCTTGTCACGTGACATTGATATATCCGCCATGTGTGTGCCATCCATCTACTTTTAATAAATGCACCAATATTTCTTTTATTCCACAGAAATTATTATTGTGATGAGCAATTTCTCAAAAATAAAATAAGTTTTATTCATTATTCAACAGCCTATTATAAGTTTTTAGAATTACTCAATACTTTTAGAGATTTGTAGCGGTATAATTAGCTGAAAAAAAGAAAAAAATTTCAATTCTATGCTCTTTTTATATTTCTTTTATGAGGAAAAATTTGATTTAAAGGTATGCTGCATTACAGAAAGATATCGATCGAGATTAAAAATTAATCACATTGTCATTTGTGTTTATTTGGCTAATCCCTGACAGAATTCATTTTAACAAAAGAAGAGATAGTTATTAAATAGATAGATGAGGTACAAAGAGAAAATTAATTACAGATATAGTATTTATTATTTTATTTCATAAAGTAGTTAATTATGGATGTCTGAAATTTAATGAACATCCATTTATTTGTTTTGCTGAATAAAATGAATTTTAAAAGAAAAGTTGACATTATCACTATAATCTCACAGCTTAAATACATGTGTAAATATAATTCTAATTTCGTCTACTTAATTATTTCAAGTTCAAAGTGATTTTAATCAGTTAACTGCGCGATTTTTTTTTAAATTCCCTCACGCTGTAGGCAATCTATAGCAATCAATGACATGTATGTACATTGAATATAATGTAAATCATCGCTTAATATAAATTTTACGAAAAAATTAAACTAAAGCGAATAAAATTTCATTTTTATTAGATAAAAAAATCAACAATTCATTGTTGAAATAGGTATTGTTGTTGAAAATTTAACAATTACCAAAAATGAAAAAAAAAAACATGCATTTGAAAAATTAAAGGTTGACATTATCACTATAATCTCACAGCTTAAGTACATGTGTAAATTTAAATCTAATTTCGTGTACTTAATTATTTCAAGTTCAAAGTGATTTTAATCAATTAACTGAGGGATTTATTTTGAAAATTACCTCACGTTGTAGGCAATCCAAAGTAAGCAATGAGCAAGTTTTACGAAAAAATCAAACTAAAGCGAATAAAATTGCATTTTTATTCAATAAAATTCATTGTTGAAAAAGGTATTGTTGTTGGAAATTTAAAAATTACCTAAAAGAAAGTCATATATTGGAAAAATCAAAGGAAAAAAAAAAGATTTTTAGTGTGATATTTTTAAAAAGATGCCACACAAGATCTTTTAAAGGTCGAGCCCCTGTAAAGTACGGAGAATACCCGCTGCTATAAAATTGCTTAGTAAAAATACGTTAATTTGGCTTGACTAAAGAACTGGGTTACCTCGCCAACTTGGCGATAATGGTTTAAGTATGGTAGCCTAACATTTTCTCCTGATCTCACCTTGTCCAAACAATCTGTATCTATATTATAATTTATATGATTTTGCATCCAACTCTCTTCGTGTAACTCTTTTCTTACATATTAAAAGGTCATAATGCTTAAAAAAATTAGATATAACAAACCATTAATGGTTCACTATGGCTGATTTTTAATAATTTGGAGCTGTTGCGTTTGTAAACTGTTAAGGGATTAATTGCCCATAAATATAAATGTCGGGTTTTCAAGTCATTTTCTTTAATAAGAATATGTAATTCTATTACGATGGCGCACTGTGCATTAATTAAAGTCGGCAGGAAAAGCAAGAATCACAATGTTTGGATGGATTACCTTTGTGTTTTAGTAAATGTCGCCAATATTTTCGCCAAATTTGCCAAGGGGAACCCAATTCTTAAGTAGTCCCGTTAATATTTTTAAAAAATATGTTGTATGATAAATTATTTTTATATGTATAATTTTAATCCAATTTTTTAAACTTTATAGCAGGTTTCGGGGTATTATATAAAAAAACATGATACTAAATGCCATTTGTATTACATCTTACTGAAATTGAGTTTTTATATCTAATGGTAATTTTGTATTGTGACTCATAATCATCGATCGCACTAAAATGAACGTGTTGATTGACTGTATATACGTCTAATGCAGTGAACTAGTTCATTCCTGTCATTATAGGGTAGGATCCCCATGTTTTTGGCTCTATTTTTTTGGCCGCCATGTTTTTGGCTCTATTTTTGTACAAGTGATCGCCACCTTGTCGCCAAGTGACGTTTACAATTTGTGCTTCGTTCTGCATTAAGTTTATACCCAATTTCAAAGCATATTTTGAACAAAAAAAGGTTTGATATTTTGTTAAGATGAATACAAATTAAAAAAAGCAACAGAAAATATAAAATAGAGCATGGTTTGCCAGAAAACTGGGTTCTAGAATTTGGCGAAATCGCCCACGCTTGGCGTGCCCACTGAACTTGGTTCAGCGGGACCCCCTGAATTGGGATTTAGCCTACTGTAGTTCCGATTCAATTTGCTCTTGACTAAGGCTGAGAATTTTTTTTTCTTCCAAATAGGTTTTGGGATTCATTTTTCTTTGCTTCCAGTACATTCGAAATTCTAAATGCATGCTAAATTGAAATCAATTTAGATAATAGGAGTATATATTCTCTGACTCTGTTACTGTCATTATTTATGTATATCCTTTTGTAATTGAAACCCTGATGTCGCAGGAATGCGAATCCCCTTCCATAGTATTCACGTATCGATTATATATTATAAACACGTGTCTAGACTTGATTAACTTTTCATGTGTTATTGAATAGAACAAGCAGTCAATTCTCCATTCAAAACACTATAACGTTTAAATGTCGTTTATTACATCCCAAGGGATTTAATTGAAATCTATCTCTAACGCACAGTAAATCTACGGTCCGAGTGTGAATCAATTTCAATCACTTACAGGACTTAGGAAACACTTTACAGAAGTTTCTAAATACTTAAATGACGAGAGTAAATTAATTATAGCAATGATAAGATAAGTTTGTTATTTTCGGATGTGACAGCGAGACAGATTCTGCATGAACTAGAAGAGAGCGAGATACTTTTGGGAAATCAGAGAAATAGAAACGTTAACTTTGTTACCAAATTGATTCTTGATTCAAACTTGGAACTGAGGAAATGCGATTGAATCAAATTTGTTATTTTGGAAACACGTCTGGATCGCTTATAAAACTTTCATAAAGGTAAAAGCGTATTCTGTTCGGGGAATATTAAACATCGAAATTCTTTTGTGCCGTTGAAAATAGAATATCAGATATTTAGTTTCATCTTTTACTTTGAACCCTTGAGTTTTGTTTTCTGGTACATATTAACTGTAAACCCCTCGTTTAAAAGTAAAGATATTCTATAAAATGAATTCAGAAAACAATTTTAATGACTCCATGGATTAATAATTATGAAAATTATCGTTTTAATAGAGCTGTCAATATACTCTTCAGCATTACCCTTTAACGAGAGAAGAGAATGAGGTGAATTGGGGGAAATTAATTGCTTATAAATTAGGTCATTATCAAAGAAGGAAAGGTTTATTAATGCATTTCATATGAGTGCTATATTGAATTAGTGCATTTTCTCATATCTAGCACAAATAAATATAAAAAATATACAATTTTTCTTGGTTTTATTTTCTACATGAAAATTTTAACACCGTAAATTCAATATTTCGACGATTGCAAAATTAAAATTTTTTGCTTAATCATATCTGTTGCTTTGAAATTAAGATACTTTAACCCCTTAACGTGCACGCTCGAGTTAACTCGAGAGCGCCAAACTGTGCACACTCGAGATAATTCGAGCAGCGTTGTACTTTAAGTTGCTATAATTTTTCACACTTGAATGCAATCGAGAATTGAAAATGTGAAAGCCCAAAAATATCGTTTTATTGATATTTATCATTTACATGGGATTGTAAGCTATAACACTTACTTTTCAAGTATAATATATATATATATACACACACATATATATATATATATACATATATATACATATATATATGCATATATATATATACATATATATATATATATATATATATATATACATATATATATATATATACATATATATATATATATATATATATATATATATATACATATATATATATATATATATATACATATATATATATATATATATACATATATATATATATATACATATATATACATATATATATACATATATATATACATATATATATATATATATATATATACATATATATACATATATATACATATATATATATACATATATATATATATATATATATATATATATATATATATACATATATATATATATATATATATGTATATGTATATTTATATATATATATATATATATATATGTATATGTATATATATATATATATATATATATATATATATATATATATATATATATATATATATATATATATTTTTTTTTTTTTTTCCTACAATTCAACGTTCTAAATTGTGTTTTTTACATTAAAAAATTGAGAATGAGAGCTAATGAGAGCTTTCATTTAAACTTGCCTACCACAAAATGTCTTAAAAAAGCTGAAAGGGCAAACCCGTTGCAATAGTAATTTGACATTAATAACTTCCCTGTCAAGAAACAATTATGTAAAATCGAAGAAAACAAATTGTGTTTTTTACATTAAAAATTGTTTTTTTTTGACCCGCCTTTAAAAAAAATGTGCATTATGGGGCTAATGAGAACTTTCATTTAAAATTTATTAGTTAAACAATAAGCTAATTTTTTGCATACCACAAAATGTCTTAAAAAAGCTGAAAGAGCAAACCCGTTGGAATAGTAATTTGACATTAATAACGTCCCTGTCAAATAACAATTATATAATATCGAAGGAAATAATACAAAAACATTATTGCTTAGACTTACATATATTTTATTTTAATATTTAAAGAATATTCATGTTCATGTTTTACGAACGCAAAGTGAATATGCTACCTTTTGAGAAAAGCAGCGTGAGTTACATAACATAATACAATGCATGCTTATTCATGTTACATTAAAAACTGTTCATGCGAATGAATCCAGATCTAGTTACGTGCTTAAATTAACACCTTCATTGTAATTTATTATTTGCTTAGTCATTATCATAACCTGCAGTTCGTTCGGTAGAATGCATTAAAAATGGCCTTCGCGAGAGATGAATGCGGAACGAAAAGAGCTGCTCCACATTTTCCAAATCATCGTGTTTTAACAATATGCAAGATCACTCGCGAATAAAGAGAGTTAATTCATTAAGATGCAAATATTTTCAGATGTTATAATGATTTGTGCTGAAGCATATTCCTTGTTTATTAAAAGATCCTTTAAGCAAAATCTTTTTTGTTTGTTCTTCGTGAATTTAAGACAAATTGTTTAAAAACAGTTTGTAACAGTTAAAAGTTAGAAACAGCAAAGTAATTTCAAATAATAAGAAATTTTTTTACTACATACCCAATTTTAACCGTTTTTTTGGTGTATGGAATAGATGTCCCTTTTACGATATAATATGACACCAAGAAATTGTCTAAATGAATTAGATTTTTTTTAAATGTCACTATAAAGAATTTATTATATCTATCATATAGGCTTACACTACATAAGACATATGATAACTTTATGTTAGTTAATTTATGTTATAGACCCTTTCAATTTTTTAAATTGTGTTATTAAATGCTTTAGTCAAAATTTAATTAATTTTTGAAAAATTAAAAATAAATTTTACATTCGAATTTTACTTGCGTAGACTGTTATTCCCCGTGATAGATTGCGAGGAAGAACTTTTAATTTAGGCAGTGATTTTATGCATACATTAAATTAAACTGTTTTTTTATACAATTATTGTGTTCAACACACACTATATTGTTAAAAATGACTGAACATAGAATTTAGACGTTTTGTATTGATGAATTATCTTAAAACTATATAGGTGTAACGTTAAACGTCATATATTTCAGCAAAGGTTTGGTTCCGAAGACAAATAGGTGACCAGAAACAAAGCTTAGGTTAAAATAAATAAGAAATTTTTTTACTACATACCCAATTTTAACCTTTTTTTTTGGTGTATGGAATAGATGTCCCTTTTACGATATAATATGACACCAAGAAATTGTCTAAATGAATTAGTTGGATTTTTTTAATGTCATTATAAAGAATTTATTAACTCTATCATATAGGCTTACACTACATAAGACATATGATAATTTTATGTTAGTTAATTTATGTTATAGACCCTTTCGATTTCTTAAATTGTGACGTTATTAAATGCTTAAGTCAAATTTTGATTAATTTTTGAAAAATTAAAAAAAATATTTTTTACATTCGAATTTTACTTGCGTAGACTGTTATTCCACGTGATAGATTGCGAGGAAAAATTTTTAATTTAGGCAGTGATTTTATGCATACATTAAATTAAACAGTTGTAAGAGTTAAATTAAACTGTTTTTTTATACAATTATTGTGTTCAACACACACTATATTGTTAAAAATGACTGAACATAGAATTTAGACGTTTTGTATTGATGAATTATCTTAAAACTATATAGGTGTAACGTTAAACGTCATATATTTCATCAAAGGTTTGGTTCCGAAGACAAATAGGTGACCAGAAACAAAGCTTAGGTTAAAATAAATAAAATTTTTTTTTACTACATACCCAATTTTAACCTTTTTTTTAGTGTATGGAATAGTTGTCCCTTTTACGATATAATATGACACCAAGAAATTGTCTAAATGAATTAGTTGGATTTTTTAATGTCATTATAAAGAATTTATTATCTCTATCATATAGACTTACTACATAAGACATATGACAAATTTATGTTAGTTATTTTATATTATAGACACTTTCGATTTCTTAAATTGTGACGTTATTAAATGCTTAAGTAAAATTTTGATTAATTTTTGAAATATTGGAAAACATTATTTTTTACGTTCGAATTTTACTTGTGTAGATTGTCATTCCACGTGATAGATTGCGAGGAAAAATTTTTAATTTAGGCAGTGATTTTATGCAACTTAAATTAAACAGTTGTAACAGTTAAATTAAACTGTTTTTATACAATTATTGTATTCAACACACACTATATTGAAAAAATGAATAAACATCGAATTTAGACGTTTGTATTGATGAATTATCTTAAAACTATATAGTGTAACGTCAAACGTCAAATATTTCAAAAAATTTGATTCCGAAGACAAATAGGTGACCAGAAACAAAGCTTAGGTTAAAATAAATAAAATTTTTTTTTACTACATACCCAATTTTAACCTTTTTTTTAGTGTATGGAATAGTTGTCCCTTTTACGATATAATATGACACCAAGAAATTGTCTAAATGAATTAGTTGGATTTTTTAATGTCATTATAAAGAATTTATTATCTCTATTATATAGGCTTACATTACATAAGACATATGATAACTTTATGTTAGTTAATTTACGTTATAGACTCTTTCGATTTCTTAAATTGTGACGTTATTAAATGCTTTAGTCAAATTTTAATTAATTTTTGAAAAATTAAAAAAATATTTTACATTCGAATTTCATTTGCGTAGACTGTTATTCCACGTGATAGATAATGCTTGAAATAAAATAATGCTTGAAATACGCTGTTGTTCTATAATGTGATTGTGAGTTTGCTTGCACACTGGTGTGCAAAACTTAAGCAACAGGTGGGTTTTTTGCCATAACTCTATGAGAAATCATTTGAGAGACATGAAATTAAAAAATGAGAGTAATATGTTTAAAATGACGAAATCTGAAGAAGGACGTAATTTTCTAGGTTGATCTCTACAGCCATTATGCTTAGATAAACACAAAGATAAATAAAAGATGTAATTTATTGTAATTCTCCTATCCATGGCTATGCCATTTAGATATCCTTTGTTCACATTTTGCAACGATAAGCTTGGTGGATGTTGCCACCCCAATTTCCTCCTCAGAAGTGTCTTTTTTCACGTTGCTTTCTAAACAAATTCCTATTGTCTACTTCCGCGTCAGCTTCTTTACCCTGCATAGTTCCGCTCTAGGGTGTGTCTTACTTTTATTACGTTATCCTTAAAGAGTTCCAACTATTATTAATTATAGCTTGTTTAATTCTTTGCCCCCTTTTTAAACCTGACATATATATATATATATATATATATATATATATATATATATATGTATATATACATATATATACATATATATAATATACATACATATATACACACACATATATATATATATAATATATATATATATATATATATATATATATATACAAACATATATATATATGTATATATACATATATATATATATATATATATATATATATATATATATATATATATATATTATATATATATACATATATATTACATATATATATACATATATATATATATATATACATATATAATATATACATATATATACATATATATATATACATATATATATATATATATATATATATATATATATATATATAATTTCACCTAAATTCAATTTTGTTTTTTTGCAGAGTACTGAAAACTTTTAACATGCAGCATTATTGTGTGAAAAGAGTAATATTCAACATTATTTTTTGCAAAACTTTGTATTTAATTGCTGAATTGTAATCTTTTAGCTGTTCAAAAGTTTTGTTATTTTCCGGAGAAATCTGAGAAGTTTCCGGAGTTATCAAATTTTTCATTTCTCTGGAGAATCCGGAGTAGTTGGTATGTATGACATATGTGTGTGAGTATGAACTATAAAAGCTAGCCTTAGAAACAGTACATGACTAACACAATTATTACATTATACAGTATCTGAATAGCTTTTGCATACTTTTTTTCTCAACCATTGAGTAGTCTCTCTGTGTGAGTATTTGTGTACGATCATTTTTCGGCATTTAGTATGTACAAATAAATTAATTTACAAATTAGACATCACATCACATTTTTTATCTTCTTCAAAACATAAGTTGTAAGGTGACGATGCCTTAATTTATTAAAGAATTTGAGCAGTCTACAAAAGAAGGAAAGTTTCTCATAGTCTTTGTTGTGCATTATGTGGAAAAAAAGCAGAACTCAATGATTTACCGAATCCTCTTCCCTAATTACCTTATATGTTTCATTAAAAGTAAAGAAAAGATGCGTTGAAAAAATGGCTTTACAATTAAAAAAATCTTTATGACGTAATTTTCTAGGTTGATCTCACAGCCATTATGCTTAGATAAACGCAAAGATAAATAAAAGCACATGATAAACTATGGGCTATTGTTGAGCAGTATTCCCTTTATTAACTTAACGAGTTAAAATACTTAATGAATGGACGATAAATCTTTTTCGGCCTTGTAGTATTGAGAAAGAAAGTGGTTCTCTTCGAAATGCAATGTAAATTTACCACTTTTCTTATCGCATTTATATTCTTCTTTTACCTTTTATTCTTATTTTTCTTGTAGTAGAATCTGACAAGAGCTCTTAATAAAAGGGATATTCTCAGGATATGTAATAAAAATATTAAATTTAAGTCCCGTGAACAAAAACTGTAGTTAGTTTATTAGTTATTTATATAATGCTTTAATATGACTAAACGTAATTCGTTTGTGGTTTTAAATATAACAATTAATCTTAATCTTTATATCAAATAAAATTATCAGCGGGAGATTCTATGAACTAGGAGATTCTATGGCACTTTTTAGTTCTTTAACCCCTTAATGCACAGTTTTTTTTAAAAAAGGCAGGCCAAAAAAATAATTTTTTTAATGTAAAAAACACAATTTAGAACGTTGTCTTGCCAAGAAAATTACAAAAATACAAAAATAATCAAAATTTTTATTGCAATTTTGGATTTTGATAACATTGTAGAAAATTGTCGAGTATTGTAATATAACACGCACATCGACTTTTTTATCTTTCTTTTCGAATTCCCATTTCAGAATAAGCATTATTATCAGTTAAATACTTATTTATACTTTTAAAATATAAATAATAACAATACTAGTATTTATAAAATTAATCAAAATTTTCTTTTGTGTAATATATTTCGAAACAAGGTGCAGCACATAGCCCAACAATGCAAACTATTACACGTGTAACGACTCTCTTTTCTTTTCCTTTGCTATTTCTTTTACACACAGCGCAATATCTACAAAAGTACAACGCCGCTCGAATTATCTCGAGTGTGCACAGTTTGGACAGTTTAGCGCTCTCGAGTTAACTCGATAGTGCACTTTAAGGGGGTTAACCCGTTAGAGACCAACGTCTCGTGGACGCGACGCAGCGATTCCACTTTTATCAGCTTAGCGTCGCCTCACTCGAGCTCCGATTGATATTGAGAGACCAGAGTCGCGTATGCGTAATCGGAGATTGGAAAGTTTTATTTGAATTTTTAAATGCTAGATTTAATTACTAGATGACGTTAAACGGCAATGGTTTTCACAACGGTAGAATCATATAGCATTTACAAGTTAAATCAAAAAATGTTCAATATCGAAATCAATACAGTGACTAACGAAAAACCTATAATATCGTAATTCGATCTAATAAATTTGAAATATATTATTCCTAGACTAAATAAATTAAGAGGTATTCACTGCGTTGTAAGAAAAGCAAATATTTCGACATCTAACCTATAACATCGTAATTTGATCTAATGAATTTGAAAGTTATTCCTAGACTAAATGAATTAAGAGGTATTCACTGCGTTGTAAGAAAAGCAAGTATTTTGACATCTAACCTATAATATCGTAATTCGATCTAATGAATCTGAAATATGTTATTCCTAGACTAAATGAATTGAGAGGTATTCACTGCATTGTAAGAAAAGCAAATATTTTGACATCTAACCTATAATATCGTAATTCGATCTGTTGAATTTGAAATATGTTATTCTTAGATTAAAGGAATTAAAAGGTATTCACTGCGTTGTAAGAAAAGCAAATATTTTGACATCTATCCTATAATATAGTAATTCAATCTAATGAATTTGAAATATGTTATTCCTAGACTAAATGAATTAAGAGGTATTCACTGCGTTCTAAGAAAAGCAAATATTTTGACAACTTATCCTTTTAAAATTACTTAAATGGCTTACAAGTTCTACGTTCCCTACACAAGTCAGCGTAATCGAATCTCACTTTTGTTCCTAGTTGTTTGAAATAAGTCTTGGTATCAGGTTGTAAAAAGTTAATTGCAGCATTTCAAAAACCAAATAGAGTTTGTAAAGTCATTTGGATCATGCTTTTTACCCATCTGAAATACCACTTTATAAAAGCAAAACGACTAAAATTTTAATTGAGCAAAAGGTAAGAAACTATTTGCGATTTGACACCAGCAGAACGAGTTAGAAATATTCATAAATTGTTTTTTAGGAATTTCTCTTCCATGTATTTTATAAAACAGTTAGTCTCAAAATCTCAAAAATAGTATTTCTTACATTTTTATAGATACAAAAATACTATGCAGTGTATTAATAATATATGTAATGTATTTATATATATGTAAGATATATATATATATATATATATATATATATATATATATACATATATATGTATATATGTAATGTATGCAATGTATTCTACGAAAGAGAGCTAATACTAAGCTCTCTTTCATATATAAAAGTATTTTGTTCTGAACTTAATAAAGAAATTTTTTAGATTATAAGTACGAGGAAAGTGTTGTAAGGAAATTCTAGTTCAAATTAAAAAATATATTTCTTTAAAAGCATATATATTGAAGTTCAGATCTAAAATATTTTGTTTTCCGTTTCAGTATTCTTTTCTAGTCTTTACTGATCTATACAACTAACTATAACATGAACTAGCAATTCAACAAAGACTCTCCCATTTCACTGGTTTAAGTGATTGGCAATTGTCTATTACTAGAATCATAACGATTAATCTACCTACTCACATCTCCACCATTGCTACTGGACGTGATATAATCTTGAAAACTGATTCTGTTATTTTTCTCTCTCTGTTATATTTATATTACAAATGTTTATGAATTGTCTATTTGCAAAAATAAGAATTAACAAAGATTGAAGGTTGAGTGGCAAGACATCAGAGGACAGCAAACTTAATGAAAAAAAGTAAATTAAAGCAGGAAAAGTAAAACTATATAGATTTTAGAGAGACTTCGTAAATTTTAACGTATCCGATTGGGTTATAGTTTTTGGTGAAAATTAAAAAATTTCTTTTAATTATTTATTTGAAAGACCGTCATGTTAAACATCCACATTTTATCCTTTTGCCTTTACGATCTATGAAATAGAAGATATGACAAATTTCGTTTTTGATCGCCAAATTGGAGTGTATATTAATAACTAGAAATCATAGTTTAAATCGATTTTTTTCAATCCATCAAACTATGGTAAACAAATTTTTAAATTTCAGTTTTTATTTAAAAAAAAAGACTAATCAAGAACTTCAGTTTGATTCCGAACATACAAATCTGAAGATTTTTAAGTAGCTACTATTAGCATCTTGTAAAAATTTCTTTCAATAACAACTTTAAATGTATTTTCTTAGAAGCTATATTTTGACGTATTATTAATGAGATATTACGTAAAAAAAGGTTTTTCTAATAACAATATGACACTTATAAGATATAATTTACATAATACTAGGAATGTAAAGAAATAAATGTGTAAGTTTAGAAATGAAACTAGAAATGTGTAAGTTTTGTGCAAGTAAAGAAATAATGAGCGTGAGTTTGATTGTAAAAGCAGTTTTGGAAAAAATAGAGACGTTTTTATAAAATAATACGTGGAATTCTTAAAAAATGGGTTAATTGTTTCTTCTATGAGGAATATCTGTTATAAATTGCAGATCTTAAAACTAGTTTCATTACATTCTATGTAATGGCAAAAACTACTTTTTCGATTGATATATTTTTTTCTCACTACGTTAGCGGTAAGTATAAAAAATTGCTCGATTTTAATCCCATATATGTAATATGTAAAAATTTTTTTCGTTATACAATTGTTTTCGTTACAAATACTATAGAAACTATTAGAACAAATAAATTTTGTTTTTGAAAATATGGTACTCGAGACCAGTTGGCTACATTAAATAAATATTGGGAATATCTTCAGCATGAAATATCATTTATTTTTAAAATTTTCTGTAAGACATGTTGCCTTTTAATAATTTAAAAAAAGAAGTTCTTTGAACTCTATGATACAGTGATCTTTTCATCACGAAAACACTTGCACGTGTTTTTCTTATCGTGCATTTTTGAGAGTAAAATACCTGTTAAGAATCGTACTTCGAGAAAGATTTTTTTCAAAATTTTTTTTGAAAAATTATATACAATAAACGCTCACCAGACATTCTCTACAAAGAATTTCAAGATTGAAGCAAAATATTTTGTATATTGCGACACACATTTTATATCGTAAATGACATAAAACTTTCATTGATCGGACAAATACGTGAGAAGCGTTGGACATTTCGTATTGACTATCCTTAGATACAAAGAAAAGAAGCGTTAAGCATTTCCGATACCTGAAAATACTTGAGTTGCAGATTTAAAGGGATTTTTTTTTCTAATCCAGCACAGAATTTGGACTTTTTCTCTCATTGTTTTAGTTACAAATTTTAAGATGTACTAGAAGATTTCTTCCCTTTTCATCAAAAAAGCTTAAATAAAAAAAAAGTCAAAAATTATAAAAAATAATTGTCTTACTTGCTAAGCCGTAACTTTTATAATCTCCGTAACAAACTTTTTCGGACAAATAATACGTCATTCGATTGGAACATATACGTGGAAGCGTTGCGAAATTTTCGGATGACTATTAGATACAAAGTGGTTAAGCATTTTATGATACTATGCAGATTTAGGGATTTTTTTTTTATCCAAAGAATTTGGACTTTTTCTCTCATTGTTTTACAAAGGTAAGGATGTCAAGTAGGCATTGTTATTCACAAGCATTATATGTCTCAAGGGAAGCTTTTTTCTAAGAATCTTTAATATAAAATCTAGAAATTTCGTTTGTATGTCTTTGAGCTAAATTGATTTCGAAATAATTTTAGAGTGTTTTTCAAGAGTTGAGTGTTTTTAATCTTACAAATAGCTAGACAGGATTGTTATTTGACATAATTATAGCTTTTTTAAAGGCAATTTTTGGAAAATCTAAAGAATTTCTATAAAAAAATTAGTAATGTTTTTTTGAGTTTTGATTCTTAAATAAACGATACGCTCAAAACTGCCAGATATTTTTGTATTTAATTGTTTACATATATTAAAGTATTTATAAAAGAATTAAGTGACTATTTTTTAAAGCCTAGTTACATATATAAAGATTTCAAAATATTTTTTGTTTGTTAAAAAATGCATGAATTTCTTTTGGTTTATTTAAATAAACGTTGTCTGCTAGAAACTGCAGATATGTTACTCTATTGTAGTGAAAGAATATTAATGATTGCCAAAATCTCACAACTCAAGTTTTTGACACACGCCAATAGACTTACAATTTAATTTAAATACTTTGTAACGACATCTACTTAACACACTGTATGCGGGACACGTACTAGTACGGGTTAGTGTAACAACATGGTTTGTTTGTGGGTACAAAAATAACGGTATATACAGGAAAACGAACCCGAATGTTATTGCCTTTCATTTTTTTATAATGTAAAAAAGTTTATATATAACATAATTCGAAAAAAAATAACACTATATACTACCATTTCTATTTGAGTTTTCATATTTACGACACTATTATAAATTTATCCACTAAAAAACATATGTTTTGTTTACAAAAATCTTATGGTTTTTATTTATATATTTGTATTTATATAACTGTTTATATATATTTCCATATAAAATACGAAAAGTTGGTTAAAAAATTAAATAAATGAAAAATAATAACGAACACGGCGGAACAAAATTTTATGGCAGACCGCCTTAACGTCATATTATCTGATTAGAGCATGTTGAAGTACTTTTTTTTGTACGGGAGTCCGTAGTTTCGATTCTGTTTACTGGTATGGTTGTTGATTAATTGAAATTAGTTAATATAGATTAACTGTAGGTAGCATTTGATTCGGTTTAGTTATGAGTGATTTCATTTGAACCACTAAGGTCAACATTTTTGGTACATGAGGGCTAATGGTAACAGAATCTACTGTTTAAAGTAGATTCTGAATAACTAGGAATATTCAGGACAGCAGAGGTATTCGAACACGCGAATTTTCGATCTATTGAGATTAACTGAATAACTAAATTTACGCGCAAAACGCCCGCTCCCGGTACAATTCCGCTGCGAAATGTAACCGTAAGCAATGTGTTAATATATATGTTTAAGGAAACACATCGACGGGATTTTAGGTTTTCAGACGAGTTAAAAATATTATGGATTTTGAAGGTTTGGTTTGGAGCGCTACGGTCTACTCTTTTGCACACGAGGGCTAATGAGACCGGGACCTACAGTTTAAAGCCGATTCCGAACGGCTACAAACATCCATGCCAGTAACGGGATTCGAACCCGCGAACTCCGGTTCCGAAGAGCAGCGCTCTACCATTCGGCCATCGTTCGGCTATGGATTTTGAAAAAAAACATGTTTTAAAACATTCCTAAAAAATGTATGAATATCTTTTAACTTTCCGTATTCAAACAAGCGTTGTCTGTTAGAAATTGCAATTATTTTACACTATTGTGATGAAAGAAATTTAGTGAATGTCAAAACCTCAAAATTCTAATTTTTAACACTGCCAATATGCATAGAATTAAATTCTTTGCTTTATAACGAAGGTTACTTAATATATGGGCAGGGCCGTAACTTGGTTATTTAGCACCCATGACAAAAAACTGGTCTGCACCCCTATCACCAAATATAGTGAGAAAATATATTAACATGATTTGTTTCTATCTTATATTCAGAATGAACTCCCAAAATATTTTGTTAATTCTTAAAAGGTTCCTAGTACATTACTTTTTAATTTTTTCTTCTATTTTTACCTATTGATACTTAAAAATATTTTGAACACTTTGAGCATGTTATTTGGCTGATAAGCTGAAGTTTTTTTTTCAGGAGAATATTTTTAATTTAAACGTTGAATTTTCATAAAAAATTGGCAAATTTCTAAATTTGAATTTTGTTTTAATAACTCTGATAAATTCAAAACTTAAAACGAATACCTGGATTTATATTAAGGACATCAGGAGTGTTTGGTAAACATTCTGTAAGAATCTATAACAAGTTTAGTCTGTAGAATCATTTCTAAAAATATGAAAATTCATAAAGATATATTTTTTAAACACATTGGATTTTATAATAAATTTTTTTCAACTTTTTCTTATTTCTACTTGAGGTGAACTGACCTCTTTCGGAACTGTTTTTCCTCATAGTGAGGCTTCCCTAAGACTGATGAGCCCATGACAACTGCCACCTTTGCCACGCCCTAGTTACGGCCATATATATATATATGTAATATGGGCGAGACTCATTCAAAACCACAACACAGTTTATTTCTGGTAAGAAACATGAAATCCGTACAACAGGCAAACACCTTTACAACTTCGTGCACACAATGTGATCCCGCACATACACTTTTCAAGTAGGGATTCCTAAGGTAAAAAGACTACGAATAATCCCTAATCACAATTGATCACTTGATACAAAATACCCATGTTTAAAGAGAACGCGCTAACTATTGGCTAAAGTAGCACAGACCGAGGCTGAATCAAGTCTATAGCGTGTCTGGATGGAAAAATCAAAATTACCGCGCAAACCCCGAACTCACTTTATGAACAAAAGTTATTAAATTAATATTAAAATACGTAAATAAGGGATTTTAATATTACATATATGTTTTAGGAAGGCTGTCCGTGTGATTTTAAATTTCCAGAAGAGTTAAAAATATTATGAACTTTTAATAAAACATCTTGTAGAGCATTTATCGAAAATTAATGAACATCTTTCAACTTATTTTATTTCAACAAAATTTATCTGTTAGAAATTATAATTATTTTACTCTAGTATCGGGAAAAAAATAAATCAATGTCAATATCTCAAAATTCTATTTCTTAATACACCGAGTCAATAGATATAAAATTAAATTCCTTGCTTCATAATGCCATCATCTTAATACTTATCTTTTAGTTGTTAAATTAATGAACATCTTTCAATTTATTTTATTTCAACAAAATTTATCTGTTAGAAATTATAATTATTTTACTCTAGTATCGTGAAAAAAATAAATCAATGTCAAAACCTCAAAATTCTATTTCTTAATATACCGAGTCAATAGATATAAAATTAAATTCCTTGCTTCATAATGCCATCATCTTAATATATATGTTTTAGTATAAAATTTATCTGTTAGAAATTATAATTATTTTACTCTAGTATAGGGCAAAAATAAATCAATGTCGAAACCTTAAAATTCTATTTCTTAATACACCGAGTCAATAGACATAAAATTAAATTCCTTGCTTCATAATGCCATCATTTTAATATTTATGTTTTAGTTGTTAAATTAATGAATATCTTTCAGCTTATTTTATTTCAACAAAATTTATCTGTTAGAAATGATAATTAATTTACTCTAGTATAGGGAAAAAATAAATCAATGTCAAAACCTCAAAATTCTATTTCTTAATACACCGAGTCAATAGATATAAAATTAAATTCCTTGCTTCATAATGCCATCATCTTAATATTTATGTTTTAGTTGATAAATTAATGAACATCTTTCAACTTAATTATCAACAAAATTTATCTGTTAGAAATTATAATTATTTTGCTCTAGTATCGGGAAAAAATAAATGAATTTCAAAACCTCAAAATTCTATTTCTTAATACACCGAGTCAATAGATCTTATATATTAAAATCTGACTGTAACTATCTATGTATGTTTGTTTGTATGTATGTGCGTCTATCTCCTCAAGAACCGCTAGACGCAGAAGGGCGCTGAAGGTACCGAAAGATGCGGAACGATCCCGGTATGTCATTTCGCCCATTCGCGTTCCGATATTCCAATTAGTTCGAAAGATATCAACGAAAAACCGACCAAAATGGCACTTTTATTTTTCCCCACGAGCAATTCCATTGTTGAGTTGGCGTCTAAATATGGCAGTGTTATTCATTGTTGGCATTATTATCGCCTGATATACGATACTCCGATTACACTAAAAACGTACCTACGCTATTAAAATTCAAGTGTAAAGAAATGTATTTTTGAAAATATGTGACACTATTTTTGCATCTGCTAAACTCTAAACTGATCTTTTTTAGAAATTCACTTTTCATTTCTATTTTATTATCTTGGCGAGATTTTTATCTTCAATATTTAAAAAACTCGCCAAATTTGCTTTTATTCTACAATTGCCATTTCGTAAACAAAAACTCATTTATTGTTATTGGCTTTGCATATTTAACTAGATGTTTATTATTTTTTAAATATAAATTTTATATTTTATCTTGACGATGTTTTTTAAATAAATTAAAAGTCGCCATGTTTCATCCATATTTTATGACACAATTGTCAATTTTTAAATAAAAACTAACACGTTGCTATACGTTTAATTATTTAAAATTTTATTTAAACTTAATTTAATTTTATTTTTTTTTCAATTTTATTTAAACTTAATTTAATTTTATTTTTTTTCATTTTATTTTTTATCACTAAATCATTCATGCTTAAATACAAGAAATAAGTGATTTACATAAGTATAGGGATTTTTAAATTTGGTGCACTTTTACATATAATTCCATTCTAGATATATAAGAAATTGCACTGTCTACCGTGTCATAATAACGACATCTGACGTCATTATGACGCGATGTCGTCTATGAAATATCCCAACTACAGTAGAGTAGCACCCCAAATTATTATTGGTTTGGGTTATTAAATTATAGACTCAGTGAAATGGATGAAATAATATGTTGCTCAACTCGTGAACAATAAAATTTCAAGTACTTGAAATAATTTGAGATTTTCATTTATCTTTCGACTCGAAGGTAGATCAAAACTATTTTAAAAAACAACTTCCTTCCCAATAAAAAACAGCTAATTTTCAAATTATTGGTAACATTTACAAAATATAAAGAAAGAAAACAGCTTCAAAGTTTCGTAAGTATATAAGAACTTTTGCTTATTATTATAAATCCAGACAATTCTTTACTATTAAAAAGTATTAGTATTCAAAAATATATATATGTGTGAGTGTGAGAGAGAGAACCAGTGTTGAATGAACATTAATATATAGCTTCAGTAAGTATAAGACCTCATAGTAATTTTTAAATTTAGTGCAAATTTACATTTATTTCTAGAAAAAAAAGAGATGTAAATTCAGCAGAGTGAAAATTTTCCATATAACTTTATGTATAATTTCTGGATATTCAAAGTTTAATCGATTTTCTTTATTTACTATTGTCTTATTTACTATTGTTACTATCTAATAAAAAAATACGCAATTTTTAAACCTATTTTGATAAAAAAAAAATACGCAGCGAAAGGGTTTAAGCATCGTAATGTATGTTCACCCGTTGATAGATTATTTACTATTAACCACTAAGCTTAAAGGCGTCTTAAAAAAGGTTTTGCCGGGAGAAGTCGTGGCTAGGTCGTCAGGACCGCTGGTTCAGAACACAGTTGTAGATTACTAGTGCATCGGTTCGAATCCCGTCCACGCAAGCTGTTCTTCGTAAATAGAGTTATTAATGTAACTAAAAAGTAAAGTTATTAAAGTGAATGGAGTTATTCTTGATAAATTAAATTAAAACGCGGATTTTTATTATCTCGTAGAATCGATTTAAGTTTCGATGAATTCTATTTAAATTTCCTTACTATTTACGCACACTTTAAATACATCTAAAAACGCTGCAGAGTCGCGGCCCGGTTTGGCCGAGTGGATTAGAGCGCGTGGCTCGAGCGACGAAGAAAGGCAGTACTCGGGTTCGATTCCCCGTGACGGCTTGAGAGTTAGATTTCCCTGTTTCGGCTCCTTTGAAGAAATTAATAAAAAAAAGTAATTAATGGAATTGAGTTTAGAGTAGTACCCCTCCCCAAAATCCCCTGTGTGCTTCAGAATGCGGACAGCGGTGCAATGGAGTGTCGTGCCCGGGGTCTGTGCCCCGTTTCTCTGGAACTGCGGGGCTCGTATCCCGGCCCACTTCGCACCCTTCTTGTCCGCGGGAGTACACACGGGTTTTACCAAATTTTGATGTGTCTTCGATGAAGATGAATAGATTACTGGCTAATAAATGCCAGTTTTGAATACCCATTACCTCTCTTGCCCAATCCATATTTTTATCGATTAATTGATATATCGTTCGGGTATCGATTAATCGATGTATACTGATATTTAGATAGAAATATTGCTCTGGCCAAGAGAGGTAATGTCTCTTCAAAATTGACTTTTATTAACCGGTAATCGATTAATGAACTATCGATTCATCGTCATCGAAGATAGATCGATACATCAAAATTTGACAAAACCCGTGTGCCCTCTAGCGGTCAGGAAGGGTGCGAAGTGGGCCGGGATACGAGCCCCGCATTTCCAGAGAAACGGGGCACAGACCCCGGGCACGACACTCCATTGCACCGCTGTCCACATTCTCAAGCACACAGGGGATTTGGGGGAGGGGTACTACTCTAAAGTCAATTCCATTAAATACTTTATTTTATTAATTTCTTCAAAGGAGCCGAAACAGGGAAATCTAACTCTCAAGCCGTCGCGGGGAATCGAACCCAAGCACTGACTACCTTCGTCGCTCGAGCCACGCGCTCTAATCCACTCGGCCAAACTGGGCCGCGGTTCTGAAGAGCCTTTAGATGTATTTGAAGTTTGCGGAAATCGTAAGCAAATTTAAATGGAATTCATCGTAACTTCAATGGTTCTACGAGATAATAAAAATTCACGTTTTAAATTATCCTATTAAGAACAACTCGCTTGGACGCGATTCGAACCGATACACAACTAAACTACAGCTCTGTGGTCAACCAGAGGTCTTCACGTTTGAGCCACGACTTCTTCTGCCAGACCTTCTTTTAAGACGCCTTTAAGTTTAGTGGTTAAAAGTAAATAATATATAAATGGGGAATCAAACCTGAAACTTCCGTCACGAAGCCTCAAAGATCCATTCAGATTTCAAAAATGATTTTTTTTTCAAGATCAGGTGTTTTAGACGGGACTCGAACACACACCACGAACTACATACGTACTTCAAGCCAGAGGTCTTGACGACCAAGCCACGAGTCCGTCCGCCTGGTATAAAATTAAATTCCTTGCTTCATGATGCCATCATCTTAATACTTATGTTTTAGGAAAGCCATCCACGTGATGGTTATTTTTGAAAATGCAGCATTTTGTCGAATCACTGTTTACTTTGATGTGAATGAGCAAACAGAGTTCACCTGGATCTGTTAAGGCAACCTTCGTTTTGCAAGTATACAAACAGAAATAAAACGATGAGAAAGCAATTTTTGAAGACTTGTTTGAAAACAATTATAAAATGCTTCTCAAAAAGTTCAAGTTGCATCGGAGTGTAAATGTCAATTGAATGCTTCCAAAAAATTCTTTTTTTTTTAAATCCGTAAATCCTACAGATTAAAGTGCAAATTAATAAAGAGAAAATGAAAAGAAATGTGATAATAATTTTGCAAAGTAGTATCAAACACTTCAAAATAACTTTGCATTTTCAAAATAGTTTTTGGTAAGAGTTTCACTAAAGATAATTGAGAAAAAAATTCGCAAAATATTTAGCTATTTTGTTCAGGATTGTATATTTCTTTCAAGTTATAAGACTTCATTTATACATCAATACAAATAAAGTATGCGCCCTATGCCCATCTTATTTCTATACAGAATCAAATGAAAAATTTTTGAGATTTTAGAAATCAATTATTCTAAAATGCATTTACCTATGCTAGAAAAGATATGCTAGAAAATAATTTCACATAAAACTGGGAGTTATACATAAATAATATGAACTATCGTTTTTTGTATTCTATGGGTAATACATAAATCAAAATGTATCTATTTTTTAGTTTAAATAATATTAAGTCTCAATAATTTTTTATTTTAATGAAAAATTCTGAAAAGTTTTCAGATTTCAAAGGATTTCAAAAGTTTTTTTTTTATTTAAGTTTAAATTTTAACAACGTAAAGTTTATTAATAATTATAATTCTTGGGATAATTCTTATTTAAAATATCTCTGTACCTTACACATTATCCTACAATCCAATTCCTTACCTATTTTGTAAGCAATGTATTAAAAATATTTTACATCGTTTGTTGAAAACAGGAGCTACAAGAATATACAGTAAGAAATTATTTTTTTTTTATCTCGAATTTAATTCAGGCAGAACATTTTACATCCGAGAAACCAAAGCATACAAAGGTAAAAAAAGGAGGATGACAAGGTTAGATAATCAACGTTTATTAAAATAAATTAACTTATTTACCAGCCATGTATTGAAATAGGTAATTACAAATGTGAAACCATTAATAGCTTTAATGGGCCATAGATTTTACAAGGACTCTAAAATCAATCATTTGAATAACATAACACCCGAAATCAGAAAGAGAATCACATGTGTAAATAGGTGTTTCTTGGGTATTTAAAGTTTTTAAAACCAAACTTTATTTGGAGATGAATCAATTTACTTACATACAACGGCCTAATAAGGCCTATACTTATATGAGACATGGACAAAGAAACCGAGAAAAGTAAAGAGACTCTTGCAATACTTGAGAGAAGAGTCTTGAGGGGCACTTTTGGTAGAGTGAATGTTGAAAACATATAGAGAAAATCTAACTTGGAACTATAATAAAATTAAAGAAGAAATATTATCAAATTTATAATAATTCAGAGATTGCAATGGGCTGACAGCTTATTAGAATGGACAGAATTACCCAGAAACATTTCTTCACCAAACCCTTAGGTAATATACAAGAGGAAGACTCAAACTTATATGGAGTTACTGTCTTGAAGTTGAACTGAAAATCTTGAGAGTCACTAATTTGAAGACTCTTCCTCAAAACAGGGCATCCTGGATTACAAATGGGAAGATTACAATGGATTATAAATACATGGATTACAAATGGGATAAGGGGATGTCGTGACAATGAAGAAGAAAGAGAAGGATTTATCTATAATGACGACATTTTATTATTTCTTTCAGTATGGTTATTAAGGCTATATTAGAATTCAAAAATTTGGCTGAACTCAAGATAGGAAAGTCAGCGAAACACTTATAGTTTTAGGCTAGACAGATATACAGCGCGAGTTAAATAAAAAGCTAAATAAAAATTTACAGGAAAAAGATGTATGTTGCTATAAATTACGCATAAACTTTTTAAAATGACATTCAGAGTTTTTATAATACACCATAGATTTTGAGTTATCTTAAAATAACCTAATTAGCACGCTTCAACAAGAGAGCGCATGGTTTCAATTTTATTTAATGTCTCCTTAACGCAAAGCAAATCCGCTCCCTTCTTTAAAGCGTATGCTAGCTTGAAAAGCATAGCTCCGTTCTTTTATACATAATTAACCATTGTATCCCCCTGCCGGGCATGCAACATATCTTCATAAATTCTTGGAGCTCTCGCTGCTTTATATCACGCAGTCGATACTCGGAAAATGGGACGGCTAATTAATACTGCTTACAGAGAGACCTTAATGTGCCTCCCGAAATGATTATTTACTTGGTAGGGCACACCCTGTTCCTGGTGCATATCCAGTGAAATGCGACACTTTTCTGCCCTTCTCTTTAGTCGAGATTCCAGCTGTTCTACAAACAGTTGCAGCCGTCAACCAACAGTCCTTTTATGTCAGCCACGGCTTCGTTTATTAGCACTCCGGTGGGCAGCCAATCAAGCGTACAGATCCGCTATTATACGCGCAGCTTGGTAGCAGAAGTGCTCCTTGTGTTTCGAGAGAACTCTTCAGAAGTTGGAAATTTTAAGAATTTATTGATAATAAATGCTTATCAATAAACAACCTTCGAGAAGTATTAAGTGGGTGAAAGAAACCGATAGGAGAGCGCGGTTTTTGTTAAGTTGAGGCTGTCACTTATTCCGATTAAAAGCTCGGGAGAAATTTTTTTTTGTGGAAGTGAATAATGAAAAAGAATTTCGAAGAAACTCACGCAGAAAATTTGACTTGTATTGAATTTAACACCTGACAACACTTGTAAAATTTTACTTTTCTCTTTCAGCGTTATTTTCCCCCTCGCTGAATAGTATAACAGCAAACAAATGAAATAACGTTTATTTATATTTTATCTATTATTTTGAAAAACAAATATCGTGTATATATTAATCTTAAGACAGAGCTATATTGGTAGCAATTGAAAGTATGATCATAATTATAGAAGACTAGCATATAGCCCGTCATATGACGGGATCAGAAAAATTTTTAATTTTCCAGAATTGTAAAGAACCCTATGAATCAGGTAAAAAAATGGTTTGTTTTTTTGGTTGAGAATTACCTTTCAAGAAAAATAATCGATTCAAATTATCTCATATGTACTTACTCTATTATTTAAGTCGAATAAAAAAGAAAATTATTTATGTAATATCTAAGTTTAGTGATAAAACGTATGAAAATAATGCAGAAAATATTTAAATAATTTAAAATAAGAAATGAGATGGTTAAAGGAATGAAGTCATAATGCTAGAAAAAAATTGTTATTTTTACCTATTTCTTATGTGATAAATTGATAAATTTAATCGCTTGCTCTTAAAATGGGGATTGATATAATGGCATTAAACGCTCGAAAAGGGGACGGGGTGGATTTCGAACGTTTTAAAGAGGACAGTATTTTTCGCTGTGATACGAAGCTTATTCACACCAATTTACTTCAGAATCGGATCTATAGTTTAGGAAATGATAAACTTTACTCGCTTTGAATTTTGCACACTCTAACTCATCAAAAATCTAATATTGATGCTCTATCCATTTCAGGTCCAACAGCTTCATAACTTCGAGGACAGACGGGCAGATAACTTAGGCTATTATTACATTACGAGAAGAAAGTTTAAGGATACACAACATGAAATGTTTATGTAGCCAGGGACATCCGTAAAGCAATACGTGAATTTAATAAAATAAAAATAATAAAAATTATAAAAAGGTAAAAAATAGCAAAAATTTATTTTAAAAATAATAAAACAACTTTCGGAATAAGAATTTAAAAGAAAAAGCAGAAACTATTAAATTTATTAGACATTAAAAAAATTGGCTGCATCGGGGATAGAACCGTGAACCTGAGAAATACGACGATCAAGTGGACGAATATTCTACCAAATGTACAACGCCTGCACGTTGTGAGTGAACTAAATAGAGTAGATGGAGGTTAAGTAGAAACAGTCCAGAAATTTAAATATTACTCTCCGCCTTTTGCCATCCTATCAAGAAGGAATTTCGTATAGAAAAAGAGGAAGGATAAGGCTTGAAATAATAGCATTAAACGCTCGAAAAGGGGGGATGGGGTGGATTTCGAACTCGATTTCATTTTGCAAACCCTAACTCATGAAAAATCCAATATGGATGTCTGTATCCATTCCAGGTACAACCGCTTCAGAAATTCGCGGACAGACAACTTAAGCTATTATTATATAGGGGATTAGACAATTTTAGATAATTCAAAGACGGAAAATCAATATAAAATTTTTTTGAGAATTTTAAGCTATTTCGACTTTCTACGTTTGATAGATTTTTAGAAAAAATGCAAAGTATAAAAACAAGGATAATCAAATAAAGATAAAGTCAAATAGGGATAAATCCTTTGTGTGATGTCCTTTCTCTGGATAAGGGAAATTTTCCTTGGGGGGTTTACAGTGGTTAATGGTTATGTTTCTTCTGCTTGGTCCCTGCTCATAAATTGCGAGGACCCAGCGTGGGTAATGTTTCTCGCGGCCGTAGCATACCTTAAGCTACACGTGCTTCCCGGGTGGGGCTAAATGCGTTTCAGGTTCGCAGCCTGGTTAAGACGTTAGGATAATGTCTGTATTGCCTGCTGCGTTGGATAAAAATTAAATTAGGTATAAAAGGACTAATTTTTTTAAATATACTAACTTTAATTAGAAGGAAGCTATTTTTGGAAATATACATGCTTTTAAATGTTGGGAGAGTAGGTAGTGTCAGCCATTTGGCTATAGTAGCTAAATAGTCATCATTTAGTTTATTTCTGTAATTGTTTTTATAAGTTCCGAACTGGAAAAAGAAATTTCAGATAGATATATAGAACTGAAAGTTGGTTTCACTTTCAGAGAAACCTCGAATGCAACGGAATTGGGTATTTCTCTTTAATAACAGGAGGCCATATACATTCAAAACTTGAAGAAAGCGATTTTAAATATAAATCTTTTCTCCATGTTTACCAATTTGAGCATGACAATGAGATTGACAGAAAATTTCCTCTTGGGATACTACTAGCTCGCAATCGACGGTTTGGTGACATCTACAGTATATCAAGGAATATCTACTAAAAATAACCAATGACCCTATAGCAGAATACTTTTCAATGTTCCGCGACAAGCTTTTAGATAATCAAAAGTATTCTACCGCATTACGTTTATTATATCAGCCTTTACTTTTTCATAACATTACTGCCATTGAGGTACAAATATACAAGTGAAATAGTATACAAATATATTCTATCTTAAACAATAGAGTCCAAATATTTAATAAAATGTTAAAAAACAATGAATTTAGAAAAATGGTTTTATTAAAACAGGAGTAATCTTGGAGACTGTAAATCCTATGTCATTGACATAGGATTTATAGTCTTGTTAATTAATTTGATGTGAAATATTTTAGAAATATCACCACGATGGTAAAATAGGCCCTTTTGACCCAAACATTAAAATAAAAGGAAAATTTTAATACTTTTTGGACTTATCTATGTTCTGGTGGTGCAAAATATAAACATTTTTTTTATCAGCTGTTCCGACATTGATTTCATCACCATCATTTATGTTATGCCTAGTTCAAAATGGTCCATTTATGCCTAATTGTTTTTATCTCTTGCTGATTACCATAATTTGAAAATGTTTTTCGGTATGAAAATCGATAAAACGTCTGTTAAGAAATTGATAAATGTAGGTGTTTCAGTTTTTAATGCATTTTTAGCTTGAGCTAATAAAGATTTGATTTCAATAAACATCGCATTCCCTCCCGAATCCCACTTTTACCGCAATTCATTCTTTCTTTCTATATGTTACAAAAATTGTAGATTAATGTTTTTTCAGTTACATTTCGCAAGCCGCGAAAGTTCTGCAACGGAGTCTATTGTTCTGCGACATGCGTCGCACATTTTGACACATTCTGCTTTGGGACCAATGCAATTTACAAATTAAGTGTTTAATAATGCATTTAGATAAGATAATTTCTTGTTAAACAAGGGAATTTTACATTACATTATAACAACAATTGCACTTGACGCGAAAGAATTAAACTGAAATATCTTATACTCTTAATAATTTAAAGTAATCTTTAGTAATATAAGATATGTATGAACAATTCTACACTCAGATAAATTCTTTACAGACAAAACTTTCAAATAACGTTAATTGTCCTAGTTCATTGAATTTTGAGAATTAACAGGATAAATAAACATCTAAATAAAAGCGAAATCGATTAATAATAGAATTTAAATAGTAAACACTAATACGCAACCAAATATCAATTAAGCATTAATGCTGTATTTTATAATTAGAATTCCAGAAAATCCATTCCTTTAACGATTTTGTTTAATTTTGTAACCTTTTCAATTCATGAAAACAGTAAATGGATTGTTTTCCATGACAATAAAGCGACTTTATTCCTTTTTAATTATAATAGAAAGATGCTATATTCATATCATGAATAATGTTGAAATTTACGGACGTAAAATATATCTTGGAAAATCCATTTATCATTACTAAGATAAAGAGTAAAAATTAAAAAATTGTTAGAAAAAATTTCTCTTTGATATTTTTGATTTCTTTATAAAAACAACAGTTTGTGTTTCTCTTGAAGAGTTTATCTAATTATCATTTTTCTGCCACTGTCTTTTTATTGTATTACTAGAGCATTAATTATTATTCATAGTTTGAAGAACTATTTGTATTTTATTCATTATCTGTAACTATCATAAATCTTTGTTTTTCATGTTGTTGTAACGAAATATTTTTACTTTCATATGCTTGATTTTATTGTCAAAATTACAAAGAGTTTTTTAATTAACAGATTCATGAAAATTAGTAAATCCATGCATGTAGCTGATTTCTTTAACATATTTCTGTTTACCTTTAATTAATGCACTACGATTTCAAGTACTGATTTCGAAGTAATTTAATTTTTAATTTCTTAGTATCAGTGCTTAGTAAATGATCCTATTAATAAAAAACGTAATTAAAGTACAGCATCATATACGCATAATAATTTAAATTTATCTTTAGTAACATAGGTTATGTATGAACAATTCTACACCCAGATAATTTCATTACAGACAAAACTTTCAATAACGTTAATTGTCCTAGTTCGTGGATTCTGAGAATTAACAGGATAAATAAACATCTAAATAAAAGCGAAATCGATTAATAATAGAATTTAAATAGTAAACACTAATACGCAACCAAATATCAATTAAGCATTAATGCTGTATTTTATAATTAGAATTCCAGAAAATCCATTCCTTTAACGATTTTGTTTAATTTTCTAACCTTTTCATTTCATGAAAACAGTAAATGGATGGTTTTCCATGACAATAAAGCGACTTTATTCCTTTTTAATTATAATAGAAAGATGCTATTTACATATCGTGAATAGTGTTGAAATTTTCATTTCCAATTAGCGCATTTCAGTTCAAATTTATTGAATTGTTTTTATCACGGTAAAACATCTTTCATTGAATGTGATAAACGGAATTACCAGAATAAATAAAGATTCTGTTTTAGAGCACATTAAGTTCTTCGTTTCCGGAGGGGTTATAGCTTTTATTTTTAACATCGTCCAAAGTGGTTTTAGAACAAACACTCAAATATGCATAAAATTAAGAATTCGTAAACACGAAGAGATTTAAAAAACATGGCTTTATAAAAAGAGGAAATATCTTCTGCTTTCTCACAGTCGAGTTGAGTAACTGTTTTGCATGCTTTAAAAAGACTCAGTTGAAGTTGAAGAAAAATCATTTTCACTCACTCTTAACGTACGTAAGCATTTGTTGAAAGACTGTACAGTATTGTATTTAGTATTTCTACTCTAAGATTGACAGGGATTAAAGATAGCTTTGAACCAGTTGTATGTCGTTGTATATATATATATATATATATATATATATATATATATATATATATATATATACATATGTATATGTACATGTGTATGTATACACATTTATATATATATATATATGTATATATACATATATATATATATTATATATATATATATATGTATACACATTTATATATATATATATATATATATATATATATATATATATGTATATACACACATTTATATATATATATATATACACACACACACACACACACACTATATATATATATATATATACATTTATATACATACATATATGTATGTGTGTGCATATGTATATATATATATGTATATGTATATATATATATATATATATGTATATATATGTATGTATATATGTATATGTATATATATATATATATGTATATATATGTATGTATATATGTATATACACACATTTATGCATATATATAACTACATACATATATATATATATATATATATATATATATATATATATATATATATATATATATATATATATATATATATATATATATGCTTGTATAATATTTAAGGAACCTTAAAAAATTATATTAACTTTGCCTTCTAGAGGAATCAAAAATCTGTTACTCAAATAAAGGGAAAAATTAATATATTTCACAAAAAATACTGAATTTGTTCATACAGCTTTTGTTTCAGATTTAAAAGAATGTTTAATTACATCTTAAGAAATTATTTAGAAAAAAATCTAAAATCTTTATTTCTGAAAATAATAATTCTTAGTAGCAATTAAAGTTGAAAGCAAACTGTAAGAACAATTTTTAAATTTAATGTGCTATTTATTTTATGCTGATATGAACATCTACCGCTAGAGTCGTGAAAATACATTTTCATAATCTACAACACAGGAATAAAAATATTTAATCTAATTTTTCTCATTTATGCTAAGGGAATTTTGAACGGTAACGTACATTTTCATCTCAAAATTTAAAACATGAAAATAGATTTGGAGTTATCTTTGATAAAATATTTCCATGAAAACTCACAATTCACAACATAAAAATAACCAAGTTATTGTAAAATAGTTTTTAATGATATTGGTCTGGTATAATTATATAGCCATACTGTCACTATCAGATTCCAATTACTGATAACTTAGATGTTCTTTTCCAACAATCAAGAACGAAAATTTTACTAAATACGGCTTCCAAATCTCTTTTTAATAACGGAGACAAATTGCTGTATTTTAAATTTAACCATTGTGAAACATCATTTAAAATAAAATTTCTTTGAAAATTCAAGAGTAAAAAAACCCATTTTTTTTCTTTCCTTCATAATTATTTAGAAAATAGGAGAAGGACAAAACCTCGAAATAAACAAAACAAAAAAAAATTCTTCGTCACGAAAAAGTAGTCACATAAGATGTCTTTTGTCAGGACGTCGCAGTAAAGGAAAGAAAGCAAGTGAGACAACTCACGCAAATGCATTCGAATCTCGGTGCGGCAGTCATTTCTTTTTTTCGATTTCAAAATGGCTCCGCCTGAAGCACAACTGTTTAATGTGACTCATCTTTATTTTATGCTCTTTATATATACTAGAGATTTTTTGCGGTGAAGGGACAATGACAATATCCGGCCGGTACTGCAGGATGGATTATGAATATCATGAATATCGACAACGAGTATTTTGTGGCTATTTGTGCAAAAAAAATCACCCTGAATTCAGTAGTGTCAGTTTTGTGAATAAACGCGGAAGTTTTTTTCTTTACAGTTTGCATCCTGGGGAAGTTTTTTTCAGTAAAGCACGCTTAGAGTTTGGAGTGGAAAATACAAAAGAAATTCTCTTACAACGAACTGCTCATTGAAGGTTTGATGTATTTAAATTTCAACAGTCACCTGTTCTTTTATAATTTAGAAATTTGTATTTAACCCCTTGTCCGTAGAATATATTTAAGTGCCATAAATGGAAATTTTTTTCTCTTCAATTTTGTTCTATATTATCATCAAAATGTCAGAAATAGATTATTTTTGAAAAAAATTAAACGAAATAACTACTATTTCAGTATTTTCATATATATGGGAAATGTGTAATTTTTGCTAAAATTACAGCAAAATAAATCAAATGACATAATTTTCTAGATAAATATAATCAACTAATACAACAATGTTATTATCTATACGATTTGGTTTGGTTTGGAGCGCTATGGTCAGTTTGCATCCTGTGAAAGCACGCTCAGAGTTTGGACATTTTTATTATCATAAAAATGTCAGAAATAGATTATTTTTGAAAAAAAAAATTAAACGAAATAACTACTATTTTCAATATTTAACATATATGAGAAATGTGAATGGATTACAGTAATTTTTGATAAAATTACAGCAAAATAAATCAAATGACATACTTTTCTGGATAAATATAATAAACTAATACAACAATATTATTATCTGTATTATTTGGTTTGGTTTGGAGTGCTACGGTCTACATTTTGCAACACGATGGCTAATGAGACCGGGACCTATAGCTTAACACTCTTAGCGGTTCACACGTACAATTCCGCCAAACCGATCAAAGGGATTGTCACGTACAATTTTCGACCTCCAAAAATGCTCCGAAAATGGATTTACTGTACATTTCTGCCAGTGCTTTCCCCCATGAAGTTTTGCGGTATGAGGGTTAGGTCGATTGTTTAGGAACTGCACCCTTCTTTGACTAACATTTATTGAGGGATGCATCCCTCATATGATAGCTTTTCATGGCTTTGTAAATCTCTATTTCGAAGTATTTTGTTTTCGGTAACAGATGTATTTCTGATTGCACCACTTAAATATCTTGGATGACTTTCGTAAAAAAATACAACTAAGTCTCTCAAAGAATATTTTTATTTATACTTTTAGAATACATTATTTCTTATGGGATGATCTTCGAGACTTGACGAGCTTTATATGTATTAAAAATTAACAATCTATAATATCTATTTATATATCTATTTATAACCGGAAGTAAAGGGACAATAACGAGGGTGGGTTTCCCGTATTCCGTTCTAGTCGACTAAAGGTGCAGTAAAAAAATCATAGAACGCTTTGGCCACTGACATAGTAAACCTTTAGCGTATTTTTTGGAGACAAAAAGTTCCTCCATGTGTTCCACTCGGAGAGTTAAAGCCGATTCCGAATGGCTACGAACATCCATGCCACAGTTGGATTCGAACAAACAAACTCCGGTACCGAAGGCCAGCACCCTAATCAGTCGATCATCGTTCAGCTGTTATCTATATGAACTGTCATGAATTCCATTCTCCTCAGATTCCTTTGAATTTCATAAATCCTTTACAGTATCCGAGAAATTGCGAAAAATGGCGCGAAACTGGCTAGTTTTGCTGAGAAAGTATCTCTACTGGGGAAATGGCAAATTTAATATTATGCATTGGACGAACCGATTTCGGCTTTCACAAAATTGAAATACCATTTTTTTTTCTTCCCCGAACTCAAGTCGGGCTTTCCTAAATTGGCGCGTTTGCTTTTCCCGTATTCAGTTCAGGCGTCACAGGCAAGGAGTTAACCAATTAATGTAGTTAGCGTCACTAATAGTTTATTATTTTGGATCTAAACAAAGCAAAAGTAGATATAAATATTTAATGACTCTTTCTTGCTTAATATACCTTAACAAGCAGATTGAAAATTTGTGATTTCTTTATCTGATACATAAAAAACACATTTTCTTACGCATAATGTATTACTCTTAAGAAAAGATTAATCTATTCATTGGAAAATGTTATGGATGAGAATTTATACCATTAATTGCATTTTTAAACTCCTTTTTTACTCTAAAGGGAATCTTTTCCGCTATTAAAGCTGTGATGCAGAAATTTGAAAAGTAGAACTCCCATAAAGCCGATTAAAGATAAAAAAGAAAAAGAAAAGGAAAAAAGGCAATTACAGAACTTTTTTCTTTTCGCAAGATTTGAAAGATACTATTTTTTTACGATCATATTTGCTAATGTATCTTCTTTTCGGTTTAAAGCGATGATTCCAAGTACTGTCTGGAAGTCAAATCCTCTAAGGTTTCATTTTAACGACAAAAAACAGAACAGTTTTTTTTTATGTTGACAGAGCAGGCATTCTGTGAAATGCAAAGCAGTATTCTTTTCTTGAACACTACATAGTATTAATACGTAGGATCCACAACATTTCTTTTGTCAAATTTTATTTGAATGAAATATTCATAGCGCTAACCTAAAATTAATTTATTCTGCTTCTTAGAATTCCATTCTAAAATTTTTAAATTTTTTTTGCGGTAATTAATGCTTTTAAGACATATTTTTCTTTTTTACTTTAAGGTTTACTTTATAAATTCTCCTTTCTTTATTTATTTTCAGATTCTGCAAAATCAAGCTACTATTTGCATTTTTGTTCTGTTAGAAATGTAAAACAAGAGTCGGTAATGAACTTTGAGAAAATGAATAAGTATTCTTACTTTATATTCTATGTTAGCACAGAATTTTCGTTTTGCTGGACCTTACGTATGTAAAAAATTTCTTGGAAAACCCATTTATCATTATTAAGCTAAAAAGTGAAAATTAAAAAATTCTCAGAAAAATTTTCTCTTTGATATGTTTGATTTCTTTATAAAAACAACAGTTTGTGCTTCTCTTGAAGAGTTTATCTAATTATCATTTTTCTGTCACTGTCTTTTTATTGTATTACCAGTTTTTATATGTATTACTAGAGCATTAATTATTATTCATAGTTTGAAGAACTGTTTGTACATTATTCATTATCTGTAACTATCATAAATCTTTGATTTTCATGTTGTTGTAACAAAACATTTTCGCTTCCACATGCTTAATTTTACTGTCAAAATTACAAAAAACAATTCTTTAATTAACAGATTCATAAAAATTAGTAAATCCATGCATGTAGCTGATTTTTGTAACATATTTCTGTTTACCTTTCAATAATGCACTACAATTTCAAGTACTGATTTCGAAGTAATTTAATTTTTAATTTCTAACAGTGCTTACTACATGATCCTATTAATAAAAAAACAGAATTCAAGTACACCATCTAGTGCTACAATGCTAAATTAGATGGATGAATTTATATAAATATAAATTTAAAGTGCCATTTGGGTTTGATAAGAACATGATAAATAGGATTTAAAAACAGCTGATAAAGAATGATAACGCAAATATTTTCGAATTTTTTTTTCGTCTTTTTTCATGCATTATTTATGGAAGGTATTAAAAACATTTCTTAATAAAAAGTAAGGAAAAAATATAAAGGTAATAGATAGGGATTATTCTTTCTCTGTTGGTGAAAAATTCAAGAAATCTCTATACTTAAAATATTTCTATATTTTTATATTAAATAAGAAAAATATAATCCTTCTATACGAATATTGAAACTGAACTTGTTCAATAAATTTAAGATGAACTTTTATTTTACAATATTAAGTTAACTTTGTCATTTTAAAAAGAAACCAATAATAAGTACTAAAGGATTAGTAATTTTCTTAAAAGTTAAATATTAGACGTGACTAAATAACAAATATATTAGACGGATAAGTAAGGTTTTTGTAAGATTTAACGGTATCAAACTAATGAGTAATTTATAAAAGACTCTTCTGGTATGAGGCTGGATTATTAATTGTTATTAAATCCTTAATACTTATTCATAATTTTTGGTTGTAGGCATACGTGCATTGTTATAGAGGTTTCTTTATGATAAAATGATGCAGTAAATACTTACTTATACTTATTCACAATAATACTTATTCATAATACTTATAAATACTTATTCATAAATACTTATTAAATACATATTTATAATTTGAAAAATCAATGAATAAGTATCATTATATAATAAGTATCATATAATCATTGAATAAGTATTTCACAATTTGAAATTATGGAACACTTACTCATAATTTTTGGTTGTAGGCATATGTGCATTGTTATAGAGTTTTTTTTTTATTATAAAAGGATGTAGCGAATGATGAATGAATTTCATGTCAAAGCCAATGTTTTGAACCTAATAAAATTTTAATTATTTGGCATTGTTTCATATTTTTAGGTTTTCAAATCACATATTAAAAACAAGCAGTTAAAACCTTAAGGCTGAACAAAGAAATAATCAAAATGATTTAATTATGATTTCCGAGGTATATATATATATATATATATATTATAACAATAAAAATGTTAAGAATAAAGGCAGTCTAAAAGAAACTTTCCTGCTGTTTACCTTTAAAGTTATCTACTCTATAAACCTTTCAGGCTCAGTATGTTTTTAAAGACTGCATTTTCACTTATCTTTATTAACACAATTAAATCAATAAATTCTTTGAACTGAAAAATTGAAAGAATTTTGTGGGTTGAAAGTTTTAGAGATTCTATAGACCTAATAAGTCATTACACTTAACTATTGATGAGCTAGTTATTATAGTTATAGGTTAGATATTACAGATATTTTAGTATCCTGTATAAGTGTTAACCTCTGACGAAGTCTAATCCTGATACTAAACTTTACATGGTACTAAAACTTTACGCCTGGCATCCAAGTTATCGGGTTTATACATAGAATTTTATAACTTTCATATTACTGTACCCTAGACAAATACATTCTCTTTCATCTTTCACTTTAATTTATCGAATATGTATAACACTCTGAGGTTTACATAATCTACATTTCATCCTATAATTACTGTGTAAGGGTTAACTGCTGACAAAGTTTAATCCTGGTACTAAACTTTACGTGATTCTAAAACTTTACGCCTGGCATCCAAGTTATCGAGTCTATACATGGAATTTTATAACTTTCATATTACTGTATCCTAGACAATTACATTCTCTTTCATCTTTCAGTTTAATTTATCGAATATGTATAACACTCTGAGGTTTACATAATCTACATTTCATCATATAATTACTGTATAAGTGTTAACTGCTGACGAAGTTTAATCCTGGTACTAAACTTTACGTGATACTAAAACTTTACGCCTGGCATCCAAGTAGGTAAGTCTATACATGGAGTTTTATAACTTTCATATTACTGTACCCTAGACAAATACATTCTTTTTCATCTTTCACTTTAATTTAGCGAATATGTATAACATTCTAAGGTTTACATAATCTACATTTCATCATATAATTACTGTATAAGTGTTAACTGCTGACGAAGTTTAATCCTGGTACTAAACTTTACGTGATACTAAAACTTTACGCCTGGCATCCAAGTATGTAAGTCTATACATGGAGTTTTATAACTTTCATATTACTGTACCCTAGACAAATACATTCTCTTTCATCTTTCACTTTAATTTAGCGAATATGTATAACACTCTAAGGTTTAAATAATCTACATTTCATCATGCAATTACTTGAATCACACGCCCACTGGTTAAATACAGACTCCTCTGAAAATAGTTGACGTAATGTCCAACGTGAATGATTCCAATAATAAAACATATAAGGTTCCAAATAAGGCGAGTAAGAGTCCTAAATAAGAATAAAATTATCAAGTGTGTAAAGGTTTTCGAGCATGCATGCAGTAGTTCATTACTTCCCTGATCAGAGATAATGGCTCCTCTTTACCGCCATTCAAAGCATTCATAATTATTCAATTTCCATCGTCAGAAGTATTAATCATCTTCTTTGAAATCGCTGTTCATAAATTCATTGCTATGTTAAGTTTATTAAAGCACTCAACTTATTTTGTAACCTACAATTGGCTTAACTTGTTTTTTACATTACTCTTATTTTATATTTTATATAAAATAGCTCTGGTATTTCTCATTGTTTTTATTCTTAATTCATACTTTAGTGTATACATAAATGTATGTATGTATGAAAGAAATGGCTCAGACGCTTAGGAAGAAGTTTTAAGTACACCAATAAACATTTGTACAATTCGATTGAACATTTAACTTTGTGTATTTGAATAGGTGTTAATACATCTGAAGGAAACAAGTACTTATTATTAATTAGATCATTGTCTATAATTTATTATTAAATTAAAACGCCTCTCTGATACAAATAAACCATCTATAGCAGAAGTAAAGATTTTTTTAAATATTTTCCACAACTATTTCAGAGTATTTTCAGTTTAATTTTTCAGAGTGACAGTTCATTATATGAGAAAATGCTCCCTAACATAACTCATAAGAGACAGGGAGTTCCTTGATGAGAAATGAGTCAGCTATAGACAGATTGCAGACAGACGCAAATATTAACTATAAATTTCTTCCTCGTGTAACACTGTTCTCTCCTACTAAGTTTCATCTTTAGCTAGATAATGCTAAAGATGAAATGAGAATACTAATGAGAAAATGCTCCCTAACATAACTCATAAGAGACAGGGAGTTCCTTGATGAGAAATGAGTCAGCTATAGACAGATTGCAGACAGACGCAAATATTAACTATAAATTTCTTCCTCGTGTAACACTGTTCTCTCCTACTAAGTTTCATCTTTAACTAGATAGTGCTAAAGATCAAATAAGAATGCTAATGAGAAAATGCTCCCTAACTTATGATAAGAAACAGGGATTTCCTTGATGAGAAATGAGCTGTAGACAGACTGCAGACAGACACAATTATACATTTCTTCCTCGTGTAACACTGGTCTCTCCGACTAAGTTTCATCTTTAGCTAGATAATGCTAAAGATGAAATGGGAATACTAATGAGAAAATGCTCCCTAACATAATTCATAAGAGACAGGGAGTTCCTTGATGAGAAATGAGTCAGCTATAGACAGATTGCAGACACACGCAAATATTAACTAAAATATAAATTTCTTCCTCGTGTAACACTGTTCTCTCCTACTAAGTTTCATCTTTAGCTAGATAATGCTAAAGATGAAATGAGAATACTAATGAGAAAATGCTCCCTAACATAATTCATAAGAGACAGGGAGTTCCTTGATGAGAAATGAGTCAGCTATAGACAGATTGCAGACACACGCAAATATTAACTAAAATATAAATTTCTTCCTCGTGTAACACTGTTCTCTCCTACTAAGTTTCATCTTTAGCTAGATAATATACATAAAGCAGCTATCAGTTTCTAAATGACTCTTAGCAATTGATTATGCATTAAAAAATCGGCAAGATAAAAAGAAAAACTCCATTTCACCCAGAAGAAGTTTCTTCCCCTACTTTCTGCAATAATGAAAAATATTCGAGCCCATTCACTTTCACGGGATTGAAATTTCGAAACGGAAGCGAGTGGTTCGTGTTGTTATTCTTCTCGATGTTATCAAATACAGCCGCGCGAACAAAGGCGAGATTCAGCTTCTTTATTCGGATCTCTTTTTGTACTTGATCAAAAGTGAGAGGGAATTTGATGACTAATCAACGAGACGTATTGTGAAGGGGTGAGGGAGGGAAAAAGAGTGCAGTTCGATGAAGGATGAGGAGCAAGCCTTCGACCTTGACCAGAACAGAATGAAAGATGAAGTTTCCGAGAAAGATGGTGTACCCCGAAAAGGAATCGATCTGCCTGTTACTTAACGCTCTGAAGGAGAAAACAGTTTGCGGTAAAACTTTTTTATGCAAGCTTCTCTATTTAAGGCGACAAGAGACCCTTACATCTTAGTTTGTAAGATATTCAACTTTTAATGGACATTTTTTAGGGGATAAAGAGATCTATCAGAGGACAGAATTCAACTAAATATATGAAAAGATTTTTAACCTGAAGAAATCAATGCAGATATACATTTTATAATCAAATAAAAATTTCCAGATTAATGATTATTTTACTTCGTTAAAACTATTTTTTATTGTACAACCATATTTTAAAACTTAAAAAGTTCTAGTTTCACAGATTTGTTTCGAATTAGTGACTATAAAATGTTTTAGATGCATTCTGGCCTTTCCATAGAAACGGGTGTGACACATTAAACTACTTTTTACCCCTTTTTTTCTATGAAAAATATAATATTTCAAATATATATTTTTTGTGAAGCAATTATAATACCCAAAGAAAAATTTGCCACAAATAAGGATTTTCTTTTTGTTCTTTATGTGTTTAAATAATTATAAATATGTTGTTACGGGTGTGACAGTTATAACTGTCACACCCGTAACAGCATATTTATATATTTTTTAAACATGTAAAGAAACGGAAATTCTTTATTTTTTGAAAAAATCCTTCCTTAGGTGTTATATTTGCTTCACAAAAAATATATATTTGAAATATTATATTCTTTACAGAAAAAGTGATAAAAAGTAGTTTAATGTGTCACACTCGTTTCTATGGAATGAACGATTACTTTTTGTCAGTCTTTCTCAGTTTTTTGGACATTATCTATTATTTGTTTTCAATAAAACTTGCATGTTTTTTTTAAGTTGCAAAATATTTTCTCGAGCACAGAGGGTTTAGTATAGTAAAATAACAACAATGTAAACTACGAAACAATATGTAATTTGAAATCATTGTCATTCATCAATTGTATTAAACGTAAGTTAAAATCGATTCTCACTTTTGTTTTTATATAAACGCTAACCATATCCTAAAATATAATTGACTAATATATCGCATACTAGAAATATTTTTAATAAATGTTGTTGAAAGACTCTTTTTTCAAAATTACTTTGTGCTTTAATCAAAAAATTTTTTCCTCCTAATTTTTAGTATTGTATGCTTGTACAAACTATATTTATGCTTATTTAAAGATTGTAGTTAAAAGTTAAATATTTTAAAACTGAGATACAAGATCCTTTGTTCCCTTAATAGGAGCATAAATAATATTATTACTTAAAACATGTAGGATATTAAAACAAACGAAATAAGAATGTTAGATTAAGTACTGAACATCTTGATAAAAAAGAGTTTTTCAACAACATTCATTAAAAACGTTCTCAGTGCATTGCATATTACCAAATTACTTTCATTATTTTTTGTTGTTTCAAAGTATTAAACTCTCTGCAACCCGAGAAAATATTTTAAATATAATAAAACTTACACAATATTTTTAATATAATAGAATGTACCGTGTAATTCCGAACAGACATTAAATAGACAGTACTCAGAAATTAGAGAAAGATTGTGAAGCAATAGGTACAGTCAAACTTTAAAAATGTTAAGTTTTGACATAAGAGTGAATGACAAGGAAAAAAATACAGATTTCAATGGAATAAAATAATTATTCTCTTGCAAAATTTTGGTTTAAATAGAAAGTTTGTCGCTAGTTTAACATTTTCTGGCAAAAAAAAAAAAAAAAAATGTTTAGTGTTTTTCTATCAAAACCATGATTTTGAAAGTTCCCTAAAACTTCCGACTGCAATTACGTTACGTCTGAAGTAAAATATTTACTTTTATATGCGTTTGAGCAAACTAAAGGGCGTCATGTGCAATACGCATAATTATGTTAAGTGCAATAAGCCGCACTAAATATAGAAAACAAATATTGCGCTATTTTTCGCGTTTATTAAGGTACAAATAATCCCTAAAATGTTTTGCCGCTGAAACAAAAGCATTAAAACATCAACCCTTTTTAAGCATTTTATTGTACACGAATATTGTCCATTGCATAAATACAGCCTTATTATAATAGGAAATGATCTTAAGAAATTGCTACAAATGATAAAGGCATTTAATCTTATATAGTAATTAATTTCTTTAAAGAATAAAAGCTAACATGGACAAGAAATTTTACAAAGAATTTCTTTTTGCCTTTTAAAATTTTTAACATGGATCTTATAAGATGATTACCTTTTCAACATAGTTTTTAATAACAGATTATACCAATCATTCTGAAAGTGGTTCCTACGAACCTTAGGGGTCCGTGTTACCCTTAGGGTACGTGGTGCATAAAAAGTGATTTGGTGGTGAGTGGAAAACGTTTAGGAATATACTGAAAGTTTATATATAAAGTAAAATAATTGTGATACATTTTCAGTTTTGTTAAAGTAAATAACAATAAAAAATAACTTTTTGACTGTTCATTTGAAACAAGAGGAAGATTTTCTTGATTATTATCAGCAATTAATGAACTAAAGACCTTAACCTTAATTAAAAAGTGCTTTTATAATTAATAAAACAAGATAATATTAGTAAAGGTAAAAATACTTCTAAATATCAAAATGTTTTATTTATATTTAATATTTTCTGTACTATTAAAAACATCAGAGTTAAAGTTTTATTTTTTTTTTACTTTACAGTTGCTGAGCCATGGTCGGCAAAGGCAGCGTTCTCGTATCTGAAAGGTTGCCGGCTTAAGATCCGCCGTGTTCGCTAAAGGTGACTGGGGCAAGTAAAATATGTTCGAAGTCACAAAGTCGTCCAAGTTTTCAAACGATACCTCTCGGGTTGGCAGTCCAAGCCTGGGGTCTTCTGCTTGGTCCCTGTTTCTAAATTACGAGGACCCTCGCTGGGGTAATGTTACTCGCGTCCGTCGCACACCTTAAGCTACAAGTGCTCCTCGGGTAATGTTAAATGAGTAACAATTTCGCAGACATGTCAAGGCGTTAGGATAATGTCTGTATCGTCTGCTGCGTAGAAAAAAACTTTATAGTTGCTTATTTCAAGCGGGGGCTAAATGCAAAGTGTTTTCTATGAGAAGGGTTTCGTGGGGAAAATTGTAAGCCATAGTTTTAACTCAATGGAAAGAAGGGTAATAATAAAGTTAATAAAATATAGGTTAATACCACAAGCTTTTGCTATTAAGGTTCTCTTTGTTGTCGAAATATTATTAAGAATTGCATCAAACGACATTATTGTTATCCTCCTCGCTGAAGCTAATAACCAAATAAAATTAGTTGTGACAACAAGAGGATTTTTATTAGATGCCACTTGTCTGATACCGCTGTATCTCATCTAATCTAGGAAGATACTTTTTTGGTATTTATTCTACAAATAACTATCACTCGGAACAATATAACAAAAAACAGAGCTAAATTTGCATGTTTAAATATTGAAGAACACAAGGAAGCATTCCAGGTACTCTTTGAAAATAAGGCGCAGACCCATCGTAGTTATTTATTCTATTCTTTTTGGATAACTTTTGTTTCAGGAAAATGCTTTTTCGGCTCCATTAATGCTATTAATTTAAATCTATCTCCATTATTTTATGAATTATTAAACATTAAAATGTCTGTGTTCTGTTGAATAAATTAATTTTTTCTGCATATTCTAGTTCTAGGGTGGACTGTAATTGATTACGAAACAGTAGTCAGTTGCGTCGAAGGGAAGGAAGGTGGTCTGTAGATTGTAGTGTGTATAAGCTGTAGTCAATTTCACGCCTGGTACGGTCAGGCATGTAAGTACCCACGGCGGT
>CM063510.1:138430723-138455723 GCA_032207245.1 Pardosa pseudoannulata
ATTCATTTCATAAAAATATAGTATAACAATCTCACAATAACGTGAAAATATAAGGTGGCAATATGTACATTTCTTCAAAGAAATTAAAAGTTGGATTCATATATATAAAATTCACTGAATTAATCCTTCGTTGTGAGCATTTCAAAAATATTCTTAGTAATAAGTTATACTTATCTGGAATAATAATGAATAATCAAAGAGGAAATTTTATGCAAACAATGTATTTTTGCATAAAAATTCATTGAACGTAATTCATTGTACGTAACTGAATGTAATAAAAATTAATTGAACAAATTGATTGAACGTAAAAGACAAAGAGAATGTTTTAATAATATAACTTTCGAAACGATTTCGTAAAATTTAAAGTTGTTGTTCCACGTACTAGATTTGTACTGTACGTGAAATAATATAATTTATCATGAAAATAGATTAATTTAAACATTAAAAATGTTATTCAATTTTAAAATTCAAGCTTATTTAAAATTAGAAAAATTAAGAGAGTAAAAATTATATTCTCTTTTCCTAATAATATTGTAACTATTGTTGATTTTTTGATGATACATATTCATTAAGCTTATTACTTTCTCTCTCTCGGGTAATGTAAAACATTTATATTCAAACTTAAAAATTCAAGCTTGTTTAAAACTAGAAAAAATAAAAGAGTGAAAATTATATTCTCTTTTCCTAATAATATTGTGACTATTGTTGATTTTTGATTATATCTTCAATTTAAATCCTTTAACCATTCAGTTCAAATCAGGAACAGAATACAATTTATTCATTAATACGATAACTTAATTGATACATATTCCTTAAGCTTATAACTTTCTCTCGGATAGTGTAAAATATTTATATTCAATTTTAAAAATTCGAGCTTGTTTAAAACTAGAAAAATTAAGAGAGTGAAAATTATATTCTCTTTTCCTAATAATATTGTGACTATTGTTGATTTTCTGATTATCTCTTCAATTTAAATCTTTTAACCATTCAGTTCAAAGCAGGAACAGAATACAATTTATTCATTATTGCGATAACTTAATTGATACATATTCATTAAGCTTATAACTTTCTCTCGGATAGTGTAAAATATTTATATTCAATTTTAAAAATTCGAGCTTGTTTAAAACTAGAAAAATTAAGAGAGTAAAAATTATATTCTCTTTTCCAAATAATATTGTGAGCATTGTTGATTTTCTAATTATCTCTTCCATTTAAATCTTTTAACCATTCAGTTCAAAGCAGGAACAGAATACAATTTATTCATTATTGCGATAACTTATTTGATACATATTATCTAAGCTTATAACTTTCTCTCGGATAGTGTAAAATATTTATATTCAATTTTAAAAATTCGAGCTTGTTTAAAACTAGAAAAATTAAGAGAGTGAAAATTATATTCTCTTTTCCAAATAATATTGTGACTATTCTTGATTTTCTGATTATCTCTTCCATTTAAATATACATATTCATTAAGCTTATAACTTTCTCTAGGGTAATTTAAAATATTTATATTCAATTTTAAAAATTCGAGCTTGTTTAAAACTAGAAAAATTAAGAGAGTGAAAATTATATTATCTTTCCCTAATAATATTGTGTCTATTCTTGATTTTCTGATTATCTATTTAATTTAAATCTTTTAACCCTTCAGTTCAAAGCAGGAACAGAATACAGTTTATTCATTATTGCGATAACTTAATTGATACATATTCTCTAAACTTATAACTTTCTCTCGCGTAATGTAAAAATGTAACCGAACATGTAAGTTTTCATTGATCGTATCTTATATATATGTAAATCAGTGCAACCATAAGCAATTGATTCAGAAAACTTCACTGGTGTTGCATAGTTCCCCTTCTGTCTCGAATATTCCATAGTTAAGATATGATTTTATACGTTTGGGATCTGCCCTATTTACTTAGAAAGAAAACTACATTCCCGTTTCCATAAGTAGGCCATTCTTGTATAGGGCAAATGTCCCAATCACTTTGTTTGATTTAGCACGTTCCATTACATTATTAGAAATTCTGTTTTGTCGCTAGTGTGAATAAATATTTGCTTTCCTTATATTTATACTAGACGGAAAATATATCTTTCTACGAACATAGGCTTCTATTTAAATAGTGGAAATTAAAAAGATACATAAATAGCCTTTTAAGATTTTTTTTCCTAGACGGAAATATATTCTAGGACAGAAAGACTATATTTAGAACTGAATGGTAAGCCAATACATGTTAACACCTAGTGTATATTTAAGAAGAATCTCGTTTCTCTTCGTATTTGATTTTATGAAATAAATTTCCTTCTACCTAAAATATGCCGCTTGAAGTGTATAAAGGTTATAGATTCACGCTTTCTAGATTCAGGTTTGACTTTCATTGTGGAGACATCCTCATATGGGAAAATGTCGAACTTTTATATCTTGATGGATAAACATTTTTCTAGAGCGGGTCATAAAACAAAAAAAAATATTAAAGATACGTATAATTAATTCTAAAATCTACTGTATTTCAAGAATTTAGTGTACTTAATATATTTTAAGAATTACAAATAAATTTGACGTTCTTGTATACTAATAATTAAAACTTTACACTATTTTCTCGTATATAATATGCATACATACATACATTTATACATATGTATATACACACATATATACACACACACATATATATATATATATACATATATATACATATATATATATATATATATATATATATATATATATATATATATATATATGTACATATATACTATATATATGTACATGTGTGTGTATATATATACTACACACAACACACATATATATCTTATATGATTTATAACATATATATATATATATATATATATATATATATATATATATTTATATATATATATATATATATATATATATTATATATTATATATATATATATATATATAAATATATATATATATATAATATATATATATATATATATATAAAGAGAGAGAGAGAGAGAGAGAGAGAGAGAGAGAGAGAGAGAAAGAGAGAGGGAGATAGATAGATAGATAGATAGATAGATAGATAGATAAATAGATAGATAGATAAAGAGAGAGAGAGAGAGAGAGAGAGAGAGAGAGAGAGAGAGAGAGAGAGAGAGAGAGAAATAGTAGAAATAGTATAGTATACAAGAGTTTTATATGAATGAACAAATTCAGGATAATTTGATTATATCACTTTGTAAATAAATGATGCATATATTAATTACTTTAGATTGTAGCATGTAAATTAAATTTTAAAACTTTTACAAACGCAATAACATTTTCATGTCTATTCATCTTTAAGAACTCGAAACTCTGAATCAACTTTACATTTTTAGTAGACATTTTGGGGCTTGAAATATTGTATGTATATCAACAATAACCCAAAAAAGCACCAGCAACACTTTATTTTGTAATAGTTTCACAACTTTTCAAGATGTCACTATCTTTTTGCAATCTTTTTATATGAAATAAGCAGTAATGTTAGAAATTGAGCTTAGAGAGAAGCTTAGAGAGTGGTGTTTAAATTCCACTTGCGCTTAAATTCATCTGTATCGGATTTTTCTTGTTAACGAAAAATAATCTACATATATCTATGTTTGCGAATTCACAGACTTCCTCAGCATTTGAAACCTCCTACAATGACACGGGATGGAGTTTAAATTCCAGTGGAGCTTAAATTCATCTGTATTGGATTTTTCTTGTTAACGAAAAGAAAAAAATCTACATGTCTCTATTTTTGCCAATTTACAGATTTTCTCAGCATTTGAAACCTCTTACAAGAATCATTACAAGGATCCTGTTGAATAAATTAATTTTTTCTGCATAATCTAGTTCTAGTGGGGACTGTAATGGATTACGAACAGTAGTCAATTACGTACCAGGGAAGGAAGGAGGTCTGTAGACTTTAGTGCGTATACACTTTAGTTATTTTCACGCTTGGTACGGGCAAGCATGTTGGCATCCACGGTGATTATTGCAAGTGTACCCCATTTTGATGCTTAAAATCTCAAAATAATGAAAAATTTTATAAAATAATGAAGAATTATTAAATAATGAAGAAATGTTTATGAATTATTAAACATCGCAATAGCTACTGTAGATGTCTGTCTAGTTACCACCTCTTACCTGGCGTGAAATCACTACTGTCTTACAGTCCAGAAGGGCGTAGATGTGGAATTTCATTGACAACAGCCACAGAACTTCTTGAATGAGTATAGCCATTAATGATTATACTCATTAATGGGCCATTAAATTATTGATTTAAATCTATCGCAATTATTTTATGAATTATCAAAAATAAAAATGTCCGTGTTCTTTTATAGACATCCCGTATTACCATGGAAAATTTCAGCTCAAATGGAGGTCGGGAAGTTGGAAAAAATTGACTACCAGATTTGCACCTTGAGAAACATGCTGTGCAAATAAATTAAGTAACAGCATGCAAAAGTTATAAAACAAGTTTTTGTGTTTAAGGTAAGAAATGCAAAAATAAATAGTCTTGACATTCAAAATTTGAGATATTTCAACCTGTGTCAACAAGTAGTGTCTGACAGCATGACGAAGCCTGAGATACGGACATGTAATTAAATGACCTTCACCACCCCTAATTGCGAAACAATTCTAAGCTAAAACACTTGATCTAGAAGACAAAAAACTCGATTCCGTGGAGAAATAATAGTTTCCTAAGATCTTTTTTCAATTCAATCCTGGTAAAGCTGCACGCTTTTATAATCTTTTTTTCCTTTTATAAAAATACGCATGAAAACAAGTTAGTAAATTGCATTTCCGTACCTAGTAGAAAAACTTGATTTGAATGAAATTCCCGAAAAGTGAATAATGTACGCAATCAATTGTGTTTTGAATGTATTAAATTACCTTTCATTTCCGTGTAAATACTTTACACGCAATATTTTTTTAAAACACGAGTTTTTTACTCTTTGCGTAGCAAATATATTGCAAACCAATGAATACCTAAAATAGGTATTTTCATAAACATTAGAATAAATAAAGTATTTTAATAATATGAACTTTTATTAAATGTATCTGTCCATAATAACTGAATAAAGAGTGGAAATAAACACAGATGTACTTTAAATTTAAAGATCTCACAATCAGAGACAAAATACTTTTTCAACTACTATTGATCTTACCATAACATAATAAAGTAGTTACATTTTTAAATCTTGTTAAAATGAAATATTTCTTTCTACATAGTACTGTTTTAATTTTCCTAAGAGCAGTTTTTTCTTAATTATGTCTATGATCTATTATTTCTAGTAATTTTTATCAATTTCCAAATTAATCAAAATAGAAATATTATGTATTTCTCTTATTAGCTAATAGGTATATTTTAACTTTATTTCTTTAAACTGAATTTGTTACTCTGTTTCATTACTTATCATCCATTATTCTTATTTAGTTTAGATAATTGGACTAATGGAATTATTTTATGGATAAACTATCGTAAATATATTTTTCAAATTCTTACCAATAACCAATAATTTACAGAAAAAGAAAGTCATTGCCTTTGATAAATCACAGCCATTGCAGGTCAATATATAAATGACAGAATCTAAATAAATTTTAATTACTTGTCTATGATCTATTATTTCTGGTAATTTTTATCAATTTCCAAATTCATCAAAATAGAAATATTATGTATTTCGCTTATTAGCTAATAGGTATATTTTAACTTTATTTCTTTAAACTGAATTTGTTACTCTGTTTCATTACTTATCATCCATTATTCTTATTTAGTTTAGAGAATTGGACTAATGGAATTATTTTATGGATAAACTATCGTAAATATATTTTTCAAATTCTTACAGATAACCAATAATTTATAGAAAAAGAAAGTCATTTCCTTTGATAAATCATAGCCATTGCAGGTCAATATATAAATAACAGTACCTAAATATATTTTAATTACAAATTTAACGCCCATTTATGATTGGGAAAGCGTAGGGTAGGTGAAAGAAATATTTTAATTTCTCAAAGAACTCAGAAATTATGAACAATATAAACATTTTGTTTATTTGTGAGAGAAAATGCTTTCATCCGAAAAATAAAGATTTATTTTAATCCAAATTATATCCGCAATTGTTGCAAAGAAATTATCCCGTTAAATAAAATTAGATAAGTGTTAATTGTGTTTTCCAGTTAAAACACAAATGATTTTTTATATAAAATCTCTAATCTGCATAAAGATTAAAAATGAAATATAATGTTAAATAGAACTTAAGGACTAGAATAAGGCTTATGAAACGCAATGTTAAAGAGAACAATTTTACTTAGGAAATATTTAAAGGATTCCATTAGCTAATAAAACCAACTTGATGCTTCTAGAAATAAAGTTCTCTTAGAATAATAATAGAAAAGCTTTTCCCTTATTAATTTATTTTAATTATCTATAATGTATAAAAACAGATGGGATTCTTTTCTCTGGTTTTACAATTAGAGAGTTAAAATTCTGCTGCTATATTTAGCATTTATCTTGTGTACATTTCTCGGAGAATTTTATCCAGGACTATCCATTATGCTTCATGAATATTTAACGAGAAATAGAAATCTGTACCCTTTTTTCAGCTTTATTTACAACGTCATCCATAAGTGATATCAAACATAAACTTCATAGAAATGTATTGGTCAAAAATAATTTTTAAAATTGTTCTTTTAATTTTTAACACATTGTGTGCTGGTAGATTTAGCAGTGGATTTATTTCAAACCAAATCAAAGTCGCAATTGTTGAAAAGAAATTATACCATTAAATAAAATAAGTGTTAATTGTATTTTCCAATTAAAACATAAATGATTTTTTATATAAAATCTCTACTCTTTGACGTTTAATTATCCAAATCAATATAGTGGTTCTCTTTTCATCTTAACAGGTGCAATTTTTCTCATATTTGTTTATATAACCATGCATTTCAAGCCACTTATTAATAAAGTTCATCATTCACTGGGATGTATAAAACGATATTAAAAAGGCTATCGATATTAATACAGATTTCTAAATTACTGAATAAATATCGCCAAGAGAAAGAAGTGCGGAAATAAAGTTCAATAGAATGGTTTACCAATACTTTTCAAAACAAACTAAAAGAGTTTTTTTCCGACTGTTTACGTAAAAAATTACGTAAAAACAGTTTGTCTAAGTTGTGAGTATCGATTTTACATCCGACAGCTTTTAATTAGGATCCTTAATGATTATCTATAATTGCAGAATAAATATAGCATAGATGGATAAATATACAGTCTGTTCCATCAGAGCGTGTCGTCTATTTCTCTGAAAATACAAACGAATTAGTTAAAAATAAATTTGCACCATGTAGTATGCATATTAAATTGAAATGCATTTCACCTAATAAGTTATCCAGTCCCCATTATTATTGATTATTCAAGAATCACTTTATCATTCAATTTTGACGTTGAGCGGCGTTTACCCCGTTCCAATAGGTCGTCAGCATTTTGTACCACTTTATAACGTGCTACCCACCTCTTGAGAGGCGACTCCGACTTTCTCATGTACCAGGCTGCAGCTGCACAAGACATTTTGGGTCCTTTTGGATGGTTACACAGAAGCACTGCCCCAAAACGGCTCGCATAGGCGGCACTCATTTTGGAATTGTTGATTTAAACTCAGCAAAATAAATCGAATAAAGAATATAACCATAAAGCATTCTTCTCTGTTTGAAGAACACGTGCAATTAAGCCGGTATCGGCGCGCTATCTATTGACGAAGCTATGAGCGACACGCTCTTATCGAACAGACTCTACCACCAAAAATTATCATATAATATAAATCAAATATATAGACTTTAATATGTAAAAAACACTTTACTTTTGATTTTAAAAACATATATGTGATATTTAAAAGCATTCTAGATAGGCTAAGTACACAGATTTTGAATCTTATGATGTCTTTTATGGCAAAGAATTAAAGTTAATTGACATATCTCTAAAGTAGACCATGCAATATGGAACACGAAAAAAACATCTTAACTGGTAACACAGATACAGTACACAGATTAAGTAAGTACACAGATTTTGAATCTTATGATGTCTTTTATGGCAAAGAATTAAAGTTAATTGACAGATCTCTAAACTAAACCATGCAATATGGAACACGAAAAACACATCTTAACTGGTAACACAGATACAGTACACAGATTAAGTAAGTACACAGATTTTGAATCTTATGATGTCTTTTATGGCAAAGAATTAAAGTTAATTGACAGATCTCTAAACTAAACCATGCAATATGGAACACGAAAAAAAACATCTTAACTGGTAACACAGATACAGTACACAGATTAAGTAAGTACACAGATTTTGAATCTTATGATGTCTTTTATGGCAAAGAATTAAAGTTAATTGACAGATCTCTAACGTAAACCATGCAATATGGAACACGAAAAAAAACATCTTAACTGGTAACACAGATACAGTACACAGATTAAGTAAGTACACAGATTTTGAATCTTATGATGTCTTTTATGGCAAAGAATTAAAGTTAATTGACAGATCTCTAAAGTAAACCATGCAATATGGAACACGAAAAAAACATCCTAACTGGTAACACAGATACAGTACACAGATTAAGTAAGTACACAGATTTTGCATCTAATGATGTCTTTTATGGCAAAGAATTAAAGTCAATTGACAGATCTCTAAAGTAAACCATGCAATATGGAACACGAAAAAAACATCTTAACTGGTAACACAGATACAGTACACAGATTAAGTAAGTACACAGATTTTGAATCTTATGATGTCTTTTGTGGCAAAGAATTAAAGCTAATTGACAGATCTCTAAAGTAAACCAGTATGGAATACGAAAAAAACATCTTAACTGGTATAAAAAAGATAATTTACTGGATGTTACAGGCGCTAACTTATTTTTTGAATCAGCCGAAAAAATATGACATAATATATGGTAGATGTATAAAATTTATCACTGCGGTGAATCTGAATACCACAATGTTAAAAAAAAATTAATTTGAAGAAGAGAAATTGCATTGCCAATCTTGATTTCCTTCAGTAATATTTCGCGTAGTCTAAGAATACAAAAATAGAACAGGATTATCTTTCCCATCAATTTTGACAAATCCCAGGGCAAGCTTACTTAAGAATTCTATTCTAAGTAAAACTATGGGTAAAAGCAATATTCCCTCTTTATCTTTTTAAACTTTTGAAGTTATAAGCAAAGGCCATGCTTTACTAGACGAAGCTTTAAGTTTCTTTAAAAAATAGATTTTGAATTACTGATAGATAAAGACACAGATTTTGCTAAGTACACAGATTTTGAATTTTATGATGTCTTTTATGGAAAAGTATTAAAGTTAATTGACAGATCTCTAAAGTAAACCATGCAATATGGAACACAAAAAAAAACATCTTAACTGGTATTCGTCAGTAAGAGAAAAAAGATAATGTACTGGATGTTACAGGCGCTAACTTTTTTGAATCAGCCGAAAAAATATGACATAATATATGTGGGTAGATGTATAAAATTTATCACTGAGATGAATCTGAATATCACAATGTAAAAGAAAATAATTTAATGACGAGAAATTGCATTGCCAATCTTGATTTTCTTATGTAATATTTCGCTTAGTCTCAGAATACAAAAATAGAACAGGATTATCTTTCCCATCAATTTTGACAAATCCCAGGGCAAGCTTACTTAAGAATTCTATTCCGAGTAAAACTATCTGTAAAAGCAATATTCCCTCTTTATCTTTTTAAACTTTTGAAGTTATAAGCAAAGGTCATGCTTTACTAGACGAAGCTTTAAGTTTCTTTAAAAAAAAATAGTGCAGTAAAGTTTGAGACAGAAAAGAAACAAGTTTATTATGAACGTCATTTTCGGTTAAAGCTGTCACTTTTGTTTGCTCTAGTCGGAGATTCCCTACAGAATTTTAAAATAAAGTGGAAAACTGTGGGAAGGTTAAACAAGTATGAAATTCAAAATCATTGAATCTCGGGAGAAAATGAGTTTGGAAAAGCAAAGAAAGTTTTCTTAAAAGTAAATCTGTGACAAAAAAAAAAAAATTATCTACAGCAAATAATGTTGAAATTTTAATGAAATCTTGAATGTTGAATAATGATATTTCACGTCTATTCAGTATCAAATTTTTGTATGCATACTTGAAAATATCGTATATCACTTTTTATACCTTTCCAAATTATAAAAGTTTATAATTATGTATTTTTAATTCACAGTATTTATTTACTTGGCGAAAACTTAACTTATCTATCTCATACATATTAGAAGATTTTACTTAGAGGAAAATGCCTTTTTCCTCAAGAATCTTAAATGAATTAATATGTAAAACTCAATTGTGAAATATCACAAAAGTCTTGAGAATTTATAGTAATTTTTGTATGTATATATCTGCTATAAAGAAAATCTTGAAATTTTCATAAAAATATACTTCAATTCTTGTTTTTTAAAAAATCAATGAATTTTTTAAAAATACACTACATTTTCTTTAAAATTACATTTTTGTATGCGTACTTGAAAATATTACAAATAATTTTTTGTACTTTTCCAAATTATAAAAGTTTATAATTATGTATTTTTAATTCACAGTATTTATTTACTTGGCACAAACTTAACTTACCTATCTCATACATATTAGAAGATTTTACTTAAAGGAAAATGTCTTTTTCCTCAAGAATCTTAAATGAATTAATATGTAAAATTCAATTGTGAAATATCACAAAAGTCTTGAGAATTTATAGCAATTTTTCTATGTATATATCTGCTATAAAGAAAATCTTGAATTTTGCATAAAAATATACTTCTATTCTTCTTTTTTAAATCAATGAATTTTTAAAAAATACACTACATTTTTAAAAAAATTATATTTTTTCTAATATTTTATCTAAGGAACCACTTACTTGTCTCTTTATGTCAAATATGCTTATAGGTAGGAAAGAAAAAATAATTATTAACTTATTAATATTAACTTACCTATTTCATACATATTAGAAGATTTTACTGAAAGGAAAATGCCTTTTTCCTCAAGAATCTTAAATGAATTAATATGTAAAATTCAATTGTGAAATATCACAAAATTTTTTGAAAGTTATAGTAATTTTTCTATGTATATATCTTCTATAAAGAAAATCTTGAAATTTGCATAAAAATATACTTCTATTCTTGTTTTTTAAAAAATAATGAATTGTTAAAAAATACACTACATTTTTTTAAAATTATATTTTTTCTAATACTTTATCTAAGGAACCATTTACTTATTTCTTTATGTCAAATATACTTATAGGTAAGAAAGAAAAAATAATTATTAACTTATTAATATTAAATTACCTATCTCATACATATTAGAAGATTTTTCTAAGAGGAAAATGCATTTTTCCTAAAGAATCTTAAATGAATTAATATGTAAAATTCAATTGTGAAATATCACAAAAGTCTTGGGAATTTATAGTAATTTTTGTATGTATATAACTGCTATAAAGAAAATCTTGCAATTGCATAAAAACATACTCCCATTCTTGTTTTTTAAAAAATCAATGATTTTTTTATAAAAATTCACTAATTTAAATTTTCATTTTTTCTAATACTTTATCCAAGGAACCACTTACTTATCGCTTTAAGTCAAATATGCTTATAGGTAAGAAAGAAAAAATAATTATTAACTTATTAATATTAACTTACCTATCTCATACATATTAGAAGATTTTACTGAAAGGAAAATGCCTTTTTCCCTCAAGAATCTTAAAAGAATTAATATGTAAAATTTAATTGTGAAATATCACAAAAGATTTGGGAATTTATAGTAATTTTTGTATGTATATATGTGCTAGAAAGAAAATCTTGAAATTTGCATAAAAATATACTTCTATTCTTGTTTTCTTAAAAAATCAATGAATTTTCAAAAATTACACTACATTTTTAAAAAAATTACATTTTTCCTAATACTTTATTTAAGGAACCACTTACTTGTCTATGTCAAATATGCTTATAGGTAGGAAAGAAAAAATAATTATCGATACTGAAAGAAAACAGAAATCTTTGCAGCACTAGATGGAGCGTTCAAGAGAGAGAAATATCGTGAACGGGCTCAATAAAATGGTTAACCAATACTTTTGAAAAATATAAAAAGGAAAATTTTGCATTACTAAGCAAAAATGACTTTAAGAAAGAACTGTTTGAAGTTATAAGCTTCGATTTTCTTTCAGACGGCTTTTAATTAGCATGAATGATTACCTATAATTGCCGCATGAATATAGTATGACTCAAAGCACTATTGAAAGACAGGTCATAAATCAAAATATATGACTTAAGTATATCAAAATATGGTATGCAAACTATTATTGATGACTGTGTAATATGCTGAAATTTGAAATGCATTATACATTTTAATTTTTTGTACCATATTGCTTCTCCATAAAGGTTAAAATTGAAATGTAATATTAAATAGAACTTAAGGAATAGAATAAGGCTTACGAAACGCAATGTTAAATAGAAAAACTTTACTTATAAAAAATTAAAAGAATTCCATTAGATAATAAAACCAACTTGATGCTCCTAGAAATAAAGTTCTCTTAGAATAATAATAGAAAAGCTTTTCAAATATTAATTTATTTTAATTATCAATAACGCATAAAAACAGATGTGATTTTTATCTCTGGTTTAACAATTAGCCAGTTAAAATTATGCTGCTATCTTTAGCATTTATCTTGTACATTTCTCGGAGAATTTTATCCAGGAATATCCATTATACTTCATGAATATTTAACGAGAAATAGAAATCTGTACCCGTTTTCAGCATTATTTACAACGCATCCAAAATTGATATCAAACATAAACGTCATAAAAACATCTTGGTCAAAAGTAATTTTAAAATTGTTCTTTTAATTTTTAATAATGCTTAGGTTATATGTATATTTTATTAGGTTTAAAGTTTTGTTCATCGATAATATTATTTTTAACCTAAGAGTGTAACACGGATAAAAAATATGGTATGTCAAAATATAGGATGCGAACTATTATAGATGAATGTGTAATATGCTGAAATTTGAAATGCATTATATACTTGAATTTTTTAATTTTTTGTACCATATTGTTTTTACATAAAGATTAAAAACGAAATGTAATATGAAATAGAACTTAAGTAGTAGAATAAGGCTTATGAAACGCAATGTAAATATAAGAACTTTACTTATGAAATATTAAAAGAATTCCATTAGCTAATAAAACCAACTTGATGCTTCTAGAAATAAAGTTCTCTTAGAATAATAATAGAAAAGCTTTTCCCTTATTAATTTATTTGAATTATCTCTAAAGTATAAAAACAGATGCGATTTTTATCTCTGGTTTTACAATGAGCGAGTTAAAATTCTGTCGCTATCTTTAGCATTTATCTTGTATACATTTCTAGGAGTATTTTATCCAGAAATATCCATTATGCTTCATGAATATTTAACGAGAAATAGAAATCTGTACCCGTTTTAAGCCTTATCTACACCGCATCCAAAATTGATATAAAACTCAAACTTCATAGAAACGTCTTGGTCAAAAATGATTTTTATAATTGTTCTTTTAATTTTTAACACATTGTGTGCTGGTACATTTCGGAGCGGAATTGTACCGGGAGCGGGCGTTTTGAGCGGAAGTTTATTTATTCAGTTAAACCTCAATAGATCGAAAATTATTTAATTTTTATCCAAATTTTCGCAATATATATATATATATATATATATGTATATATGTATATATATATATGTACATATATATATATATATGTATATATATATATATATATATATATATATATATATATATATATATATATATATATATAATATATAAATATACATATATATAATATCATTTTCGCAAGGATAAATAAAAAGTTAATTTTAAATCTAAATTGATTTTTTAATCAACTTTCCCGTTCTGTGGTTCCGCATCGACTGATGTAAAAATTAGTTTTTATTTGTCTAAATTTTTCCAGAATCTATGTAGTTGACAAGAACATTCGTTTTCTTTGTCCTGTATATACCGTTAATTTTGTACCCACAAACAAACCCTGGTGTTACATTAACCCGTACTAGTACATGACCCGTGTTCAAGTATCAATCGTCAGAAAACGTACTCGTATGTGTCCCGCATACAGTGTGTAATAATACTTAGGTTATATGTATATTTTATTACGTTTGATACGGTGTTCATCGATAATATTATTTTCAACACAAGGGTGTGACCGGGACCTACCGCTTAAAACCGATTTCAAATGATAAGAAACACGCAAGATTCGAACCCACATTTCCGGAAACTGATACGCTGCGTCCTTCCTGCTCTGTGTTGCAAAGTAAATTAAATACGAAAACAAGGAAGCAACATGCTATCTCAAGAAAAAGGTATCACATATCTGCTGTACAATTGACAACTTGGAGTTCACTTTTCAATTTAAACGTTTTCAATTCTAGAAGGAATTTTTAATTTTTATCTTTCATCATAATGTCTACTGAAAGTTTACCTTGTATTAACATAATGTGTTTTTCTGATTCAGTCGAATTAAAGCTACGTAATTGAAACTCGATATGTGCAAATAATTTTGCAGTGATTCATGAAAAGGAAAAGTACGGACTTGTTCTTAAAATTTGGCTAGAAACGAAAAAGAAACAACAGAAACCTGTTTGATTTCACACAAGCAACTGTAAGAAAATTCCAATGAAACGAAATCCTCTAATATTTCACATATCATGGAAACTCAAAGGAAAGAGAAAATAAACTACAATAAAAGTAAAATAAAATTTTACTGGTTTCTTGAAATACCGATGAATGTTAAAAAATTTGAATGACTTATTAAAAATAATTTTTAAAGTATTATATAGAATTGCGTTATAAAATAAATTATACATGTGTATCTGATATAAGAATGGATAAAATATAAAACAATAAAAAATATAAAATCTTATAAAAATAATTTAGATTTGTGTGTGGAAGTTTGATTCTGAGCATATCTCACACGGAAACGTAAATTGTAGGTTTACATAAATACTGAGGAATGAAATATCACAACAATTGATATGTCCCCTATATAATAATAGCCTAAGTTATCTGTCCGTCTGTCCTTGAATTTATAAAGAGGTTGTACCTGGAATGGATAAAGGCATCCATATTAGATTCATGATGAGTTAGGATTAGCAACGTTGAAAATCCACCCCTTCCCCCTTTTCTAGTATTTAATGCCATTATTTCAAGCCCTATTTTCCACTGTTAAGACCACGTGATTAAATTTCTTAATTTGTCACGTAATAAATAGATAGGAATAACATTTTTTCTAGCATTATGACGTCATTCCTTTAACCCTCCGAGTGGTACACACCAAGGAAAAAAAGTCTCCAAAAATACGCTAAAGTTTCATTGTGTCAGTGACCAAAGTGTTCTATGATTTTTTACTTCACCCTTTGTCGACTAGATTGGAATACGGGAAACCCACCCTCGTTACTGTCCCTTTACTTCCGGTTATAAATAGATATATAAACAGACATTACAGATTGTTAATTTTTAATACACATAAAGCTCATCAAGTCTCGAAGATCATCCCATAAGAAATAATGGGTTCTAAAAGTACAAATAAAAATATTCTTTAAGAGAATGATTTCTATCTTTTTTACGAAAGTCATCCAAGCTATTTAAGTGGTGCAATTAGAGATACATCTGTTACCGCAAACGAAATACTTCGAAATAGAGATTTACAAAGCCAAGAAAAGCTATCAGCGTCTTTGTGTCTCAGAGAGTAGGTGTGCAGTTCCTAAACAATCGACCTGACCCTCCTACCTCAAAACTCCATAGGGGAAAACACTGGCAGAAATGTACATTACATCCATTTTACTAACGTTTTGGAGGTCGAAAATTGTACTTAACAACCGCTTTGAAGACATCATCGGTTTGGCGGAATTGTACGTGCGAACCGCTTAGAGGGCTAACCATCTCATTTAAACATTTCTTATTTTAAATTACTTAAATATCGTCTGTATTATTTTCATACGTTTTATCACTGAATTTAGATATTACGTAAATAATTTTACTTTTATATTTGGCTTAAATAATAAATTAGATACATATATGTAATTTTAAATTTAATCATCGATTATTTTTCGTTGCAATGAAATTTTTTGTCACCGGTATTAACAACAAATTCTATCTACCTCGAGGGTGTAGTAGAAATGATAGTTTCATTCCATTACTTCCATTAATTACTGTGACAAAAAAAATTGGGAAGAACTTAACGAAAATTTCGACGTAGCTAAGAAAACTTTGAATTATCTTTCTAAATGAATTCAACATGACTCTAAACTGCATTCACAGTATCGGGAAACTTTAGAGGAATATCAAGATAAACAAGTTATTGAACGCGTATCAGATAATTCTCAGCCAAATTACAAACCATTTTTTTACCAGCCTCATAGAGTACTTTACAATTATGGAAAATTAAAAATTTTACTAATCCCGTCACATGACGGGCTATATGCTAGTATATATATATATATATATATATATATATATATATATATATATATACATATATATACATACATATATACATACATATACATATATATACATACATATATACATACATATATATATATATACATACATATATATATACATATATATATATATACACACACACACACACATATATATATATATATATATATACATACATATACATATATATATATGCATATACATATATATATATGTGTGTGTGTGTATGTGCGTGTGTGTGTGTGTGTGTAATATTAAAATCCCTTATGTACGTATTTTAATATTAATTTAATAACTTTTGTTCATAAAGTGAGTTAGAGGTTTGCGCGGTAATTCTGACTTTTCCCTCCAGACACGCTATAGACTTAGTTCAGCCTCTGTCTGGACTACATTAGCCAATAGTTAGCGAGTTCTCTTTAAACCTGGGTATTTTGTATCACTTGATCAATTGTACTTAGGGATTATTCGTAGTCTTTTACCTTAGGAATCCTTACTTGAAAAGAGTATGTGCGGGATCACATTGTCTGTTTGCATGAAGTTGTAAAGCTGTCTGCCTGTTGTACGGATTTCATGTTTATTACCAGAAATAAACTGTGTTGTGACTTTGAATGAGTCATGAGTCTCGCCAATATTACACACACACACACACACACACATATATATATATATATATATATATATTTATTGTTAGCTACTTTCATAAAAGACTAATAATTGAGTACCAAAATTATTACTTGTATATTTTAAAACAGGATCACTGCATATTCGTTTTCTATTATATCTTTTGTGTACGGCAAACAGAACTTGAAATTTTGATTCATAAATCATGCATATTGTTTTAATACGTTAGAAAAATGTAATTTTCGAAGATATTGCATAACGGAGGGAATGAAGACGTACTTCGAGCGAGAGATGGAAAATTAATAAAGTCCTAGTGATCTCATTTTTTAAGAGTGAGAGAAAGCATTACTTACAAGTAAAGAATTATCAAGTACAGTTTACTTGTCGCAAATTTTTTGTTAGTATTTCTGAGGAGAATAAAGAGTAGAACTCTTCATTAACACTTAAAGAAAATAAAAATTAACACTTACAGTCTTCAAATAAATAGTAAAACTCATAAAGTATATTGAAATCAGTTTTTAACAAGAAGGTAAAAAAAGCTCACACTACAATTATAAAAAAGATATAAAGCTTTTACGTCTTAGATAAGAATAGAAGAATGAAGAAAATGCAGTACAAATATTCCACAATTTCATCTTATTTCAAGAAATTTCAGAAAACTATTTTGAAAAAAAAAATATATATTGGTGAACTAGGCAGGTAACATTCTTAGAAAAGAACAAACACCACTATTACCGGATTCTAAAAATAGTTCTTTTCTAGAAACTTTGATTCAGTTATTTCCAAATTTCAAAATACACACAGTCCCAGAGAAGAGCCATAAAATCCCATGGTACATTTCTTAGAGCATATTTTTAAGATTTCAAAGAACTTGACTTGTATAGCCAGCAGAACGTAAAACGAGCTTGAGCAAAAATCTTTAAGTCAGAAAAATTTATCAAAACCTCCGGTAAAATCAAAAACTTTTTAAACCTCTTTATGGTTAGTTTTGCAAAGACAGGAAATCCAATGAGAGGATCTTTGAAACTAAATTTAATTTGTCGAAAGAAACTTTTTTGAACCACTATTTACGACAACTTATAAGATAATTTATTGTATTTATTATATCATCATCTTTAAGGAAGAGATAACTCGAGGTAACTCGTTTATCCGGAAATTGTGTAACAGGAACATACTTCCTATTAACCTAAATAAAAATAAAAGAGCGATAGCGTCATATTATTTAATGTATTACTCTTTACAACTATTTTATCTCCTACGTAATAATAGCCTAAGTTATCTGTCCGTCTGTCCTCGAATTTATGAAGCGATTGGACTTGGAATGGATAGAGGCATAAATATTGGATTCTTGATGAGTTAGAATTAGCAAAATTTAAAGCAAGTAAAGGTTATCTTCTCCTAAACTATCCATCCTATTCTAAAAAAATGGCATAAATAGGCTTCATATCACAGCTAAAAATACTGTAATAATATGTATGGTGTTATACTATGTATAGTGTTTTCTTCATTCTTCTATTCTTATCTAAGACGTAAAAGCGTTATATCTTTTTTTATAATTGTAGTGTGAGCTTTTTTTACCTTCTTGTTAAAAAACAGATTTCAATATACTTTATGAGTTTTATTATTTATTTGAAGACTGTAAGTGTTAATCTTTATTTTCTTTAAGTGTTAATGAAGAGTTCTACTCTTTATTCTCCGCAGAAATACTAACAAAAAACTTGCGCCAAGTAAAGTGTACTTGATAATTCTTTACTTGTAAATAATGCTTTCTCTCACTCTTACAAAATGAGATCTCGAGGACTTCATTAATTTTCCATCTCTCGCTGGAAGTACGCCTTCATTCCAAACGTTATGCAATATCTTTGAAAATTACATTTTTCTAACATATTAAAATAATACCCATGATTTATGAATCAAGATTTCAAGTTCTGTTTGTCGTACACAAAAGATATAATAGCAAACGAATATGCAGTGATCATATTTTACTGTAATACTGCTATCTTTAAAACTTTCGAAATCCACACCTTCCCCCCTTTTCGAGCGTTTAATGCTTCTATTTCAAGCTCTATTTTCTCCAGTTAAGAACAGGCGTTTAAACTTATCGATTTATCACGTAATAAATAAGTAAAAATAACACTTTTTTTCTAGCATTATGACGTCATTCCTTTAGCCATCTCATTTAACCATTTCTTATTTTAAATTATTTAAATATCGTCTGCATTGTTTTCATGCGTTTTATCACTGAACTTAGATATTAAGTAAATAATTTTCTTTTATATTTGGCTTAAATAATAGATTAGGCACATATGTGATAATTTTAAATTTAATCATCGATTATTTTTTGTTGCAAGATAATTCTCAGTTAAAAATCAAACCATTTTTTTACCTACCTCATAGGGTACTTTACAATTCTGGAAAATTAAAAATTTTACTGATCCCGTCATATGACGGGTATATGCTAGTTTTTAATAAAGATAAAAACTCGATTTATGTCTGTGACGGAAAATTCGTCTGATTAATTCTACATCTTGTAAACGGTTACTGATGGTTTGGACAGCTTTATCAGTCCTTTTCTAACACAGAGTCGTTTCAAATAAATTATGCAATTTTAAACCTTAATAATTATAATTTAATGCCAATCCAAGGGCAATTAAGTAGACATGTTTGCGATTCATTTTGCGACCAACACAAATGAAAAAGAAAATAATGGAAAACCAGCTTCAAAATCCTTCATGTAAAAGTTGGTAGCGTTTCAAGAATACTAAAATAGCATTTTCTATTTCTTGCAATGAAGCATAAGGGATGCTGAACAACCAGGAAATGCAATTGCTAGGAAACAGGGAAAATATTTCATTGGGGTTTTTTCCGAGTGTTGATTACTTATACACACATGGGTAAAAGTCAAGAATTTTATGGTAAAACTGTTTAAGCATTAGTAAACCCAATGACTATTTTAATATCGAAAAGATATATATCATTTCAAAATGTCTGTTTAAGATAGAAATTGTAAAAAAATCTGAACATTAAGATGCTGTAAATGTATAGGAATAAAAATAAATATTGCGCATAATAAAAAATAGCCTATAAGGCTAGACAAATAAATAAGGTTTATTTCAAAATTTTATTAAACTTTAGAGTCAAACAATAAATTTTTGAGGTCATAAATTCTTTTGTATTTTATATCAATGTATTAAATCAACACTTTGTATTCTCAATATTCTAAATTGTCTGGAATGATGTTTTTAAAATACTTTGGCACTAAAATGCCTCAGTTGTAGTTTCTTTTAATGTCTATCCGATAAATTCGGATAAAGCTGAATAAATGCATTTAAAAAGGATTCCTCTTTTTAGAATATTTATTTTAATAAATATTATTTCTTAAGGAAATTATATCCAAATGAAGAACGTTAAAAATTTTTAAGATTTTTAGTAAGCAAATATAAAATTAAATTATCTGTTCATTAAATTTATTACTAAAAGGCTTTATCATTAATCTTACCTTCTCCGAGCTATGATCGAATGGGTAGACTTTTCTGTACGGCAGTTCGTGGGTTCAAACTTCAGTATGAAATGTGTATTCGTAGCCATTTGATTCGGCTTGAAACAACAGCTCTTCGTCTGATTATTCCTCTTATAGCAAAAATGTAGAAATGTTCCAAACCAAGTCTGACATTCAAAGAACTATCTAGTAACACCAATTTATATTCTTTGACATATCAGTCAAGAAGACGTAAAAAACATTTTCAAAAATTTTATATCAACATTTTATTAAAGAAAATTTGAAAATTTAACAATCATATGCAATAGTCAGTATAATATTTTTTTTCATATTCTTGTCATAAGGCTTATTTCCTCACCATGACAGCTATCCGAAGTAATTTAGCAGTTTTTAAGATTCACGAAATTGGCTTTTAATAACCATACAAGTATTATCCAAAATGGAAATTAATGATCGGGAAAGCTTAGAAATTATTTGAAAGTTCTGTTATTAAAATACACAGGCACAAACTTAACAATCTAGTTATATATTTTAAAATCTACATCTCTCATTAACTGAGTTTATGCATAAAGAGCAATTACCCTAAGTCATTCAGCCTCGTTTAAATTCCTGTTCATAAGTTCTCTCTGAAACGCATTAGACGAGAAACATTCCAATATTCCAACCTCTCATTTCAGTTCCGCGTAAACGCATATAATCTTCTCTTCAGGATTTACTTCGAGATAATACATAATGTGTCAAGAATTTATCGCTTCGAGTTTACCGCCATATATTGGTTACCTTCGAAATTTAATGATGGAAAATATATTAAAGCTTATGGTCATATGGTTATATATATTTACGAATATTTTGCCTAATTCTCCGCTAGTACTGGTATACTCATTCTTATTATATAAATACATACCAATAACTAAAGACCCTATTGTAGTTGGATAATTAATTTGCTGCTTTTCAACATTGAGGAATTCAATTTTCTGAGTATCAAAATTTGTCAGCTAAAGAAATCGATGGTATATTTTCTTTGTTTTTAATACACCAGTGCCTTCCCCCCCAATCTTCAGGAAAATGTCAAACCTTATACATGTGTCAAGAATTTATCGCTCCGAGTTTATCACCATATATTGGTTACCTTCGAAATTTAATGATGAAAAATATATTAAGCTTATGGTCATATGGTTGTATAGGATGCATATTTACGAATATTTTGTCTAATTCTCCTATAGTACTCATTCTTATTATATAAAGGCATACCAATAACTAAAGACCCTATTGTAATTGGGTAATTAATTTACTGCTTTTCAACATTGCAGATTTCAGTTTTCCGAGTATCAAAATTTGTCAGCTAAAGCAATCGATGGTATATTTTCTTTGCAACACACTAGTATTATACACCAGTACCTCCCCCCCCAATCTTCAGGAAAATGTCAAACCGTATACCAAGTAGTTGTGGTGAAAGGCAACCTTTCACACATAATGTGTCAAGATTTTATCGTTCCAAGTTTATCGCCATATATTAGTTATCTTCGAAATTTAATGATGGAAAATATATTAAAGCTTATGGTCATATGGTTGTGTATATTTACGAATATTTTGTCTAACTCTCCTATAGTACTCATTCTTACTATATAAATGCATACCAATAACTAAAGACCCTATTGTAATTGGGGAATTAAATTGTTGCTTTTCAACATTGCAGAATTCAGTTTTCTGAGTATCAAAATTTGCCAGTTAAAGCAAGCGATGGTATATTTTCTTTGTTTTTAATACACCAGTAACATCCCCCCTAATCTACAGGAAAATGTCAAACCTTTTATTACGTAGTTGTGGTGAAATGCAACCTTTTATAGAAGATACAGTTTATACCCAATCCTTATTGTCAAAATCTGATTAAATACGTGTGTCTAATATTTAGAAAATATTGTACATCTATTACTAAAGTGATAATTTTTCAAGGAAAATGTTTAATTGTCTATGATTTTTTGCATTGCTGTGAATTTACAATGTGTTACACTGTTTTCATAACATCAGGATATTTTAAATATTTTGTCTCTCTGAATTATGCAGTGAATCTGTATGAATTGCGGAATTTGAGAATTATCTCTTAAAATACCAATAAGACCGTTTTTTTAACCCAGCATTGCTGGAGCTCCATCAGTTGTAATAATGTTTTAAAATATAATAACACAAAAATGAAAAGGGACCTCGAGTACATTTATTTTTAGAGCCACAAATCACCCTTCAAAGAGCCGCATGTGGCTATCATGTTGGCCATCCCTGTTTTATTGTAACAAAAATATGTAGTATTAGAGTAATTATATACAAAACAAGGCCATTTTTTTACCCATCATTGCCGGAGCTCTATCAGGTGTAATAAATGTTTTAAAATGTAATTACACAAAAATTAAAAGGGAACTCGGGTACATTTATCGAGAGCCACAAATAATACTTCAAACAGCCGCATGTGGCTCGCATGTTGGCAACCCCTGTTTTATTGTAACAAAAATATGTAGTATTAGAGTAATTATATACAAAACAAGACCATTTTTTTACCCAGCATTGCCGGAGCTCTATCAGGTATAATAAATGTTTTAAAGTGTAATTAGACAAAAATGAAAAGGAAACTCGGGTTCATTTATCGAGAGCTTCAAATAACCCTTCAAATAGCCGCATGTGGCTCACATGTTGGCCACTCGTTTTATTGTAAGAAAAATATGTAGTATTAGAGTAATTCAGTAGCGTACGCAGAATTTTTTCAAGGTGGGGGTTCATAATTTTCAAATGGGTCATAATTCTAAAAAATAATACTCCGCATAATCTTTACTAATTTTTTTTATTTTTGCCATCTTGTCTGACCTTAAGGGGGTGTTTAAACCCCTACCCCCTTTGCGTACGCCCCTGGAGTAATTACATACAAAATAAAGGTTATGCTTGACCGGTTGAAAACAGTCTCATTACTCCAGAGAAATATTCACGAATATTCTTCCGGAAGAAAACTGGAAAAAAAAAATCCCTGCTCTGCAAATTGCTTCAATAAAAATAAAGTCTGATTTTTATCTGTTCATCCAATTCGGTTGGCGATGTTGAGTCCTTTTATAAAGGCCTTCTTGCTACATTTTGTTTGATTTGTTTCTCTGGACCCGGCGAAGCGCGTAAACACATCAGACAGCTGCGACGTATCAAACGTCGATAATCGGGCAGAGGAAAAAGGAGAGGGTGGGGTGGCAGCTTCTGTCTGCTGCTATCGCTTCCTTTCCTCATGGAAAGTTGATGGGATACAACTGGGACAGCAACTCTTAACAGGAAAAAGGCAAAAAGGCGCTAAACATGCGTTTCTTTATTAGGAACTTTTATGAACTGAGCGAAGTCATTCTAGCACTCAGTTAAAAATCCTTACAGACTCCGAGAGGGAAATAAAAAGTGAATGTTATCGGGGAAATGATGTAGCGCAAACTTAAACTTTTAAATAATCACATCGCGTGAATATTAATTAAGGTAGTAAAGTGCTATGCATCTCACTTAGCGAAAATAAAAATATTACGCATCGTTAGTCATAAATCTCAGAGCGGAAGCCTGGTATGTTTATCTTTTGGAAGTGTGTCAATATATTATGTGTAAATATTGCTTAAACGCAGCTGAAATCGAAACAGAAAGAATTAATAAATGCTTTCGCAATTTATTTATAAAAGAATAAATGACGCAAATAAAAAGTAAATAATAATAAATCTTAGAAATGTTTTAGATTCATTATAAAAAAATGCTTCTAAACTCTAAAATTTCAATGTTATCAGTTGTGGAATCATAGATATCCAAAGTTATAAATGCAGCATACACACTTTGTATTTTACCCTATAAACATACTAAGTAAATCATTTTAAAAATGTAAAACTTATTAAGTGATTTGATAGATATCCAAAGTTATAAATGTAGTACATACACTCTGCATTTTACTATATAAATATACTAAGTAAAAAATTTTTAAAATGTAAAACTTATTGATTTGATAGATATCCAAAGTTATAAATGTAGCATATACACTTTGCATTTTACTCTATAAATATACTAAGTAAATCATTTTTAAAATTTAAAACTTGTTAAGTAATTTGATAGATATCCAAAGTTATAAATTAGCATATACACTTTGCATTTTACCGTATAAATATACTAAGTAAAACATTTTTAAAATATATAACTGATTGATTTGATAGATGTCGAAAGTTATAAATGCAACATACTCACTTTGCATTTTACCCTATAAATATACTAAGTAAAACATTTTTAAAATGTGTAACTGATTGATTTGATAGATATCGAAAGTTATAATTGTAGCATACTCACT
>CM063510.1:138460723-138465723 GCA_032207245.1 Pardosa pseudoannulata
GAAATGCAAACCGTGAGAGCACGATCAGAACTGAAACGGTAAGAAAGTGAAAACACGTTGCCGAAGAGGAAAACCTGTATTACTACTCTTCCTTACTAACCCCGTTAGTGAATGGCCACTTTCACTTCAGTTCGGCAGAAAAGCTGAAATACGCGGTTTGAATGGATGTCCTCAGTGTGTGGGTTTGTGGATATGAATGATGACGGAATATGGAAGCTCAAAAACGTCATTATGTTTTGTTTCCTGCGGTAATCTGTCATTTTGGGAAAGAGAATCTCAGCTGTGATAAAATGTGTGTGACATTTATTGCATTCGTCATCATTAGTGATAGTTTCTCATTCCGGAATTTGAAATTGAATAATAACGTGTCATCGAAGAGAGAAATATATTATATGAATGGTTGAGTGAATAAAAATTGCTAAATATATTCCACAAAGTTTCAGTATTTTTAGTTAACCGAAAATGAATATTCTGTTTCCTGTGGTAATATTTGTTTTGAGAAAGTGAATTTCAGCTGCGATAAAGTATGACATTTATTGCATCTGTTATAATTAATGGTAGATTCCCTTTGCAGATTTTAAGAATTTGAATATTGTACCATTGAAGAAAAAAAGATAGAATGTAAAGAGTTCGGCGAGTAAACATTCTCAAAAGTTTTCAAAATTTTAAGCTTGTATGAAATTATTATTCTGTTTCCTGTGGTAATATTTTGGTTTTGAGAAAGCGAATTTCAGTTGTGATAACAAATGACATTTATTGCATCTGTCACATTTAATGGTAGATTCACTCTCCGGATTTTGAAATTTGAATAATATTGTACCATTGAAGAAAAAAAGATAGAATGTAAAGAGTTCGGCGAGTAAACATTCTCATAAATATTCCTTAAGTTTTCAAAATTTTATGCTTGTATAAAATTAATTTTCTGTTTCCTGTGGTAATATTTGTTTTGAGAAAGTGAATTTCAGATGCGATAAAGAATGACATTTATTGCATGTGTCATAATTAATGCTTGTTTCGCTCTACGGATTTTGAAATTTCGAATAATATTGTACTATCGAAGAGAGAAAGATATTTTATGAATGGTTGAGTGAATGAAATTGTTAAATATATTCCACAAAGTTTCAGTATTTTTAGTTAACCTAAAACTAATATTCCGTTTCCTGTAGTAATATTTTGTTTTGAGAAAGCGAATTTCAGCTGCGATAAAAAATGAAATTTATTGCATCTGCCATAATTAATGGTAGTTTCTCATTCCGGAATTTGAAATTGAATAATAACGTGTCATCGAAGAGAGAAATATATTATATGAATGGTTGAGTGAATAAAAATTGCTAAATATATTCCACAAAGTTTCAGTATTTTTAGTTAACCGAAAATGAATATTCTGTTTCCTGTGGTAATATTTGTTTTGAGAAAGTGAATTTCAGCTGCGATAAAGTATGACATTTATTGCATCTGTTATAATTAATGGTAGTTTCACTCTCCAGATTTTGAAATTTGAATAATATTGTACCATTGAAGAGAGAAAGATAGAATGTAAAGAGTTCGGCGAGTAAACATTCTCATAAATATTCCTTAAGTTTTCAAAATTTTATGCTTGTATAAAATTAATTTTCTGTTTCATGTGGTAATATTTGTTTTGAGAAAGTGAATTTCAGCTGCGATAAAGTATGACATTTATTGCATCTGTTATAATTAATGGTAGATTCCCTTTGCAGATTTTAAGAATTTGAATATTGTACCATTGAAAAGAGAAAGATAGAATGTAAAGAGTTCGGCGAGTAAACATTCTCATAAATATTCCTTAAGTTTTCAAAATTTTAAGCTTGTATAAAATTAATATTCTGTTTCCTGTGGTAATATTTGTTTTGAGAAAGTGAATTTCAGCTGCGATAACAAATGACATTTATTGCATCTGTCATAATTAATGGTAGTTTCACTCTCCGGATTTTGAAATTTGAATAATATTGTACCATTGAAGAGAGAAAGATAGAATGTAAAGATTTCGGCGAGTAAAAATTTTACCAAATATTCATTAAGTTTTCAAAATTTTAAGCTTATATGAAATTAATATTCTGTTTCCTGTGGTAATATTTTGGTTTTGAAAAAGTGAATTTCAGCTGCGATTACAAATGACATTTATTGCATGTCATAATTAAAGGTAGATTCATTCTCCGGATTTTGAAATTTGAATAATATTGTACCATCGAAGAGAGAAAGATATTATATGAATGGTTGAGTGAATAAAAATTGCTAAATATATTCCACAAAGTTTCAGTATTTATAGTGAACCAGAAATTAATATTTTGTTTCCTGTGGTAATATTTTGGTTTTGAGAAAGCAAATTTCAGCTGCTATAACAAGTGACATTTATTGTATCTGACATAATTAATGGTAGATTCACTCTCCGTATTTTGAAATTTGAATAATATTGTACCATTGAAAAGAGAGGATAGTATGTAAAGAGTTCAGCGAGTCAATATTCTCATAAATATTCCTTAAGTTTTCAAAAATTTTAAGCTTGTATGAAATTAATATTTTATTTCCTGTGGTAATAATTTGAATTTTGAGAAAGGGAATTTCAGCTGCGATAACAAATGACATTTATTGCATCTGTCATAATTTATGGTAGTTTCACTCTCCGGATTTTGAAATTTGAATAATATTGTACTATCTAAGAGAGAAAGATATTTATGAATGGTTGAGTGAATAAAAATTGCTAAATATATTTCACAAAGTTTCAGTATTTTTAGTTAACCAAAAATTAATATTCTGCTTTCTGTGGTAATATTTTGGTTTTGAGAAAGCAAATTTCAGATGCGATAACAAATGGCATTTATTGCATCTGTCATAATTAATGGTAGATTCACTCTCCGAATTTTGAAATTTGAATAATATTGTATCACTGAAGAGAGAACGATAGTAAAGAGTTCGACAAGTAAATATTCTCATAAATATTACATAAGTTTTCAAAATTTTAAGTTTGTATGAATTTAATATTCTGTTTCCTGTGGTAATCTCTCATTTTTATCGAAACAAAATCTCAGCTGTGAGAAAGTAAAAACATTATTGCATTCGTTATCATTAATAGAAGTTTCCTGTTTCAGACTTTGAAATGTAAACAGCAATGTGTTATTCAAGAGAGAAAGACAATACATGAAGAACTAACTTAACGAGTAAAAGTTGTTATAAATATTCTATAAGGTTTTATTTTTAGATAAGTGAAAATTAATATTCTGTTTCTTGTTTTGAAAAAGTGAATCTCACCTCTGATAAAGGCAATTATTGCATTCTTCATAATTAGTGGCAATTTCACATTCTGTATTTCGAAGTGTGAACAATTTTGTGTCACTCAAGAGAGAGACGTATATGTATTATTTAATGAGTAAGAAATATTATTAAATTTCTATAAGGCTTTAATAATTGTGTAGTAGGAAATTAATATAAAGGTTTTCATGGCAGTTACAGAATGGTGTACCGCATGGATACAAATTTATATTTTTAACTTCCTGATCTTTTAAATCCATGAACAGTTAAAATATATTCACCGAAGAAAATAAATAAAAAACTTAAGCAAGTAAATAGTATAAAATATTTTTTGGATTATCATTGGTTTTATGCATTCAAAAGAATACTGAGTTTAAGTAGATTAAGCTTCTCTGAAATAGTTCAGTTAAACTTTTTTTAAAAATGTATTAATTACAATAACTAAACATTTGCTATATCTATGTTTATTTAGGCAAGATAATTTTACTTTATTTGTTTCCATATCTGACGGAATTAAATTTTGTGTTCTACCAAGTAAAGTAATTATTTAGTTCGATAAATTTATAGTTTGTTTATGACATATCGGCAGTTTAATTTTCTATTACAAAAATGAACTTTAATAAAAAGCTCTCCATTATATTCTACTTGCATTTAAAAGTTTCACAAAACTCACTTTAGAAAACAGGGCTATAAACACATTAAAGAAAATTCTCGTTTGTCAAACCAGATTTTTAGAGCCTTAAAACGTAAGTGTATTTTTACAACAGCCTTAAAAAATAAGATTGAAAACAACATATATGACAGCAAATATTACTATACAATAAATCTTTCTTTCAGTTTCGTAAATCTGAACCGTCGTAAAAGATTGTACTGTAAAACCCCTTTATTATAGACAAAATTCTTTGTTTTCCGGAACAGAAACGAATACAAAAAATATTCTTCGCTACAAGTCAAAACAAAACAATGTTTTTTATTGGAGACGTATCGTTAGCTGAATATGACTTATCTTCCAAAGGAAGTCGTATATAGCCTCATATATTTCACCACCAATTTATTATTAGTATTTTGACATCCAGTATGCAGGCTCAATATAATTGGAAATCCTTCCACTACTCTTTTATTTGAACTGCTATCGGGAGCCTTCTCTATTTTCAAAAGTATTTACGGCATTCTAAAATCCTGCGTCATAGAATCCAAAAATATCACGAAAAGAACTTCAAACAAAATTTAGAGGCGGTATGAGATTTTCGTTTTTTAAAGAAAAAGATTCTGATCGAACTATATTTCGGAAGTTTTTCAATCCCTGCGTAAGAGAAGGAGATACAGATTATTTGATTTCTTCCCACCTAAAGCAATTGTAATTTTCCTTGGGATAAAAAGGCCTGCATATCAATATTTTCTTCCTAAGAACATTGTGACTTGGCATTTTCAGTCGTCTGAAGCAGAACAGAAATGTATATTTATAGGGAGATTTTGCGGAAAGTCCCCACAGACAATGTTGGACGTCAACAAAAAAAGTGCTAATTGTAAAACATTCTTAACTATAAAATCTTTTTAAGTACATTAGTTTCAAGAAATTCTATACTTTAAATAAATATTTATACAATCAGGAAAAGTTCATTTTAAAAATAGATCAGTTATCTAATCCATTTATATTTAGAATTCTGGCTTTGAAGATGTTAGGTAGATATCGTAACATGAGTATGTTAACTCATTCATGACTTCTGAATTGA
>CM063510.1:138470723-138485723 GCA_032207245.1 Pardosa pseudoannulata
TTTTGTTTTAAATGACAGTATCTATTTTTTCATATAGAGTATAGAAATAATATGAATGTTGCAAGGGAAATCGACCCCTACCAAGGTGTGTAGTATTAAGTGTTATATGTAAATATATGCATATATCTACCTATGTATATAATATATACATATATATATATATATATATATATATCTATGCATATAAATGCATATATATATATATATATATATATATATATCTATGCATATAAATGCATATATATATATATATGTAATAATAAAATTCTATTAAAATATAATCCTAACTTAAACTTAGAATCGCAGCTCCGTTGATTAATTTTTTCCAGCGCTTTGTTACGCACTACCTTCTAGAATAAACTAGAAGTAATTAAAGTAAAGTGGTTACCGTAATGACATCATTCCTGGAGCCACTCCCTTTTCAGACATTAATAAAAGGCCTAGCTCACATATTTCGAGGCTTTTCTTTTGAGAACGCGATGTAATTTATCATAAAATATTTTTTGTTTGCGCTCTTTTTCCCTACGGGGATTTGTGTGTTATCTTACACACTCACACACACACACACACACACACACACACACACATATATATATATATATATATATATATATATATATATATATATATATATATATATATATATATATATATATATATGTGTGTGTGTGTGTGTGTGTGTGTGTGTGTAAGGTTTAAAAATGTGGGTTAAGAATTAAGTGAGTTATAATTAAAAATAGTTAGAACTCATTAACAATAACGTAATAGGAGAAAGACACACCCTCGAGCGGAACTATACAGAGTAAAAAAGCTGACGCGGATGGAGACATAGGAATTTGCTTAGATAGCAACGCCAAAAAAGACAGTTCTAAGCTGGAATTCGGTCTGATAACATCCTCCACACTTGTCGTGGCAAATTATGAGAACAAAGGATATCTAAATGGCATAACCATGGACAGAAGGATTACAATAAAGAAGTTTTATATATGAAATCATATGTGTCTTCCATGTCTTAACCACTCATCCGTGTAATATATATATATATATATATATATATATATATATGTGTATATTTACACATATATATGTATGTGTATGTTTGAGTGTGTGTATGTGTGTGTGTGTGATAGAGAGAGAGAGAGAGGAGTGTATGCACTTTTCATATCTGTAATAACCAAGATGGAAAAAAAATGTTAAAGATTTAATAACAGATTTTAAAATAAAAATTTTTCTGTTTATTTTTCAATGAGCTTAAACTTTTTAAAATAATTTTGTTAGCGGATATTTTTTGAATTATTTTTGAACAATTTGAAAGGAACATGTTAACTTATTTATTCATTCTGTAAATTGAAAAATGTTGTCACGGAATAATAATATTATCGCTTCATTAAAAAATCAATTTGTGTTATTAGAAAGTCAAGAATTATTTATCAAAGATAGTTCTCAGTTTGTGAATTTCTTCAGAAACTTTTAATGAAAGATTTTTTTAATTAATTTTATATCTGATATTTTAAATTATGTATTAAAATTTTAGAAAAAAGTCATTTTTGAGAGTTGAACAGGTAACAAGCCCTTTTTATTTCAAAACGTATGAAAGAAAGTTAATTCACAGTTCTGTCGGGAAATAAATAATGTACACAATTATTTTCATGCTTGTAATATTTTTTCAATCGAAATGCTCAATTTCTACGTAACATCTCATATTTTTGAAATTATTTGCTCCAACATCTTGCTCATTCTCTTCATGTGTTTTATAAAAATTTCCTTTGAAAAATGAAAGGAGTTAGCGAAGCTTGCATGAATTCTATAGAAATAAATAGAAATAATTTTTCTCAACCAAATATGCAAAGATGAGGGTGGAATTGAAGGAAGAAAATCGATTTCTTTCCATCTGTACGAAGCTGTTAGATAATATAAAAGGAAATCATAATTTAGATTTGAAATAGAAAAAGGAACCTAAAATATGCCGAGTTTGAGGATACGATGACTTGCTCGGAATTTAATACATAATAATAAGATCCTTTTCAGGGAAGGAGAAAACCGAAATACTTAGAATTATTGGTTTTGAAAATGACTTCTTGTAAGAAATGTCTAAATAAGTTATTATCTTTTTTGTCTGCGGATTTCTTTCAGGTATGCGTTTTGTATTACTTTATAATAGACTTTTCCGCAAATAAACCTCTAATGCTACAGTGCTATGATTATGAGTATAACTGTATTTGGAGCATATATGAGAATCATGATAATTTTTTTTTGTAGTCATGCTTTGAAATTTGTTCTCAAAATTTCTGTCTATACTGATTCTGTGGTAAACCTAGTAAAAGGAATTGGAAGGCAACGGTTTTAGTTAGCTTTGAAGAAATGTAACCTGACCGCTTTTATCTTTCAGATGGGAACATTATACGATCAAATTTTGCTACTCGATTGTTTATTATAGTATTTTCTATTGTTTGTAACAAATTTCAAACTGATATAATTATGTCAAGAGTGGTGCTTAAATTTATAGATTCGTCTTCCAAACGTCAGTGTATAACTTTTTCGATTCTTTTTGTCTTAACACTTTGACTGCCAAGCCAAAATTGCAAATGTTCACAACGGGGCCAAACTTTTTTTTTGTGTAATTTGTATTTTTTCAACATAAAACTATATATTAAAACAATATTTCAAAACAAACAATATTTTAAAACAAACTCTCTCTATTTATATATATTCCCTTTTTTGTTGCATGTTCCAAATATTTAATTTTTCATAAAACTTAGCTCATAAAATCGTCACATATACCAATTTGCGCAAACCACGTATACCTAGCACATCGTAGGGAGCCCAACAATCAAACTGCAATACGATTTTCATGTAACTGATAACATCTTTGATAGCCATGGTCTGAAGTGTTAAAACACCATGGCTATCATATCGGATAGCCAGTGTCTCAACGGAAATATCACTGGATATCACATATGATAGCCATGGCAGTCAAAGTGTTAATTTTGCTGTTATACTCTTGCTGTTACACTGATCAAACAAAATTTTTATATTGTTGCATATTATGTAATTTTAAATAGGTATAATTTCCCAAAACATAATTTTTTTGGGCTGTCTCGAAAGAGAAACCAACTTTCTTGGTGAATTATATCTCATTAAAAACATTGATACTTGGCGAAAAAATCCTTGCACCGTATATATTTCTAGAAGCTTAAAGAAACAGTACCTTCCAAAATGTATTGCCTCTAATTTAACTCTGAGGGACACAATTAAAATTTCTTTGGAATTTAATTCTATTCTTTTATAAATGTTATTTCAGAGTGTGGCTTATCCATATAAATCCTTCTGACAATGCATACAATCAAAACGCACAAAATGCTCTGACACAAGAAAGTCAATGCAGATAAGGGGATCTGATAATAAATCTGCACAACAAATAGCTGGATGGTTGCAGCATTTTGTACAGGTCGGGAAAACGCGAAATTAAAGATTTTCATGTTGAAAACTATATATATATCAACAAGTTATACAGTTTTATATAAGAAATAAGGTATATTGAGAATTCATTGGTGATTAAATGATTATATATAGATATATGAATTATATAAATTGGAGAATGAGGCTTTTGAAGAAATATATATATATATATATTTTATATATTACACACACACACACACACACACACACACACACACACACACATATATATATATATATATATATATATATATATATATATATATATATATATATAAAGTCATATAAGTAAGAATAACCTGGAAATATATATTCATTGGGGAGGAGAAGAGTTAGGAATTTAATTCAGTAAATGTACGCTTCTACTGTGAGAAAATTATACTTTTTTACATTTTAAATATTTTATGAATAACTATCATTGAAATGATATTATAATTAAATAGCTAAATAATTTATAAATGTTGTTTGGATAAGAACTTTTATATGGGGTCTTACGAGTGAAACATAAAAAATCCATTTAAAGCAAGTTTAAAAGAGTAGATTTCAAAATAGTAAAAAAAAAAAGTTAAGTTTAGTGCTGCCATCTGTTGCTAGTTCGTAGTCTTAAAACATAGAAAATAAAAAAAGTGTATTAAAATGTCTTTAAAAAACAGAGAAAAACATTATAAAAGGTTTCGCAGGGTTATTACCATTAAAGCTCTAAAAAGCCATCACTAGTCTGGCGCCAGTATAGATTCAAATGTGTGATAGAGTAGATGCATTGAGATTGATAACAGGATAGTTACTGTCTGTTTAAGACAATCACATGAGTTGAAAGTACTCACTATCATTTGTTTCGTGCAGAACGGTTTACGCAACAGTGTAATTAACTTAATATATATGGGGACACAATAATTTAAACAAATTCTTAGCTATTCAGTCTGGTTATGTGAAGCTTTATGAAGTGTTCAAACATCCCTTTTGTATCTTAAGTTATATTTTCTTTACGTATATATTTGCTCAATTAAAAATAATAATTTAACACCTAACATACACATGTGCACATATATTTATATTATTTTTAATACTTTCACTACGAAATTTATGGATTTTCCCTTAATTAAATTATTATTACGCAAATGAAAGAACGAACTACTACGTCTTCAGAAAGTATTTAAAGGACCAATTTGGATATGAGAAACGATTTATTTTACAGCCTTTCTGAGGGCAATCTTTAGTCAGATTATTTTTATACAAAGATGTTACATTGAAGTAAATTTAAACCCAGCTATACCAGACATCTTAATTGCTCCACTTAAAGTTTAAAATACACAATTTGTTTAATATCTATGATTAGAAAACAAATTTCTAATTTCACTGAAAAGATTTTTCTTAGAGTATTCTAGGAAATAAACTTAAATGAATTATGTTCTTCGCTGTTAAATGATTTTAAAGCATTGACATAACTTTTAGCTTTTATTCTCAATCTCTTACAGTAGGTTCAGTTAATGTTAAATTAAATTAAAGTTTTGTAAATTTCAGCCATTTTATTAAAGTAATTACTGAAGCTAACTAAAATTTTAATTTTACACGCTTACAGTACAAATTTTCAGGATTAAAATTATTATATGTATACATATGTATGTATATATGAAATGGTCCAGTGTTAACGGGAATGGAATAATTAGTCCTTCGTAGTAAAACACTTCTTTATTTACTTTGAACTTTCCGTTTCAGGCATGGCTAGTGCCATTTTCATTTATTCGTTTCGAAGTTAAACGTGGAAAGGTATTGACAGATCCATGTCCACTTGCTAACTGAACTTCTTGCTTGATTAGTCATCAGCTTCCAGTGAAATATCTCTAAGCCTGACCGCATTACTCCAAAAGGTTAATAAAGCGTGGGTCTTCTTCATTTATTTTATTATTATGAAAAAGTTCCCTTTTTAAAATAGTTTATAAGTCACGTAATTTCCAACTACCTCTTTTTTAGACCTGACATATATATATATATATATATATATATATATATATATATATATATATATATATATATATATATATATATATTATATTGTATGCATGTATATATATACACATACACACACACACACACACACACACACACACACACACACACACACATATATATATATATATATATATATATATATATATATATATATATATATATATATATATATATATATATATATATATATATATATATATATATATATATATATATATATATATATATATATATATATATATATATATATATATATATATATATCTATATATATATACATATATATATATATATATATATATATATATATATATATATATATATATATATATATATATATACATACATGTGTGTGTGAGGAAAATATTAAACAATTTCCCCTCAAAACTTTATGCAGTGTAAAATTAAAAGCAATCTATGTAATTTTCTAATGTTATTTCTAATGTTTTATGGGAAGCTTTTATCATAAATGTTTTGATATATTGTATAAAATATCCTGTATTTAACAGACTAGAGAAAAAAAATAAAGGTAAGTTCTCTGTGTTCCTTTTTGAGAATTCGAATTCCAAACGTCTATCTAAGAATGCCGGTATAATTGAGTATTGTTCCTCTACAAAACCTATAATCTCGTATAGTCACGTTCCTTTGAGACCAAGTAAAGGAAATCTATGAAATATGATCCGTTAGTATGAAAAATCAAGCTATGGGTATTCTGAGTCAGAAACTTGTATTCAGGTTTTATACTGTAGTAGAAGCAATAACACCTTTAACTCTTCTCTAAATATTCAAAAAGGTAAAAGAATAATTAGATTTCTGACAAAATATCCATCATGAAAATGTATCTGACACTTCAAGTACTATTACTGCTTCTGGCATTCTCTTTACTACATTTTTGTTTATATTTTCATATTACTGAGTACTGAATTGATTCTCTGACACTAGATGATGGACAGAGAAAATCTAACGAAACATTTAAAGGAACTTAAAGCAAAAGAAAGCTTAAGAAAAAATGGTAAAGATGATAAAAGAATAATTACTGTTTTTTTTTTCTTGGAAAAACATACACCACGAAGATATATCTGACACTTCCAGTACTATTACAGCTTCCTGACATTCTCTTTGCTACTTTTTTGTCGAGTTTTTCATCTTACAATTAACCTAAATATAATGCTTAAGGTACAAAAAGAAGAAAATCCCATCAGAGAATGATGGATCCAAATTAACTTATGATGAAAAGATGCCCCGCAGCCAAGGTAATTATCATTGTTTCCCTTAAAGGGACTTTAGTCGAAATGCCAGTCCATCATATCGACTGACACTTCAGGCTATGTTCTTAGCTGACGACACAAATCCCCCCCTCTCTCATCAAAGAAATGCAGGGTATATTGAAGGAAGCTCTCAATACAACGTTTTCTTCCCTGTCACAGCGAGAGCAGATAAACTTGTCATTTATAGGCGAAAGGGATGGAGCCTGAGATACAGTAAAAGAGTCACTTAAAACGTAACACTGCCAGATTCTCGGCGGGGTTCGCCAACAGCTGTGATGCCACGATTGCCGTTTACATTTTTGCCTCCACGTGAGCTGCGAATGATTATAAGATATTTTCCCTTTCCTTGTATCGATCGTAGAACCGTAACTCGAGAAAGACTAGAGAATAAATACATCGTGTAAGTGCCTGCCACATTTACAGTCTGCTAATAGAACTCTGTTTAGAGACTAAAATATATAAAGAAACCATTAACGTTTGGGGTTTGTAATACTAAACTACATTGAGCACGTTAATAATGTAGTATGAAGAGTAGGAATTAAAATACCGGTGGATTTAAAGTTAATAATCATTACTCAGTAATATTAGTAAATCTTCTCCGAGGCTTTCTAAAGCAACTAATTCGATAATTCACATACAAAGTATTAAAACATATATTACTTAAATATCATTATGTAATAGTATTAATGCTTTCACAAGTAGATACTTTCACAAGTTTAGAGGCTAAAATATATATTACAAAAATAAACTTTTGGGGTTTGTAATTCTAAACTATTTTGAGCACGATAATTATGTAATATAAAGAGTAGGAAGTGAAAGACCGGTGGATTTAACGTTAATAGTCATAACTCACTAAAATTAGTAAAATCAGCTTGGAGGCTTTCTAAAGTTACTAATCCGATAATTCACATACAAAGTATTAAAACATATATTACTTAAATATTTTTATGAAATAGTATTAATGCTTTCACAAGTAGATACTTTCACAAGTTTAGAGGCTAAAACATATATTGCAAAAATAAACTAAACTACTTTGAGAACGTTATTAGTGTAGTACTAAGAGCAGGAAGTAAAATACTGGTGGATTTAAAGTTAATAATCATTACTCACTAATATTATTAAATCTGCTTCGAGGCTTTCTAAAGTTACTAATCCGATAACTCATATACAAAGTATTAAGTCATATATTACTTAAATATTATTATGTAATAGTATTAATGCTTTCACAAGTAGATACTTTCCCAAGTTTAGAGGGTAAAATATATATTGAAACCATTAACGTTTGGGGTTTTTAATACTAAATTACTTTGAATACGTTAAGAATGTAATACGAAGAGTAGGAAGTAAAATACTGGAGGATTTAAAGTTAATAATCATTACTCAGTAATATTAGTAAATCTTCTTCGAGGCTTCTTCGAGTAACTAATTCGATAATTCACATACAAAGTATTAAGACCTATATTACTTAAATATTATTATGTAATAGTATTAATGCTTTCACAAGTATCTTCGTACTTTAAAATATTTCTTTGGTAAATTACATAAACACATACACAAATACAAAATTGCGTATATACTAACATACCCAAATTCAAACTGCTCTCGCGTCACTTATTAATACTTCATAACAGGAAAAAAAGACACTTTTAAAAAAATGTGCGAGCACTTCTACAATATCTACAGTCATATTGGAATGCTAAGAGAATTATGGTGTTACTTCAGTTTATTAATACGATAATTGTATGCCTGTGTAGTTTTCACTTAAATAAAAGTAGAGCCATTTAAGTAAAGTAGTAGCTCATTTAAATAAAAGTAGTAGTATTTTCATTAGGAATATATAAAATTTGTCCCCTTTTTATGTGGTGAAAATTGAAATTCATTCAGCCTGACTACCGTGTGAATCAAGGGTGGGTTGTAAAATTGACTTGTATGGCTTTTATATTCATAAATATATAATTTAAAATTCCTTTTCTGTTTTTCAGTATATAAATATTGCTGCAGGCAATATCTTTTCCATGTTTGATGTGTGTTTTTTTCATGATGGCAATGTTTTATTATAGGCCTAGATTTTAAAATGAATATTTGGTTAACTTTCTCAATTCTGTTCGAAAATCTTGCAGATCATTTAAAATTCCTCGTTTACTGTTATTTTTTATAGATAACTTATAAAAAAATCTTTAAAACACATACACATTTTAAGGTCTATTTTTAGCCACATTAGAATTACAGAGCGTAAGAACAGAGAATATGTGTAGGACGTTTACCGAAATATATTGTTTTAATGTAAAAATAAGAAATTATTTTAGAAAACTTTTTGTTTAGTTTTAGACGAATGAACTGTCACAGAGTGCTTTAAAATGTATATTTTCTAAAAAAATAAACAACGTACTTATTTTTTTAGCAATGAATATTTAAATAAAATAAGTACTCATCGAACATTATCGAGTGCCACGTCAGGAAATGTGACGTTCCTAAAAGAAGTTTCTCCCAAATGTCAGAATCTCTTATGGGAGAAACTTTTCAGTCACTCGTTGGAAAAAAAATTGAAAAGTTTAAATGTGTGACAAAAACTGGACTGCATAAAACGATTTTTAATTTTTTAAAAAAACTTTTAAGGTATTTTTCGTGAACTGATGGAATTTAATTTATGTTAAAGTCAATAACTTAGTACAGAGCAAGAAATTAAATATTAAAAAAATATTGACTAGTCAAGACGTTTGGTGTCAAAGAAGAAATAGTTTTGAATTTTTAAATAACTATATGCCCAGAGTTGAAACAAGTAGTATCGTTTAAGTCAAGTTCTTTGATTTAAATTAAATTTTATCAACCAGAAAAGTTAATGCCAACTTTATGATATGTAACTCACAGTAATTTAAAACTAAATTTGTGATATATTCAATGAGTTTTATCGAAAATTATTTTTATTATACTTGCACGGGCTAGAATCTCGCAACGAAGAAACATATAACCAAATTGGTTGTCTTTTAGTTAGGCATTAACTTAAGGCTCTTATTTATATAGAGTCATTATTTTTAATATTGAAATTTTGTACTGTAGATTCATTCGAATCAAATAATTCATTTGAGAGTAAAGTTTATTTCTTGAAAAGGGAGAAATTTAGCCATTTGTCTCTTTAAGACATTGTAAAGGGAAAATAAATATAAATATTTAAATAAAAAAAATAGACGATTTCATAGATTCTTTGATTTTAATTAAATTTTATCAACCAGAAAAGTTAATGCCAACTTTATGATATATAACTCGCAGTAAGTTAAAACTGAAGTTGTGATATATTCAATGAGTTTTATCAAAATTATTTTTATCATACTTACACGGGCTAGAACATTAATCTCGCAACAATGAAACATGTAACCAAAATGGTTGCTTTTTGGTTAGTCTCTCTTATTTATAAAGCATCATTATTTTTAGTATCAAAATTTTGTACTGTAGATTCAGTACAATCAAATAATTCATTTGAGAGCAAAGCTTCTTTCTTGAAAATTAAGGAATTGAAACATTTGTCCTTTTAAGCCATTGTAAAGAGAAAATAAATATAAATATTTAAATAAAAAATAGATGATTTCATAGATTATTGAAAGAAAAGAGGAAGAACACAGTACAAAATTGTTTGTGCACCGCAATCACTTCAGTTTTGTATAGAAGTGACTCTGTCAAACATGTAAAAGCCTTAATATAATTTCAAACATTAAGCTCGTTGCAACTTGAAAACAGCTGTATGCTTTTCTCCGCCATTTTATATTTAAGCATTATAAAACGATAGAGATTTTAAATTATTTATATTTAAAAATTATTTTTTGTTTATATTTTAATTATTTACACCCCTCTTTATAATATTTGTCATTATCTTCCAGATTGGGAAATTGACAATCTTTACTATTATCTGTCCCCTATTTAGCGCAGTTCTGAAACATTCACAAGGAGAAAAAAATAACAAGAAAGATTTATAGATAAAGAGGGAAAAAAATTTAGTCTCAGAACAGGAAATTAATTACCCGTATTTCTTTTATACTGCGTCTCTAAATTTTTCTCTTTGTTTCCTGAAAGTCATTTCAAATATGCGCTAATTGATGAGCGAACAATGAGAGCAATCAATTTTGGCTATGTGAGAGAACAAGTGTCAGCAAATAGTTATCATTACAGGCTCAGTTTCTGTTTTGGGGAATTTTTGAAACTGGGTTTTGACAACTCTTCTTCCGCTTTACCCAAAATCTACAGTGGTCTCATCGAGGTAAATGAAAAACGATATTTTTTAAGTGTAATTTTTATTTAATAGTAATGGGGGCTTAAAATGGTAAAATAATAAGAATAGAAGAAATTTATTACAGGTTTCATTAGATAAAACGGGTATCAATGAAATGCATTTGAGTGCATAACTACATTTTACATTTTTTGGTTAAATTGGTAATTTCTCATGCGTACATTTGCTAAATTTCCCCCTATCAGTACAATAATGCTTAAATTATAAAATTTTAATTAATTAAATACATAAATATTGTATAATATTCCTCATAAAGAAACTTTGCAGTGGCCGAATGGTCAAAGCACGAGATCCGTACCCAAAGTTTGTGGGTTTGATTCTCGCCATGGCGATTGATCCAAAGTACGGATTTTTAATTTAAAAAAGTTATTTATTGTTGCCTAATGTTCTCTAACATTCTAGATCTTTATTTATTATTTACTTTAGTTATTTCTCGAATATTCTGTTCGGGTATAAAAACTGATACTCACTAGTTGTAGGCAAATTCTCAATCTTGTAAAGTTGCGAGTTGGTACTTTGCTTCAATGAATTCGTCTGTTAGGTTAAACGGTGTATTAATTCGAATCAGTCGTGACTATATGAAATTATTGCTTTCAATAATCTATGAAATCGTCTATTTTTTTATTTAAGTATTTATATTTATTTTCTCTTTACATTGACTTACAAGGACTAATGGTTAAATCGGTAATATCTCAAGCGTACATATGCTAAAATTCCCCCTATCAGTACAATAATGCTTAAATTATAAAATTTCTAATTAATTAAATGCATGACTATGAAATTAGTGCTTTTACTGCTTTCAATAATCTATGAAATCATCTATTTTTTTATTTAAGTATTTACATTTATTTTCTCTTTACAATGACTTAAAAGAACAAATGGTTAAATCGGTGTTTTCTCATGCGTACATCTGCTAAATTTCCCCCCTATTAGTACAATAATGCTTAAATTATAAAATTTCTGATTAATTAAATACATAAATATGAAATTATTGCTTTTATTGCTTTCAGTAATTATTGCTTTCAATTGCTAAATTTCATTTGCTAAATTTCCCTCCTGTCAGTACAATAATACTTAAATAAAACTTCTAATTAATTAAATACATAAACATGAAATTATTGCTTTCAATAATTATTGCTTTTAATAATCTATGAAATCGTCTATTTTTTATTTAAGTATTTATATTTATTTTCTCTTTACAATGACTTAAAAGGACAAATGGTTAAATCGGTAATTTCTCATGCGTACATTTGCTAAATTTACCTCCTATCAGTACAATAATGCTTAAATTATAAAATTTCTAATTAATTAAATACATAAATATGAAATTATTGCTTTCACTGCTTTCAATAATCTACGAAATCGTCTATTTTTTATTTAAGTATTTATATTTATTTTCTCTTTACAATGACTTAAAAGGATAAATGGTTAAATCAGTAATTTCTCATACGTACATTTGCTAAATTTCCCTCTATCAGTACAATAATGCTTAAGTTATAAAATTTGTAATTAATTAAATACATAAACATGAAATTATTGCTTTAAATAATTATTGCTTTTAATAATCTATGAAATCGTCTATTTTTTATTTAAATTTTATATTTATTTTCTCTTGTAAAGAGAAAATAAATATAAATGACTTAAAAGGACAAATGGTTAAATCGGTAATTTCTCATGCGTACATTTGCTAAATTTCTCTCCTATGAGTACAATAATGCTTAAATTATAAAATTTCTAATTAATTAAATACATAAATGTGAAATTATTGCTTTCAATAATCTATGAAATCGTCTATTTTTTATTTAAGTATTTATATTTATTTTCTCTTTACAATGATTTAAAAGGACAAATGGTTAAATCGGTAATTTCTCATGCGTACATTTGCTAAATTTTAACCCTATCAGTACAATAATGCTTAAATTATAAAATTTCAAATTAATTAAATACATTAATATGAAATTACTTTCAAAATAAGAGCAGCTCTTTTTTGTCATCTACATTTGTTTAACTACTAAACAAGATTTTTTCTTGTAAATTGTACATGAATGTTAACATATTTTTTATAATTTTAGATAATTCAATTAGGTTATACTCAGATAAATTTAGTAGCTTTATTTCTTACAAATATAGATTTATTAATTTTATGCTGATTTTTATTTACAACGTAAAGAAAAAAGGCAGTTTTTTGTAAAGTTAACTTCTTTGGTAACACATATTTCGCCCTAGAAAGAAAACTTTATAAAAATAAACGTAAGAAAACATGAACTTTTTACTATTTAAATACGCATTAGGTAAAAAAAAAGGCTGGAACAGAATTTGTGTCGCGTGAAGCAGAAACAAAACTTTCTTTTTGAAAAAAACTGCCTTGCATATCTCTGTATACACTTGTTTTGTAATCCACTCTTAACTGGATAACAAAAGTCTGTTATTAAAAACAATACAAGATACATTAAAGTGAAAAATATGAGTAATTAGTGAATTGAGGCAGTTAAATAAACTACTTGAATTGCATTTGGGTAAATCAAATTTTTTTTGCACATTATTATTTTCTATAATTGATACTTTAGTAAAGAGAGACTTAAAATAATAAATCTGTATACTTTACTAGAACTACGCAAGGCAAAACTTCAGCGATGTTGATGCATCATAGAAAGTCTAACTTACCTGAAAGAAAAAAAGAAATATAAAAATTAAAGGGAATTCATGTATTTTTATACTGTACATTTATTATAAAAAAGAAAAATACTAGTAATAACTTTTTTTCTCATTATCTAGTCTATGTCACAGACGAGTAAAAATATGAATTAAGATATTGTAGAATCGGAAGAAACAGGCAGTCATACTGCCGGATTTAAAAAAAAAGGTTTATTAAAGTATCACGTGATCTGCGGTAGCTTAGTCGACAAAGGCAACGCTCTTGTAACTGGAGAGTTGCGGGTTCGGAGCCCCAGCTGACCTTAGATCCACCGTGTTCGTTAAAGGTGACTGGGGCACGTAAGATATGTTCGTGGTCACAATGTTCTCCAAAGTCTCAATCAATACCTCTGGGAGTGACAGGCCAATCTAAGGGTCTTCTGCTTGGTCCCTGCTTTAAAATTACGAGGACCCACTTGAACATAAGTCGTACTTTCACCCTTGAGTTGTTTGTTAAAACTAAAGGTTCAACCTTTGCCTTAATACGAGAAACTTCCAGCTCAATCGTACTTGGTTTGACCAAGTGGCATAAGACAATAACAACAAAATATCACGTTGAACGCTCGCCTGTATACATCAAGATTTGACATCTGATAAATACACAAAATAAAATATTGCGAGGTCAGATCGAAAAAATATATTGTTACATGTTAAACGGTTACAAGCCAACTGTACAAAGAACATCATTCCATATTTATAACTTTAGAAGGATTCAATAAAACCGTACCTAAAAGAAAGCTAAAAGCAGAACCAATCACAGTTAAGCAAACAAGAATATAAAAGAAACATAACAAAATTCACAGAAAATTTGATGCAATGTGATGCCACGATTGCAAATATTCCAACAACAGCAAAAAGTGTTCTGCTTGATTTAAAAAGCAAGACTCTGACATATAAAGTATATTCCCCTAGCTATAAAACTTCTCTAATTTTATAATCCACAATAAAACATGATAAATAATATGCCCCTTTAATAAGGTTTATCAATTTTATTTTTGTCTCACAGAAATAAATATCCTAGGTTAAGGTTTTTATAATTATCTAACAAAACTTTTACTTTATACAACAATTCAAAAGAGAAAAATAATAAAATTCTCCCTAGAGTTAACCTTTGAATAGTTTGAAATCCGAACTTTTTTTCTTGATTCGTCGAGAGGCATTAATGGTAGTCACTGACAAGATTCTTCACATTCTTTTCTTTAAGACAAAGAATATATCCTTTACAATGTTTTTTAGTCATTATCTTAAGTTTTCCTTTTTTTCTTGTATATGTCAGAAAACGTAGCGAAA
>CM063510.1:138488223-138498223 GCA_032207245.1 Pardosa pseudoannulata
GATCGCTTTCTAGAGATTTCCACTACCGTAAATTTACGTGAGTATCTCTTACTGTCATACGTTGCCATCCTCTGGGACAATTGCAAACGGAAGATATCATTTTGCCATCCATAATTGGCAACACGACGGGATTCCCGATCGATTATATTCTACTTTCGCACTAACTTGCAAAATGTCAGCTACCAGCATCATAATCTTGTCAGATTCTTTCTAAACGTGCAAGTCTACTTACATAACGAGAAGAAAAGTGCAGTTCTAGTGCAAGTTGAATAAGACAATCAATTTTCTACGAAGTTTAAGAAACGGAGAAAAGGTACATAATTAGTTTCTTTAAAAAAATCGTTGTCTTTAGAAAGGGCACGAAAATATCTGCTGTAATAAATATTATCCAACATGATTTTCTTTGTCGGAGCATTTCATATAATGATTGTTCTCTATTTTTACATTTTTATAAAGATAAGAAAAATAATTATCTGATATGTCAGAATAAGAATTGCTTATTTTCAAACAAACATATTTGCTGTATTAATTACAGCTATTGTTTAATCACGTGAAGTGAAAATATGAAATTAATTGCAGACAAACTTGCTTGGTGATTGTACTTAAGAAATATATGTTATTTTGATTTTCTTGTATATTTTTCTGACATTTATCTTAGAAAATTAAAGGGTAAATAAATATCTATAGGTAGCGTATATAATAGGAAAAATTTTAAAAAACTTATTGAAAATTAGCTTCTGGTAAAACTGATTGGTAAATTGGTTCAAAACGAATTTTAGGATCTATAGAAATTCATTCTTCACAGAGATTTTCGTCTTTTTCTACTCAATTTTTCATAAATTTTTCTTATATTTCTGTATTTTCATGATTCATATTTTAGCAAAACAGAAAAATTTGAATTTGAGGTGTATGAAGGACCAAGGAGGAAAGTCCCCCGGTACAAACTGGAAAGTATATTTCGGATGATTTTCTTTGTTTTGCAGTATCGTTAAATACGATTATTTAAACAGGTAAGAAAACAGGTAAGAGACAGGTAAATTTAAAATAATTTCAAATTTGGAAATTTAATCCATTGATTGAAATGTCAGTAAATGATATCAGATCTGTGAGAAATAAAATAAAGGAAATTTAAAACGCAAAACTTTTAGTGGTTGCAAAATCTAAAAAAGTAATACTGAAAGTAAGATAACGTTGATATATATACTTTGAGAAACACTGCATATTCACATTTTTGCCATTTCAACGATTTCTACAATTAAAAAAAACCTGCCCGAATTCATTAAAAGCTTCCGCTTAAAAGTAACAGAGATTTTGATTGTAAATACAAAACTATTAACGATTTAAAAGTTTTCTATTCGTTTTACAATGTTATTATTCTCTGAGAAGCGTCTGATTAAATTCGTCTGAAAAACATAAAAATAAATTGATCTAGAATAATTGAATTAGAGCTTTGAAAAAAACTGTTATTAAAAAATGAGTCTTGTATAAACGTGTAATATACTTAAAGTTTCAAATTTGTATCTGAAACTATAGATAATAAAATTTGTTCTCGTGAAGGAAATTACAATCTTTATAAAAGTTTTAACTTTTTATTTTAAATTGAACTGAAGGACGAAGTCACTCTTTATGCTAGTATATTATTAAATAATGAAGCATTTATTTACAATTTAATATCTTTAACTACATTACATTTCTTATCCAAAACACCGAGGAGTGTTTTATGCCAGATACATTTATTTCAAGTGACCAAGTAATATAAAGACTGATATGTTTTGAAGAAAAACATAAAAATGTTTAATTAATTTAAGCTACGCAAAATTATATTTGAAAAAGGAAACTTCAAAAAAGATGATTAAATTAGTTTGTTTTTCATCTCCCAATATGTGATGATGAATATCAATTATTTCTGTATTCCTATGGTATTTCGGAAATTAATAATGTGATTCTTTGCAAGGTAGTCCATTTTTTTGTGCCAGGTATTGTCTTTTTAAAGTTTTCTAATATTTGATGTGTACTCGAGTTTAAAATTACTTTTTATTTTTTTAATTAAATTCAATAAAAAATGAATTGTGATCGATGAAAAATTACAGTTTTGAGGTTTTAGTGTTTGTAAGTCCAAAACTAGGAAACATCTTTTCTATAAGAATTCTTCTTAATTCTTCCCCTGACTGTTTCCATAGTTTACTTCTCTTAGCGGGTACATCTGAAGAGACTTTTTAAATATCTTTATTGCTAAGAACTAGATGTATTTTAAATATATGCAATTATAACTGTCAACTCCAGTGGCGTTGTGGTAATGCTTTGTGCCGCCTTGATACAGGTCCAAGGTTCGATCCCCGGGCTGGGCAAGGTTGATTCAGCCTTTGATCCATTCAGTGGGTAGATAAACTGAAGACCAAGCATAATTGGGAACTAAACACTGGGGGTTTAGCGTAAGGTTGACTACTTAACCGGAACATAAGCTTTGACACCCCAAGACTTTTGGTCTCTGAAAAGGAGATTATAGACTTTTATTATAATAATTGCGATATAGCCTTTGATCCCTTCAGTGGGTAGATAAACCGATGACCATGCACAATTGGGAACTAAACACTGGAGGTTTAGTGCAAGGTTGTCTACCTAACTGGAACATAAGCTTTGCACCCCAAGAGCCTTGGTCTCGGAAACGGAGATTATAGCCTTTGATCCCTCTAGTGGGTAGATAAACTGAGGACCAAGCTTAATTAGGAACTGAATACTGGGGGTTTAGCGTAAGGTTGACTACCTAATCGGAATATAGGCTTTGCATCCCAAGAGCCTTGTTCTCGGAAACGGAGATTGGCACCGTAGGTCCTGTGCCCCTAGGGGATGTTTAGTTTAGTAATTATACCTAGTAAGAATAATATTAATCCTAATTTCAATTTTATACCAAACCCTCTTAACTCTCTGTTGCCGGACAATGGCCGAATGGGTAAGTCATTTTGGTACCACAGTTTGGGATTTGAATCCCACTATTGGAATGGATGTTCGCAGCCATTCAGTAATTTGGCAGTCACAGGATTCATTCCTTTGAGCAGTAGGTCTCGGTTTCATTAGTCGTTTTGTAGTGAAACTGTAAATGATAGCACTCCCAAATAACCAACTTATCTTTCTATATATTGATAATCTGAAACATATTCCAAAATTGAACTGAGCACTTGAGTTAATTGCACTGAGCTTTGAAAAATGATTTAGTTGATTGTTGCTGTCCTGCAGCATTGCAATTATCACAATTCAAAATACGTACCAAATTCAGATACAAAATTCCATTTTCGTATCAAAGTTTCACTCCTCGTTTGATCAGATGCTAATGATTAATACTGAAGTAGATTTTGAATTTGTTAAAATAAAAAGTAAAAATTTAAGATGCCAGAAGTCGATTTCTCACGCAGATAGTTTTAAATTATTTATCTGAATATAATTTTTGATCAAAATAACTTAAAACATTCATACGAAATATGTATATTTTGTTTTTAGATAATGCATATGTTTACTAATATATTTTCATTTTAATGTTTTAAACGCTTAAAATTCTTTTTGAAAGTTTGAAGTATTGTATTCCAACATTTGAGGTAGGCTGTTCTCAATTTCAGTTTCTTGAGATACAAAGCACGAAAGAAAAAAAGAATCTATTGACATTAATGCCATAAAAAAAAAAAAAAAAAAAAAAATTAAAATTAAAAAAAAAAAAAATAAAAAAAAAAAAACAATAAAAAAAAAAAAAAAAATAAAAAAATAAAAAAAAAAAACAAAAAAAATATAAATAAAAAAACAAAAAAAAAAAAATAAAAAACCAAAAAAATTATCAATGTGTTTTATTAATCATAATTAGAAGTACTGCCTTATCATATTCTCTTAGCATAACTAATTTTGCAAGCAAGTTGGTAATACATTCATTTCTTCCTTAATTCATTCCCCTGATTTTGTTCGTTACCACTCCAATACTATTACTCAATTCATTTAAGATATTTTCTTTCTATTTCTGCAATTAGAATTAATATCGAAAGCAGAAATTAAGAGTAATTAAGCTGACATTCTTTCTTCTATTTTATACTAAACTATTCATGGACTAAGTAATTTCGAGGAGCCTAAAACGAACGAAAACCCAGACGTACGGCTTGTCCTAATAAGTATATTTTTCTTCCACTACAAGAGAAATTTCAGAGATATTGGATGGCTAATAAGATAGCCACTTGTAATTCAACATGATTCTGATCGGCTATTATCAATTATCGACACACTAAATTGTATCAAATAATAAGGTGTTCTCCAACAAAATAAATAAACTGTCTGAATTTGTCTTTGTTGTAAACAATTTATGAAGAATATGATTTTTCGTGTTAAGAGGAAAGATTTATTATAACCCGGAAAATGTTTCTTGGATTACAATGCAAATTAATAACTTAGGAAATATATATTGTGTTAAAACACATAATTAGAAATAAAACATTGCATTTATTGTTACGTGCTTCATATTCTAGAAGAAAATTCCAGTGGCTACAGAAATATTCCAAGCCTCCAGAAAATATACTTTTGTCGTGCTTCTAACCAGAGAAAGCAAATATTTGTTTCTAGGAAACTGAAACAAGCATTAGTGTATTCTAAGACAAAATATCTCTCCTAATACATTTGCTTGTAATAAATAACCGTAAAAGGTATGTTTGTATCAGATACAACAGTTTCTTTGAATGGTCTCATTAAATGGTAATTAAAATGATACCATTTATGCATTCATAATGCATAATAATCAATTGTAGGTTTAATGGATATAAAATGACATTTATCATGTGTTACTTATATTTAACAATAACTTCCACCCCAATAAATCATTTTTGATGAATAGATTCAAACACATTTCCCTTTTCTTTTTTGTCTAAGAAGCTTTAGGGAAATCTCTTTACGGACAACCGTGAAATAAAAAGAGATGTAAATGTAATTAATTGATGGATAAACACTACCTAAAGTGTGCATGAACAAAGTACTCTAATGGGGGCTTTCAGTCTTAATATTTTTCTGTTTTGTTTGTCAAAAAAACAGTTTCAAGTAAAATGATAGCTACTTAGTATTTTATAAATATCCATTGTTAAGACAAAATGATGAAAACGGAAACTTTATCTTAAACTTTCATCAGCATAAGTATGATCTTAATCTTAATATACATACTTGACTGTATAGATTAAACCTCTGGGCTATCATAAAGATAATTGAGAAAGAGTTAAAATAAGTATGTAAAGTTTCTTCAAAATATATTATTTTGGTGTTCACTATTATTTTTTCTGATTAGGAAATATTACTCTAAACTTATAGGACTAAATGAAAATGAGTATAAAATAACAGCGGCGTACACAGAAAATTTGTTTTCGTTGTGTTGCATATTACTATTGTCATAAAGGAAATAATTTTTAAAGTTTAGAATTACAAACATGGTAAAACTAAAGAATACTTTATATCAATCGTATATCTCCTATTTAAAAGTGTTTAAGAACTGATACAATTTTTGTCGACTTATAAAACTTATACAAGTAAAGATACCATGAGGTCAAAAACTCTTGTTTATCATCGTTGGTAAAGGCTGACATTGAAATCACTGAAATCACTGAAAAATTGTTTAAAACCATTAAATAACCATAAAATTGTCCGGAAGAAAAGAAAAGCTTTTGGAAATATTGGCCCTTAAACCGTTAGAGCGATCTTAAGGGAACATATATACTACAGGAATGTACCATCTCTCATCATATATATTCTAGACCAGAGGCACTTTTTCAAACACAGCTAAAACTTTTATCAATTCTTTTCTCAAGAATTGGTTCAGTCGGAATTTTTTCTTCTTCACGAGGAAAAGAAAAGAACGTCGAGAAAAAGAATGTAATTTTTTAAAGTTTAGAACATTTATAATGTTATAAAAGAAGATAACATAATAAATTTCAATCACTGAAATAATTGAAAAATTGTTTAAAGTCATTGAATAACCGTAAAATTGTCCGGAAGAAAAGAAAAGCTTTTTGTAAATCCGTAAACCGTTAGAGTGAGCTGGAGGGAACATATTCTACAGGAATGCACGATCTCTCATCATGTATATTCTAGACCAGAGGCACTTTTTCAGACACAGCTAAAACTTTTATCAATTCTTTTCTCAAGAATTGGTTCAGTCGGAATTTTTTCTTCTTCACGGGGAAAAGAATAAGAACGACGAGAAAAAGAATGAAATTTTTTAAAGTTTAGAACATTTATAATCTTATAAAAGAAGATAACATAATAAATTTCAATCACTGAAATCATTGAAAAATTGTTTAAAACCATTTAATAACCGTAAAATTCTCCGGAAAAAAAAACAGCATTTTGTAAATCTTTTCTAGTAAACTATTAGACCAAGCTTAAGGGAACATATTCTACAGGAATGCACCATCTCTCATAATGTATATTCTAGACCAGAGGCACTTTTTCAGACACAGCTAAAACTTTTATCAATTCTTTTATCAAGAATTGGTTCAGTCGGAATTTTTTCTTCTTCACGAGGAAAAGAATAAGAACGACAAGAAAAAGAATGCACTTTTTAAAGTTTAGCACATTTATAATGTTATAAAAGAAGATAGCATAATTAAAGAATTATTATGAAATAAATCAATTTTAAGAAAAGTAATTTTGATTGCATATTCCCCTTTGCATTCTTATCCTTGTGTACAGCACTGTATAATAATGTTAAATCTCCAGAATAAGGGAACAAAAATTATCCTATATCATAAATGTACTTGATTTTTGTAAACGACCTTAAAATTTTACTATTTATTTTCCTTTAATTATTAAAACAGAATTCACATCTATTTAAAAATGTCAACAGAAAACATCCTTATGAAAGTTTGAAAAGCGTGCCAAATAAACAAATTTTCATTGTTGTCCTTTTAATAAAACTTCTATTTAATTAACGCCAGGATATGAATATTCTACATCTACGTGCAGAATTAACTATTTTCATCCACACATTACGATATCAAACATAATGAGAGACTGCTTTCTCAAGTCTAAAATAACTCTGTGTGAGGAGAGCTAGCATTTTATCCAGACGGCATAATGCATTTATTTTTAGCGACAAAAAGCTTTTGTACGACTGGAGGTATTATCTCCTCTTAGAAAAGTCTTAAAAAAATCTCCCAACATAAAAAACACTGGTTAATTTTAAAGTATTATCCTGTTTTCTTCAGAGGTAAACCAGCAGCTGTGTCTCTGCCACAAATTTCTAGGCTTAAAGTGAAATTTGGAAAGTGAATCTAATAAGTAAAAAAATTATGCTAGAAACAATTTTAACACTAGATTTACGGATGTTGATCATATACTTATTTTAACTGAAGTAAGCCAATTTGACTCATTAAAGAAAATGATAAAATAAATATCAATTGTAATAACTTTTACAAATAAATTACAAAATTACTTTTGTGGATCAAATTTTTCTGGCAAAAAATGAATTTTATGAAGTTATAAATTATATATTACTTCACTGGACTGCACTGTTCATACGTGATGTATAAATCGAAATGATGAGAGAAATGGATAATAATGTAGCGTTGTAGCGAAAACAAGTGACAATGGCTCCCACATACACACAAATATTGTACGTGAGGAATGCCAAATGAGAAGCGAAACAAATTACGTGCGACTTGACTGTTGCCCAGGCTTGATAGGACCAATAAATTTCATGTTATGCGATTAACTGCTAAACCATTCTATGAATCAAGTTGGATCACAACCGTGAAAATAGGTATACCACATTTGATAATGCGAAATGAAAAAGAAAATCAGTTTCAAGTAAAATGATAGCTGCTTAGTATTTTATAAACATCCATTGTAAAACAAAATGATTAAAATGGAAACTTTATCTTAAACTTTCATCAGCATAAGTATAGATTAAACTTGACTGTATAGATTAAACTTCTGGGCTATCATAAAGATAATTGTGAAAGAGTTAAAATAAGTATGTAAAGTTCCTTCAAAATATATTATTTTGGTATTCAATATTATTTTTTTCTTATTAGGAAATATTACTGCAAACTTATAGGACATACTGAAAATGAGAGTAAAATAACAGTGGCGTACACAAAAAATTTGTTTTCGTGGTGTTGCATATTGCCATTGTCATGAAAGAAGTGATTTTTAAAGTTTTGAATTAACACATGGTAAAAACTAAAGAACAAGTAATATCAATCGTATATCTCCTATTTAAAAGTGTTTAAGAACTGCGGGGAAGAGGAATGAAAGTTTACATATATTTTTTTACTTAACTAAAAACCAAAGTATGTTTCTGAAAAGTGATGTTAAAGTTTTATATATATATAGTGATCAAATTTTTAATGAGTCAAATTGGTTCGGTCCATAAATCTAGTGTTAAGAATCTGTATATAAGTAATTAACTGCTTGTTTTCCCTGAAGATATCCTTCGGAGTTATAATTCTTTTACGGATTTTAATTCTTTTGTGCACCCTAACCTTAGTGAACAAGAAAGGGAGAATGTTATTTTTCTTTAATTACTAAAGCACTAATTTGAGACTGTATAATCATTATTACTTCTATTTTCTAGATATAAGTAATAATAATAAAATTTTAGATAGAGTAAGAATCTATGTATGTTTTTATTGAATTATAAAGAGTCTTCGAATTTCTTTGTAATTACAGATTCATTTATTCAGGATGACATATGGAATTCCTCTCTTTAACTGTACTCAACCACACTGATTGCAGTTCTTTATATGGGGGAATGTGAACTACGATTTACAGAAACTGTTGAATGATAACTTTGATATCCTTCCAAAAGAACAAATAAATAAGAACACGATAAAGATGACTTCCGTTTGGTTTCATTCCCAAATGTCTTCTACCCAGGTCTTTTACAAAAATAATGTCTAGAATACTGAATCACTTTTACCTAAATTTTAACTTTTAGTTTTTCGCAGTTAAATTTAGAATTAATTTCTAAGCAGCAGAACTCTTTAGATTCAAATTTTTACAATTATCTTAAATAAAGAAAAATACTTCAGGGATAGATAATGCGGTTTTTCAAAGCATTGTTTGCTGATTTTATGCAGTTTTTCCTATTTCCATTAAATTTCATGCTGTATTCATGAACTCCACCTACATGCTTAGTATCATTTCAGAAGACTATCTACAAAAACATATTTACTCCCATTCTTTCGACACCGGCAGTTGATTTGCGGATTTATTTTTAAAGCGTTGCTGGGGATGCTAGATCTAAATATAATTCCAACGGAGAACAAAAGCTGGGAATGCATGCCTTCTCCATCTAAGACTTGGAATGTTCTTTTCCCTTAATACTCACACGTGTACAATACTCTCTGCTCTATTACAGGAAAACGTTACGAAAAAGAATTGGACCTATAGCCGACGCTCCAATTGCTATGAGTTTGTTATCTTACGTCAAAGATAGTCTGGGTACGTCTGATAGCTTCCGCTATTTCATACTCCACTTTCATAGGGGAATATTACATTCAGTTTGTGGAATGCTTGATTGCGGTGGAAATAGCTGAACGTAGTTTCTCTCTACTTCCTGACATCATAAGAATAAATGTTAATAGGGTTTTACTATTCTGCTAGTTTACTGAATATAAACTTGAAAAGACAAATTATTATTTCAAAAATTTGTTCATTCGTTATTTGAAAGAGTATTGTAATTAATAGAATTTTTGAAATAATTGCATTTGTTTGAGGTATATTTTGAAACTTTGGAAGAGGGAAACCTGAAGCAAAAAGAATTATTCGTTTAAAAAATATTTTATTTTCTTGAGAATAAAATGTTACAGTATTTACGCTTTAAAAACTTTTTATACCTATTGTAATATAAGATATTAGTAATTCATTTTACAAAGTGAATAATAGTGCATATGTTTTTAAATTAATACTTACAACTTTATGTTTTTGTCTCTTGAACAAAAAAGCATAAATTTAAGAAAATATAAATGATTTACTAGTAAAATGT
>CM063510.1:138503223-138515723 GCA_032207245.1 Pardosa pseudoannulata
AAAAAAGTTTCTTCTCTTTGTTCTGACCACGAAAATGAAACTGTGTCTGACCACAATTTCTCTTCCCGTCAAGAAAAACAGAAAACTTTTTGTTCCCCTGTACGAACCCCGAATAAAAAAAACTCTTCAATTTCCCACTTGTACGCTAATTTTAAATCTTTAGGGGCACAATGCCAAAGAAATTTCTTGTGTCTATCTCTACAATCATTCTGCTTTAATGTTGCTCCAGCGAACTTTCTAGATTTTGAATATTCGAATAAGTTGGCATTTCTCTTAACGGTTTTAGCTTTTAAATGAAAATTTTCAGAAGCATTTTTTTAAAGGAAAGCATAGAAGATGTGTTTAGTTTTCAATTTCATTACTGCTTATAACTTTCAAGTTGTGGAATTCTAAGAATAATGATTTATCCGAAAGAAGTATAAAAAACTGACTATTCTACAAGGTATAAAAAATGTAAGAGCCATTTCAACAGGTTTTCTTCCCAATTCCATCTAATAAAATACCTCAAATGTACATACATATGCACAATTGTTGATATTCGATTTTTAATCAAAACAATTGTCTCAGATTTCGTCAGTTGCGTCAGATTTTGCCTGAGAAAGTAATAGATGAGAATCTGCCACTTCGAGAGTTTAAAAGCATCTTCATTTGGCGCAGGATATAATGAGGGGTTATGTAGAAAACTCACAGAGGTTAAGCTTTTGAAAGTATGTTTAGTTTTAAATTTTATTACTGCGTGTAACTTTCAAGTTCTAAGAATAATGATTTATCTGAAACTTGATTCATTGAATTTAATTTAATTCTAAGAATAATGATTTATCTGAAAGATATATAAAAAACTGCCTATTCGACAAGGTATAAAAAATGTAACAGCCATTTTAATAGGTTTTTTTCCCAATTCCATCTAATAAAATACCTCAAATACATCTACACAATTGTTGACTTTTGTTACCCCCGATTTTTTCACAAAACAATTGTCTCAGATTCCGTGGGTTGCTTTAGATTTTGCTAGAGAAACAAATATACGAGAATCTGCCGTTTCCAGAGTTTAAAAGCATCTCCATTTGGCGTTTGATATAATGAGGGTTTAGGGAGAAAATCCACTCAGATGAAGCTGTTGAAAGTAGCCGTGTCTGCAACTTGCTTAGTGATAATGTATTGCCCCCTTTTAGGTAAATCTGAAAGACGCAGAAGTGTAAGACGTCTTTAAATATCTTATTTGGGGTGATTTGGGATCACTGAGATTCAAGCAAGTTCAATGGATGGCATTCCAAGAAGGGAAGTGATCCCAGTAGTATTTTCATGCCTAAGGTTCTTAATAAATATTTTTTGGATTTGATCTGGATATCTATACAGGCAATTTTTTTGCAATATTAGGAGGAATTATAAAGACATATACAAATAGAAAGTCGATTACAAATAGAGCCAATAGCAGCGGGGTTTGAATTCTCGAGTTCTGTACCAAAAGTCAGTGTTCTGTACCAAATTACAAAACAACCAACCAACAAGTCTGTACCAAAGTACAGAGGCAGTGTTTTGTACTAAGTATTCCAAGTTCTATACCAAAAGATTGCCGTCTAGGTCTCAACATAGTCGGCAATTTTTCAGTACATTATGGAAGGAGATACTTGCTCAAAAGCATAATTTATATATCTCACTTCCACTTTATCGCAGTCTTCCATACACCAAGAAGTGTCTTCAGAGATGTAGATATTACATGTTAATTCATTATTTAGTTATTATTAATTTGTTCAATTAGTTTTATAATAGTGTTTTTATCATTAAAATATACTTGTTGTTTTACGAAATGTATTTCAGCTTGTATTTTGAATTTATTAAAATGAAATAACTGCCTTGGATTTCAGTGGTTTCGGATCTCGTCGATTGTTTTCTAACGTATTACAAACGAAAACCGAGGTGTTACCGTACATTTCAGTATTGTTTACATAAAATAGGTAGGCATCTTGATTCTAATGAGTTTATCGATTTTCACATCAAGGAAATGGGAGATGCGTAGGTTTCAAAAACTTTTTAATTTTTAAAATTCCGTTCTTGAAAAGATAAAGGAATGTAAACAGACTTTAACATTTTATTAAGATTAAAATAATATTCAGAATTTAATTTATATTTAATAAGGAAAAATCCAAAGAACATAATTTTTCTACTTAAATGATATAAACATAGGCAGTAGTTTCATGGTATACGCATGCATTAAATCACATTCTAAACACATATAATATATAAACACACAATTTAAAAGATATCCCCTTCAGAAGAAAGAAAGTTAGTGAAGAAAAATTCACTTTTAAGCCATCGTGATTGATCACACTGTATTTCCCAGATCTATTTTGCTCAAATAAAAAGGTATAAATAGCTTCGATGTAGTATAACTGTCTGACAGGCACAGATGAAAGCATGAAAAATTGCCTACACTGAAACCTATTTAAATTGTACAAAAAAAATGCTAAAATATTAACTGCTTTATTTTTCTCAAATCTTAAATAAAATCATGCAGTCATAATTAAATAAAATATATTCTGCCAAACATTTTTGTCGTCTAATTGTTTATAGTCTTTATTTTATTGTCATCGACAATAATTAAAATGGAAATTTTTAATTTGGAGTTTTTAAACACGTAATTTACTAATTAAAAAATCATTCGTTAATTTTTATGTTTTTTATTTGAGGTCATACATTTTGAGCTTTTAAACGCTTAATAATGGTTCTTAAAAGTAAGCGTTTTATTGTTTATAATAAACTAAAGCGCCGTGCTCTTTCTCTGGAGAGGAAATCGTAAAAGGATGTTCTTTCAAACAACGTCATTGTGACTCTCGGTGGAAAAGTAATTTGCTAATTAGCGAAAATCATTTCCTTCGTACCATTTCACCCAGAGTATAAAAAACAGCCTGCATTTCTTACCCATATCTCATGTAACTATCGTATAAAAGAAATTTAACGTATTTTTATCAGAGAAAATATTCTTAGGAGGAGCACGGGTTTCACGAAGATAATGCCAGTTAATGGCCACATTTCATTTTTATTTATCTGTGGTGAATGGTACATTACTTTGCAATTAGATGCTATCTTTATCATGTTACTTGAGATAATCTTTTAAAAGTCTTTTGCATTTATCGTATTTCCTGAATTAAAATAGTAAAATTTCATTATGAATAATAAAGTGCGTAAGATGTTTTGTTTATTTATAGCAGAATATTATTAAAATATATTGGAAACAAAAATATAGTTTAAACTTCCTAAAAATAAAGCGGTTTTTTTTAAATATATTGGAAACAAAAATATAGTTTAAATTTCCTAAAAATAAAGCGGGTATTTTTTTAAATATATTGGAAACAAAAATATAGCTTAAACTTTCTAAAAATAAAGCGGGGTTTCTTTTTTTAAATATATTGGAAACAAAAATACAGTTTAAAATTCCTAAAAATAAAGCGGGTATTTTTATTTTTGAAAAAATATATTGGAAACAAAAATATAGTTTAAATTTCCTAAAAATAAAGCGGGTATTTTTTTGAAAAAATATATTAGAAACAAAAATATAGTCTAAATTTCTTAAAAATAAAACAGGTACTTTCTTTTGAAAAAATGTATTGGAAACAAAAATATAGTTTAAACTTCCTAAAAATAAAGCGGAAATTTTTTTTGAAAAAATATATTGGAATCAAAAATATAGTTTAAACTTCCTAAAAATAAAGCGGGTATTTTTTAAAAAAATATATTGGAAACAAAAATATAGTTTAAATTTCCTAAAAATAAAGCGGAAATTTTTTTTGAAAAAATATATTGGAAACAAAAATATAGTTTAAACTTCCTAAAAATAAAGCGGGTGTTTTATTGAAAAAATATATTGGAAACAAAAATATAGTTTAAAATTCCTAAAAATAAAGTGGGTATTTTTTTGAAAAATATATTAGTAACAAAAATATAGTTTAAACTTCCTAAAAATAACGCGGGTATTTTTTTTGGAAAAATATATTGGAAACAAAAATATAATTTAAACTTCCTGAAAATAAAGCTAGTATTTTTTTTTTTTTGAAAAAATATATTGAAAACAAAATTATAGTTTAAACTTCCTAAAAATTAAGCGGGTGTTTTTTAATTCGGTAATAATAATGTTCTTAGAGGTAGTATATTTATATTAAATGAATACTTTTATTCCTGAATTGTTAACATTTTGTATTTCTGACATTTAGTATCACAAAATTCATGTTTGGGAGTGCATTATATAAGCACTCCCAAACATGATTATTTGTATCACAAAATTCATGCATTTAGTATCACAAAATTTATGTTTGGGAGTGCATTATATAAGTTAACAACCAAACAATTACCGTGTTTTTGAGATATCAGCATTGTAAAGTTAGATAAAACTTTCTATCAAACATCAAAGTTTTCCAATTTAACTATTAATTTCGCCCTCAAAAATATACTTGTGTCACTCATTTAGCCTTGAAGGATCTTAGTGTTACAGCAATTCACATGTATAAAATAATATAGAATAAAATAAATAATTTAAAATTTAATAATTTAATATTAAATAACATCTTTTTTCTATCACCTTTAAACTATGGAAAAGTTAGCTGTTATATAAGCGATTTTTTTAATAAATTCTTACTGTGTTTGATATTTTCTCAAAACATATAGTTTGACGTTCATTATAAACAACGTTTAAATAACATTATTAATTTTAGTAGTTGTTAATTCTAATTTATTGTCAATTGTTGTTTAACTTAAATTCATTTAAAAAAATTAAAATGAGCATTTTATAGTATATTTGTTTAAATGACATGCTTATCGATTAAAATCAAAAACATAAATGATTAATTTATTCAATAAGAATTAAAATTTTCGTACTTAATGATCCACAAAAAAGTTTGTGGAAAATTTAAATTAAGTATCTGACATTAAATTTATAATTAAACGTATACTGATTATATTTTGTCTTCTCCTAAACAAACTTACATAAGACACTTTTTGTTTCGGTTAAATGATCCTTTATAAATAAATACAGTTTGCTGGTATTCAATTCATTAAAAGGGAGGGTACGTTGATAGGGAGAAAAAAAACCCAAGAAAAATATACTGGTGTCACTCATTTAGAATTGAAGGTTCCAATTGTTACAGCAATTCCCAAGTATAAAATAGTATAGAATAAAATAAATAAATTAAAATTTAGTAATTCCATATTAAAAAACATCTTTTTTCTATCCCCTTTAAATTATGGAAAAGTTAGCTGTTATATAAGTGATTTTTTTAACAAATTCTTACTGTGTTTGATTTTTCTCAAATCATATAGTTTGACGTTCATTATAAACGACTTTCATTTTAACAGCGTTTAAATACCATTATTAATTTTAGTAGTTGTTAATTCTAATTTATTGTCAATTGTTGTTTAGCTTAAATTCACAAAAAAAATCAAAGTCAGCATTTTATAATATATTCGTTTTAATGATATGCTTATCGATTAAAATCAAAAACATAAATGATTAATTTATTCAATAAGAATTAAAATTTTCGTACTTAATGATCCACAAAAAAGTTTGTGGAAAATTTAAATTAAGTACCTGACATTAAATTTATAATTAAAACTTTTCTGAATTTTGCTTTGAAAAAACTGAATAAGACACTTTTTGTTTCGTTTAAAAGATCATTTATAAATAAATACAGTTTGCTGGTATTCAATTAATTAAAAGGGAGGGTACGTTGATAGCAAAAGAATTATTCTTAAGAAAAATATAAAAGCATTTTAATTCCGGAATTCTCTTATTCTTTTTCTTTTAAGCTTTAAGTATCTCAATTCTTATTCAAGTCTTGACTTTTTCTTCCTCATTTGCCTATTTATTCGTTTTTTTAGTTAATAGCAAATGATTCCGAAAAATTCAAAATTAATTTATCTCTGTACCCTGCCTGTGACAAAAAGTTCATTGAACTCTGGGAAAGGGAGAGATCCAAAGATGCATTAGACGACGATTCAGATTTAGACTTCCTAATTTTACCTCCCTTTATGTAAATTATTTTTTATATACTGGCACAGACAAAAGAGGATGGAAAAACAGGAAATGAACATAAACAAAATATTTGCAGAGTTAAAGGGTAGGTCATTGTGCTTTGAAGAAAACTGAAGAAACAGTCGAATACTGATGCCACTTTTTTTATGCTAAAACTCTGATGAGATGTAATTTCGTATCTATTAAGAATATAAGGTATCTTAAATAGTTACGATTGCTTTGATTACTCAAATGGACAGATAATACTTCAAAGGTCTAACAGTCTGCTTTGTACTATATTTTCCTTCGAATACGTTTTTTAAAATTTAAAAAAATGGTATTTTTAAAATTCGAAAAAAATAGTCTACATTAAACAAAATGTTTAAAACTAGGGCAGATTTAAAATTTAAATAAATTATTTTTAGCAATATTATTTCAATTACAAAAGAGTAATTAAATTATGATTGGATATACTCAGCATTTTTAAAATTCGAAAAAAAATGTAGTCTACATTAAACAAAATGTTTAAAACTAGGGCAGATTTAAAATTTAAATAAATTATTTTTAGTAATATTATTTCAATTACAAAAGAGTAATTAAATTATGATTGGATATACTCAGCATTTTTAAAATTCGAAAAAAATAGTCTACATTAAACAAAATGTTTAAAAGTAGGGCAGATTAAAAATTCAAATAAATTATTTTTAGCAATATTATTTCAATTACAAAAGAGTAATTAAATTATGATTGGATATACTCAGCATTTCTAAAATTCGAAAAAAAAAATAGTCTACATTAAACAAAATGTTTAAAAGTAGGGCAGATTAAACATTCAAATAAATTATTTTTAGCAATATTATTTCAATTACAAAAGAGTAATTAAATTATGATTGGATATACTCAGCATTTTTAAAATTCGAAAAAAAAATAGTTTAGTTTTAGTTTAATTTGGTTTGGAGTGCTAAGGTCTACTTTATTGCAACACGAGGGCTAATGGAAAAAAACATAGTCTACATTAAACAAAATGTTTAAAAGTAGGGCAGATTAAAAATTCAAATAAATTATTTTTAGCAATATTATTTCAATTACAAAAGAGTAGTTAAATTATGATTGGATATACTCAGCATTTTTAAAATTCGAAAAAAATAGTCTACATTAAACAAAATGTTTAAAAGTAGGGCAGATTAAAAATTCAAATAAATTATTTTTAGCAATATTATTTCAATTACAAAAGAGTAGTTAAATTATGATTGGATATACTCAGCATTTTTAAAATTCGAAAAAAATAGTCTACATTAAACAAAATGTTTAAAAGTAGGGCAGATTAAAAATTCAAATAAATTATTTTTAGCAATATTATTTCAATTACAAAAGAGTAATTAAATTATGATTGGATATACTCAGCATTTTTAAAATTCGAAAAAAATAGTCTACATTAAACAAAATGTTTAAAAGTAGGGCAGATTAAAAATTTAAATAAATTATTTTAGCAATATTATTTCAATTACAAAAGAGTAATTAAATTATGATTGGATATACTCAGCATTTTTAAAATTCGAAAAAAAATAGTCTACATTAAACAAAATGTTTAAATGTAGGGCAGATTAAAAATTAAAAAAATATATTTTTAGCAATATTATTTCAATTACAAAAAAGTAATTAAATTATGATTGGATGTACTCAGCATTTTTAAAATTCGAAAAAAAAATAGTCTACATTAAACAAAATTTTAAAAGTAGGGAAGATCAAAAATTCAAATAAATTATTTTTAGCAATATTATTTCAAATACAAAAGAGTAATTAAATTATGATTGGATATACTCAGCATTTTTAAAATTCGAAAAAAAATAGTCTACATCAAGCAAAATGTTTAAAAGTAGGGCAGATTAAAAATTTAAATAAATTATTTTTAGCAATATTATTTCAGTTACAAAAGAGTAATTAAATTATGATTGGATATACTCAGCATTTTTAAAATTCGAAAAAAAATAGTCTACATTAAACAAAATGTTTAAAATTAGGCAGATTAAAAATTCAAATAAATTATTTTTAGCAATATTATTTCAATTACAAAAGAGTAGTTAAATTATGATTGGATATAATCAGCATTTTTAAAATTCGAAAAAAAAAAATATTTATTAAACAAAATGTTTAAAAGTAGGGCAGATTAAAAATTAAAAAAAAAATATTTTTAGCAAAATTATTTCAATTACAAAAAAGTAATTAAATTATGATTGGATGTACTCAGCATTTTTAAAATTCGAAAAAAATAGTCTACATTAAACAAAATGTTTAAAAGTAGGGCAGATTAAAAATTCAAATAAATTATTTTTAACAATATTATTTCATCAATACAAAAGAGTAATTAAATTATGATTTTATACTCAGTATTTTTAAAATTCGAAAAAAAAGTAGTCTACATTAAACAAAATGTTTAAAAGTAGGGCAGATTAAAAATTTAAATAAATTATTTTTAGCAATATTATTTCAGTTACAAAAGAGTAATTAAATTATGATTGGATATACTCAGAAAATTTTTAAAATTCGAAAAAAATGTCTAAAAACAAAATGTTTAAAAGTAGGGCAGATTAAAAATTCAAATAAATTATTTTTAACAATATTATTTAAATTACAAAAGAGTAATTAAATTATGATTGGATATACTCAGCATTTTTAGAGGCAGTTTTATGAAAAAAAAATTATAAAAATTATTAATTTTTTTGAGGATATAAAAAATATCTGTCACAGGAAAATAAAATTTTATCCCATGATTAAACTTATATAACAAAGATAAAAAAGTTTTATAGGAAATAACATTTAAGTTTGTGGATAGTTTCAAAATTCTTATAATTTCATCTTAATTGTAACCTAGAAGTCATGCAGTTTTTAATGTGAAATTTCAATGCAAGCTGTTAAACCAATTAGGAAATATTGCACACACTAATGAAATTTCTAAAATTCAAAGAATTCTAATTTTTAAATGAATCTATTTGATTAAAAGTAAACGGAGAAATTAAATACGACTCCTAAATATTTTATTTACTTTAGTAAATTACATTACCATTATTTACTAATTTCAGTTATAAAAATCCACTGATACTGTGTACTTTGTATTCATCACACCATAATTAAACTTCATATCTGAATAACAAGTTGATAAGAAATACTGGATAATGTGTTTTATTTCCTAAGTATTTATTAAAATTTAATAGTTTTCAATCTTCAGAAAATTTTATTCTGTCAGAATCTATATCTAAACCTGCCTTTGGAATTCGTTTTTCGAAATTTCAAAAAATGATATTTTAAAATTCGAAAAAAAATGGTCCACATTAAATAAAATGTTTAAAGAGGGTACACACCGAGGAAAAATCAAAAAAACGCTAAAGTTTCATTTTATGACCAAAGTGTTCTATATTTTTACTTCATTTGTCGACTAGATTGGAATACGGGAAACCACCCTCTTTACTGTTTTACTTCCGGTTATAAATAATATATAATAGACATTATAGATTGTTAATTTTTAATACACATAAAGTTCGTAAGTCTCGAAGATTCCATAAGAAATAATTTTTAAAAGTACAAATAAATATTTTTTAAGAGAATGATTTCTATCTTTTTTACGAAAGTCATAAGTATTTAAATGTGAAATTTGAGATAATCTGTTACGCAAACGAAATACATCGAAAAGAGATTTACAAAGCCATGAAAATATCAGATCTTTTTTAAAACGTATTATCTAAACAATCGATATTATCAAAACTACATAAAAAACACTAGAAATTACATTACATCCATTTACATTTTAGTAAAATTCACGTGACAATTTGAAGACATCATCATTTTCGGAATTGTACAAACCGCTTAGATTTTAAAAGTATGGCAGATCAAAAATTCAAATAAATTATTTTTTGAAATATTATTTCAAGTACAAAAGAGTAATTAAAAGTATGATTGGGGGGGGGGGGTCAGCGTTTTCTAAAAACGTAATTTTATGAAAATAATCCTCTTTATATATTTTTTATAATAAGTATTAATTTTTTCGAGTATGTAAAAAATATTTGTCACAGGAAAATAAATTTTTATCCCATGATTAACTTATATAACAAAGATAAAAAAGTTCTATATGAAGTAATATTTAACTTTGTGGATAGTTTAAAAATTATCATAATTTCATCTTAATTGTAACCTAAATCCATGCAGTTTTTAATGGGATATTTCACCGTAAGCTGTTAAACCAATTAGGAAATATTGCACTTGTAATGAGATTTCTAAAATATAAAAAATTTTAATTTTAAATTAATGTATTTGATTAAAAGTAAACGGGGAAATTAAATACGACTCCTAAATATTTTATTTACTTTAGCAAATTAGAATTATTTACTAATCAGTTATAAAAATCCACTGATACTGTGTTGTATTCATCTAACTTAATTAATTTTTCATATCTGAATAACAAGTTGATAAGGAATACCGGATAATGTGTTTTATTTCTTAAATCTTTAATAAAATTTAATACTTTTAAATCTTCAGAAATTTTTTTCTGTCAGAATCTATATCTAACCTGCCTTTGGAATTCGTTTTTTTGAAATTCAAAAAATGGTACTAAAATTCGAAAAAAATGGTCTGCAAAATAAAATTTAAATGTACAGATCAAAAAATTCAAATAAATTATTTTTAGCAGTATTATTTCAGTTCAAAAGAGTAATTAAAAGTATTGTAACTTTTAGAAGCAATTCTATGAAAAAAATCATCTTTATATATTTTTTATAATAAGTATTAATTTTTTTGAGTATGTAAAAAATATCTGTCACAGGAAAATAAAATTTTATCCCATGATTAAACTTATATAACAAAGATAAAAAAGTTCTATAGGAAATAATATTTAAGTTTGTGGATAGTTTAAAAATTCTTATAATTTCATCTTAATTGTAACCTAGAAGTCATGCAGTTTTTAATGGGATATTTCACCTTAAGCTGTTAAACCAATTAGGAAATATTGCACTTGTAATGAGATTTCTAAAATATAAAAAATTTTAATTTTAAATTAATGTATTTGATTAAAAGTAAACGGGGAAATTAAATACAATCCTAAATATTTTATTTACTTTAGTAAATTACATTATCATCATATATTAATTTCAGTTATAAAAATCGACTGATACTATGTACTTTGAATTCATCTGATAGCAATTAATTTTCATATCTGAATAACAAGTTGATAAGGAATACCGGATAATGTGTTTTATTTCTTAAATCTTTAATAAAATTTAATACTTTTAAATCTTTAGAATATTTTATTCTGTCAGAATCTATATCTAAACCTGCCTTTGGAATTCGTTTTTTGAAATTTCAAAAAAGGGTACTTTAAAATTCGAAAAAAAAATGGTCTACATTAAATAAAATTTTTAAATGTAGGGCAGATCAAAAATTCAAATAAACTATTTTTAGCAATATTATTTTAATTACAAAAGAGTAATTAAAAGTATGATTGGGGGGGGGGATCAGCGTTTTCTAAAAACGTAATTTAATGAAAATAATCCTCTTTATATATTTTTTATAATAAGTATTAATTTTTTGAGTATGTAAAAATATCTGTCATAGGAAAATAAAATTTTATCCCATGATTATACTTATATAACAAAGATAAAAAAGTTCTGTAAAAATAATATTTAACTTTGTGGATAGTTTAAAAATTCTTATAATTTCAGCTTAATTGTAACCTAGAAGTCATGTAGTTTTTAATGTGAAATTTCAATATAATCTGTTAAACCAATTAGGAAATATTGCACACACTAATGAGATTTCAAAAATTCAAATAATTCTAATTTTTAAATGAATCTATTTGATTAAAAGTAAACGGAGAAATTAAATACGACTCCTAAATATTTTATTTACTTTAGTAAATTACATTACATTTATATACTAATTTTAGTTACAAAAATCCACTGATACTGTGTACTTTGTATTCATATCACCGTAATTAAACCTCATATCTGAATAACAAGTTGATAAGAAATACTGGATAATGTGTTTTATTTCCTAAGTATTTACTAAAATTTAATAGTTTTCAATCTTCAGAAAATTTTTATTCTGTCAGAATCTATATCTAACCCTGCCTTTGGAATTCACACAGTTTTTAACGAATCAAAACAATGAATGCAAAAGAAAAGGAAAAAAATACTAAAGCATTTTAATACTGTATGATAGATCTTTCAAAAACGAAATTTCGTTTCTTTAAATTTGTCGTTCCCTATATTTGCATTTTAACCTCTTGTTCAAAACTTGGAGGATTCTGCATAAAGGGTTCTCAAAAAGGGGAAGACTTATGCACTTGCTAGAACTTTCTTTTATTTCCGGATAAAGAAGCAATCGTCTAAAAAATTAACGCTTCATTGCACAATCATACTTTCTCCCCGATCTATCAAATATCGAATAGCTAACCGAATTGAGGAAAGAATTATACATATCAGATGTCAAAATGGGGAAGAAGATGGATACG
>CM063510.1:138528223-138578223 GCA_032207245.1 Pardosa pseudoannulata
CTGGTTCTGAACTACATGGGAGTTTGACAAAACAACATATGGAGATATTTCGCTCGAACATGAAAAATTAAAGATAATAAGATAAGGGGAGGGGTACTTGAGTTTAGGCAGAGAAAAAATACACTAAAATAAAAGGAAGAAGCATAGTTGAATACAAGATTAGGTGCAAGTGCTAGTGAAACACTAGGAATTAAGTCCGAAAGCACAGTTAGGTAGTATAAATGAAAAGCCCCGAGTCGCAAAATTCTAGGCTTTTTATCCCTGGCGGTCAGTTACAGTCCCAGTTACTTGAGAACTCCAGTTAAAGTTACAGCTAAACAAAACATTAGTGTTCTGAACCAAGGAGTCTTCACACTAATAAAGAATATTTTATTAACTAAATATAATAATTATAGTTCTTAATGTTTCGATATGTTTAACCAATTACAGTAATAATTATAACAGCATGAAGATAAAATTTTACTTTATAAATCACTCTTAGAAGAAAAAAGACAAAAGTAGTAAGTCAAAAGGTTACAGAAAAATAAGATGTACCAAGTAAATCATAAAAAATCCGTTTTTTCCCAAAGACTTAATTAACTTTTCTGATTAACTTTATTTTTGAATTAAATAGGTAACTTTTTCTAAACCCATTTGAATCGACACAGACAAATGAAACGTTTAATTTTACAGAAAAACTGTTTCTTGAAAATGAATTAAAGGACTCAAAGAAAAAGATCTAATCTATACGACTTTCGTTTGGGAGAAAGAAATTGTGCAGTGATTTATGATGAATCGCAATCATTGGTGTCTGACTTCTAAGAGAACAAACTTCGCTTATCTTAAAAGTATAGTTTTTCTTTAAGAATACAGGCTAAAACTATTCCCGGATAAGTTTCTAGACATGATCTATAAAAAAATTTTAGAACTCTTTTCTTTTAAAAGTTTTAAGAAGTCTGAGATAAAAATTTTATAATCGTAATAAAATTGACATCATTAATACATATTTTTAAAAAAATTCAAGCAAACATTCTGGAAATAATTCTTTATAAATGAGAAATATACATTCCTAAATTGTTTTGATTATAATTTATGATTAAATGTGATTAAATAATTATGATTAAATTGTTATACTCAGGAACATTTCATGTTAATTTGCTTAAAATAAAGAGCTGTTTGTATTAATACTTAGGAATTCTGGTAAAATGTATTCTTTATTATAATAATCAAATATTAGCATACATAAAGATTTATATTTTACAGAAAAATATTTCAAACACTTTTAGTAAGAGATAAACTTTCATTTATTTTTTATTTACTAATATGTTATTACTAATCGCCTAAATCATATTAATATTATCCCGTTGTTGATAATATTTTCATGTGTCTTAGTAAAGAACACATTATACTCTCGTACATGGTAGAAAGTAGACACATATAATAAAAAAATTCAGATTTAGGCATTGGCATCTCCATCTTTTCTTTCATTAATTCAAAACATCATAATTGTGTAAATATAATTCTTCATAATTATGATTTCATAATTATGTAAATATAATTCTTCATAATTATGATTTCATAATTAGGTAAATATAATTCTTCATGATATGGTTTCATAATTATGTAAATGTAATTCTTCATAATTATGATTTCATAATTATGTAAATCTAATTCTAATTAATTATGATTCATAATTATGTAGATAAATTTATAGTCCTTAGATTGCTTTAAATCGCATTTTTTTCCAATTTCTTTTTCAAATACCTGCGATAAGCCTCTTTTAGCTGCCGTTCGAAAACGAATTTGTAAAATTCCTTGATAATCGTTTCTAAAATAAAAAGTTTCATTTCTACTTATAAAGATATGAACATAGCTACCTTTAGTTATTCTAATCCTTATTTATAATAATTAAACATAGCATTTCTGTTCGATTTTGATAAATCTTCTTAAAAAGATACTTAAAAAGATATAAACATATCTAAACATATCTAACATATCTAAAGATATAAACATATTCTAATCCTAATTTAAGATAATTAAACATAGCATTCATGCTCGTTTAGTTTGGTTTGGAGCACTACGGTCTACTTTTTGATCACGAGGGCTAATGAGACCGGGACCTACTGCTTAAAGCCGATTGCGAATGGCTACGTACAACCATGCCACAGTAGAATTCGAACCCACGAACTCCGGAGGTCAGCACCCTAACCATTCGGCCATCGTTCGGCGCATTCATACTCGATTTTGGTAAATCTTCTTTATCCAAATTTCAGAATTCTCTATTAAAATAACTAAGCATTGATAATTATATCTCATTACCTTATAATTCTGATTAAATGATGGTAAGATATTTTCTGTTTGTTTGTTCTCTAACTTTCCGGTAAACAATTATTATAGTATCACTTGGAGAAAAATAGGTACATGAATCACCAAATGTTTTCAAATTTCTGTATATTACAACAAACATGGCCCAAAATTATCCGGCACTAAAACTCAATAGAGGCTCACTAATTTTACCCGGATAGCTGCTCTAAAATTCTAGGTTATTTATGGTTCAATAAAACTTAGTCTGAGCTATCACAATAGAGTTGCTTCCGGGAAGTTTTCCATCCTGAAGGAATCTTTTTGTTATTGCCACCTTTTTTAACATCCTTTATGTTATGCTATCATAAATTTGATCATTTAAAACCGTTTCGGTAAAAGTTTACGGCTATATACGGCAAATTTATTAAACTTCACTCTGCTGATAGGAGTATCTTTTGAAACGAACATCAATGTGCATTATTCGTTTGTTTCTCACGTTTCAGCAGTCATTTTTTTTATTTTTTACTATCATTTAATGAAGGTATAAAATCATTTAAAGAGTTAATGTACGGCATTTTACAGCTTTAGAAGTATAGTTACCATGTAGTTTGAGAAAGTGATAACTTTTTTTTCTGTTTCTCTGTACCCGATTCATGAGGATTTAAAAAGAATTTCTTCTCATAGTTTGTAAAAAATATTACTTTGATTATATTTTAAACTTTTCTTTAGCTACGTAGTGCGATAAAATTTTAAATAATATAATCTGTATTCAGAAAAATATAATTTTTTACTTCCATTCATAGAAAAAAATATTGAAATATTTTTAAAAAAATTTCCCAATATAGAAAGCCTTTAAATTTTGTCTTTTCCAGATATCTTTAGTTTCCATAAGTATAAATTTATCTCTTCATGTTTATTAAAACTTCATTTTTTAAAATTTTCTAATCGAAATGTACAAGGAAAGCATTAGCGTAAAACTATTACACTCTAATTTTCTAATAATAATTATACTATAAGTTTATATAGTATATATAATGGTTTCATTCACCAACATTTAATTCTCCGAACATATTTAGGAGTACATTAGTACCAATAATTTTCTTTACGAGATTTTCAACTCAAAATTACTTCATTTTTGATTAAATTCCATAGAAAAAGTATTCATAAATTTCAAAGTATTTGATATATAAATTTATTTCCTAAGAAATCATTCAATGGGAATTCATTACTGCTTGTAATGCCTATTTTTATAATTTATATGAGATATAAAAAAATTAAAAAAAAACTAATAAAATCAGGTTTATAATTTACTTATTTTAAAATTTAAAAATGACCGCATTACGTAATAAAACAAAATTTTATACAACAGATAATGAAATGAACACATACAAAAAAATTTAACAAACATCCAAGTAACAGTTTGAAAAGAATTTATAGAATAGAACTGAGGAAGGTTCTGTGGCTATCAAATTATCCTAGTTTGCTATTTACGGGACCTAAATTTTGGACGTAATTTGCTATTTACGGGACGAGAGGCAATAGCTAATATAAGAAATAGAAATTCCCATATTAAAACGGGCATTTAATTAGAGAAATATATTTTGAAAAGGGAAAATAGAAATGATGTATAACTTTATGAAAACAAAAATTTTTTTTCAGAATTTTACTTCTTTTATGGATTATTTTATTTAATATTATTACGTGAAATAAATCATTTGAAGAAGTCTGAATGAAAACCGGGTGAAGCGTAATAATGTCGATATGTGTTACACATGACGTCCTTGATCAGAATCTCGCAAGGCAGTTAACTTCACCGTGACTTCTAGTATAATAGCTGTTTAAGGATTCAAATTAAAGTTGAGCAACAATGAAAAGAATTACTGTCTAAAATCTCCAAAAGAAAGACGCGTAAAGTATGTGAATACGTCTTATCAGCCCACTTGATATATATAAAAAAAAACTGGGAACACAAGTTTACAGATGTAAAGAACGCAAAAAAAGAACATCTTATTTCCCGCCTCGCGTATTTAAGTAACAAAAGATTCAACTCGCTTGGAGACTCCCGACAATTCCATAAACAAAGTTCGATCAAGTGCTCTTTCGACACTATGCAGGAAACCGTTTGAGTGTGGAACCGTTCTTTGAAATTGGGAACAAAGATAGTCGAGGACTGTAAAGACAGACAGTCATATTTAAACGAACAAAAGACACTTTTATAGTGAGCTGTTGTTTGCATCGCAAAATCAATTGAATGCACCGGGACGATATTTAAAGTTCTACGCAATTTTAAAGCTCTCATAACTAGTGTGAGGATCACGAGTTTTAGTATTAATCCTAAAACAAATCTAGAATAATTTCAAAGGCTTACAAATGGTGTAGAAGAATCTTTCATCTTTAGTAAACAGAAGTGCTCTCGGCGACTCAGTAAACTGCTGTAATTTTCTAGATAATTACTTCTCCGAACAAGTGCAGCGAACAGAGATTAAAGTAGAGAAAGACAGGTTTAGCCTTCCACTAGTTTAAAGTAGAGAAGTTTGATTAATATTACTTCAGAAATGTTTCTATTGCATTATATGGATATCGAGTAAGTCTGTTCTGAGAGTAAGGTTAGATTATTTGGTGTTATAGCTGTATAATAGTACATTATATGCAAAAGTAGAGAAAAGTACTTCAGCCATTTAACTACTTATAATTAATAGTGAATATTAAGTTATACAAATTAAATAAATATCTTCATAGTAATATATATTGAAATAATACCAAGAAGTATATATTTATAACTTTTGATAAATAGGGTCAACTATGAGCGGTAGAACTAGTGCTTAATATAATCCCTGTTAACAGAATATAACAATAATAAAATATATTAAATATATTTCCGATGTTTACTGCTCTCTACTGAATAAAAAAATTCTAGTTAGATTAAATAAAGAAAGATATTATTTTTGAAAATCCACCCTGATTTTCTGTTTTCAACCTATAATAATTATTTAAATTTTAATAAATTATGAAATATTTTTTTTTTTTGTAATTGAATTCTTTCATTCATCTGAATTATATAATTCCCCCCTTTTATTTCATTTTTATAAACTAAAAAATAACTCTTGATTTCTAAAGCCAAGTCTGTTTATTTCATTTTCTTTGTTTTCAACCTATATTAATTATTTAAATTTAAATAAATTATGAAATGAATTGTTTTTTGTAATGGATTTTTTTCATTCATCTTAATTATAAATTTCCCCCTCCCTTTTATTTCATTTTTTATAAACTAAAAAATAACTCTTGAATTCTAAAGCTAAGTATGTTTATTTCATTTCCTTTCTGTTTTAAACCTATATTAATTATTTAAATTTAAATAAATTATGAAATGAATTGTTTTTTGTAATGAAATTTTTTCATTCATCTTAATTATAAATTTCCCCCTCCCTTTTATTTCATTTTTATAAACTAAAAAATAACTCTTGATTTCTAACGCTAAGTCTGTTTATTTCATTTCCTTTCTGTTTTCAACCTATATTAATTATTTAAATTTTAATAAAATATGAAATTAATTGTTTTTGTAATTGATTTCTTTCATTTATCTTAATTATATAACTTCTCCCCTTTTATTAAAGTTTATAAACTAAAAAATTACTCTTGATTTCTAAAGCTAAGTCTGTTTATTTCATTTCCTTTCTTTTTTTTCAACTTATATTAATTATTTAAATTTCAATAAATTATGAAATGAATTGTTTTTTTTTTGTAATGGAATTTTTTCATTCATCTTAATTATATAATTCCCCTCCCTTTTATTTCAGTTTCATAAACAAAAAATTAACTCCTGATTTCTACAGCTAAGTCTGTTTATTTCATTTCCTTACGTTTATCTTACCTTTAAATGTCTCTAAGGAATTTCTATGAGGTTTTTCCTTTGTAATTGTTAGGAAATCGGAAACAAAGCTAAACAAATATGTTGAGGTGATGAAATTATGCCTTGAAATAATCTGTATACAGTTGAATAAATATTAAAATCGAGATAAGTGAAAATAATTTCTTTACTGCATACATTAAATAAAAATTAAGTAAATTCCTTTTGTTTATCTCATTTAATTGAAAATTATCTTCAAACAGGGAACATTTTCTCTACCTTTATGTTTTAACTAAATTAAATATAAAAGTTATTAAGTAAATACGTCTTCTCAGAAATCTAATTACTTGAATTCTGTTCAAATACAAATATATATACATATGTGTGTGAACCTTATGCAGCCATGCATATTACAAATTTAATTTTCTTGAACTGAAATATATCGCAAACAAATAGCATAGTTAGAATTCTAATATTATCTGTAGTCATTTTTTTCTCTTTCTTTCCTTTTATTTTGATTTTCTTATAAAAATAAACTTTACAACATTTATTTTGAAAACGATGTTAAGTTTACTTTTTATAAATAATTCAAAAAATGTTATAAATGTGTATCCAATGTTACATACTTCATGTATGGGAATAACTATTTAGTGATGTTTGAAGTATATTTCAAAGTATATATATATATATATATATATATATATATATATATATATATATATATATATATATATATATATATATATATATATATATATATATATATATATATATATATAATATATATATATATATATATATATATATATATATATATATAATATAATATTATATAAAGTGAAGAATAAAAGATTAAATAAGTATTTTATTAGTAATCTTAATGAGTCTTGCTACTATCAAGAAAAACTAAATTATATATTAATTAAAAGGAAACAAATATAAAAAGATAAAGATTTGCAACGAATTTGGAATAGGAATTGGTATACTTGAAGCGGTGGTGGTGGAAATTGTGACCCCCACATTCCGGTTAAATGGCCATTTTAATCATATTAAAATCTCCCGGTCACCATAAGTACAAAAATAAAAACAGACTAATAGTCTAAAAACAATCCATACGAAATTAAGACTATAAAGTAAAGAAAAATTAAAATTAATAACAACTAACCTAGGTATACAATTTTAATTTTACTTTAGTTTACAGACTTATTTTCGTATAAATTGTTTTATTCTGTATGGATTGATTAGTCTGCTTTTATTGCTGTACTTATGGTAACCGGAAGAGTTTCATATGATTAGAATGGTCATTTAACCGGAATATGGGGGTTGCAATTCCCCCCACCACTTCAAGTACACCAATTACTATTTCTAATTCCTACCAAATCTTTATTTTTTTATATTTGTTTCCTTTTAATTAATATGTATATATATATATATATTTATATATATATATATATGTATATGTATATATATATGTATATGTACATGTATATATGTATATATATATGTGTGTGTTTATATATATATGTATATATATATATATATGTATATATATATATATATATATATATATATGTATATATATATATATATATATATATATATATATATATATATATATATATATATATATATATATATATATATATATATATATATATATATATATATATATATATATATATATATATAGAGAGAGAGAGAGAGAGAGAGAGAGAGATACATTTATACACACACACACACACACACACACACACACACACACATATATATATATATATATATATATATATATGCAATAAGATTGCATAATTTGTTAAGATGAAATCTATTAACATTCCTGTATCTGAACACCCTATAAATAACTGAATACTAGGAAATAAACAATTTTTAGTTTCTCTGAGGTTGTACTTAATTTACATTGAATGGTAATTAAACATCACAGTTCACGCATTCTTATCTCTGTCTCGGAAATTTATTGTTAAGTAAAAATAAATGATACAGTTTTGTGTTATTTTTCTGGTGAATATAAACTACTACTCATAAATTATCAACATTTTTTAAATCAAACTCTTTTATAATATTCTTTTGAAATTTCATTTTGTAAAAATAGTTTAGAGAAGTTCATTTTTAGAAAAAACAGTCGGTAGGTAGAGAGTATTAGAGTCACTTATTCCTATCCAATCGTAAAATAAACATAAATCTAAAGCTTAAAGCTGATTTCATTTGGCTCCAGAAATTCTTGCCAATACTGATATTTGAACCTAAAAGTTTCTGTATCAAATGCAAGTTGTTTGGAGTCGTAGACGTAGCCAGAATTGGCTTAGGTCTAAATTTTCAGAAAAATTTTTTTTGAAAGAACCATGAATATAAAACATTATAAATAGAAGCGTTCAATTTAGACCACAAAAGATTTTTTTACATTTTAGAGCAAATACGAAAAAATTTTAAAGTGTATCATATTTTGTAAAATTTTCCTGTGTACTTATTTGTTGACGGTATTTCTTTTTCTTTTCTCTTTTTTTCTCTATTGTTTACAACATTTTCTCCCTCAGGAACTTTAGAAACGTGGGTGTTTCGGAAATAGTTTCCCGATAGAAAGAGAAGAGATTTTGTCTCCAGGGGAAGCAACAGATGGCATTTCTTATGAATAGATCTCAAACTTTAGAAAATGCTTATCACGGAATATAAGCATTGGCGAGATTGATATTTATCAATATCTGAAATACGTATTCATAAAAAGTGAATGAAAATTCTCCTAGAGGATAACACTTGAATGTTGAATGTGACACACAAAAGAGAAAAGAATAAATAGATGTAATTTTCAATGGAACACACAACAACTTTATGTTCCCTAACTTAAAATTTTTTGGTCAGCTAAAACATTTACCGAATATTTCCGCAACGATACTTATAACCTAAAAATGACCCCCCAAAATCCGAGGTCGTCTTATACGACAGGTACAAAAAAAAATGTTGATTGCAAAACACCATTATAAAATGAATCAAGTCACTCACCAATGTTTTTAAAATCCTGCAAAATCCCCACATTCATCATCTGAGAGCTCAAATACATTCTCACTTTCATTGTTGAGTTCATCATATGGGTCCCGTTCTGTACCTAATGAGTCGAATTCTGTGTTGTCATCAGAATTCCATAGCATCGTCCTCAATGCCATCCATATCATTAGAAATCCCACACTTTTTAAGGCCCCTCCACACTATGGTCCACTGCAAGTCCTCACCACCATCTAGATGGGGTATGGCTTATCGCGGTCAATGGCGGCAGATGATAGCCTTGGCGAACAATGGCTTCGGAGGTGGTTTTCCTCCAAAGATCAAAGGCAACCAGATGCGCAGTAGATCCTATGGACGAATCCACGCGCTTGGCTCATTTAGTGGCCCAGAGTGTGGATGCAACCCGTGAACCATCGTCCAAGGTAACCATCAAGAAGTAGTGAACAACTGGCCATAGAGTGGAGGCTATATTAAACTATTTTATCTACCTTTGCTTTTTCCGACGATTTGGTGACAAAAGTACACAGCATATCAAGTGACGCGGCCCGCATAGCTTCACCTTTTATCTACGACTTTTCGCTACTACTCATCCATTCATTCTATTGTTCACGCATGTTGTTTTTGAATGGTTTATTAAGTAAGACATCTAAAGCATGTTTCACTGAAGTTAAACTACCCGGTATGACAGCAATGTTGGTATTAAACAAGCATGCAGTATTAATCAATGCAACAATCCCAATATGGTGTTGCAAGGTGCTAAAAAATAAAACTTGTTAGTTCCGTATATCTGCGCATTACAATATTATTGAGAATTTTGGGGTCGCCCTATATGGCGGATATATGCTAAAATTGTAAAAATTGGCTGAAAATTTATACCTCATCTTATCTGAAGGTCGCTTTATACGTGTAAATATACGGTATGTATTACGACTTTCTGATCAGTGACATAGTATAAGCAATACAACAATAATATTTTAAAAAATGGGAACGGTATGATTTATATATACAACATGTTTCCCGATAAGTTATCTATGGGATACAAGATTCTCGTCTAAGGTTCAACAGGAACTGTTGCAAAAGAAATGTGACTGCTACAGAGAATAATGAAAAGTAAAGAAGGTAATCCTCTGAAGCTTTTTTATCTACTCCTTTATATAAACATGAGATAAGAAAAATAAACTCCTTTACCAGAAAAGCAACTTTTTTCGTTTAAAGAAATCTTCGAAACTTTTATCGAGCTTGAAGTACATTCCTTTCATTATCGGAGATGTACGTAATTATATAAGATATAAAATACATTATCTGAAACATACAAACATAGTAATATGTTTAGACTAAATTATTAGGACGATTTTAAAATGTTCAGATATAGAGATTTCATTTCCTTATAGTTTATGAATGTTCGTTAATTTTCAGGATGGTTTTCAGATTATTTTCAGCAAGCTGAAAATGATGTTGCATGTAATAATATCTAGTAATTATAATTATAGAAGGCTACTGGCTCATAATGTCCACCGAAAATAACCTCATTAAATATAATTCGTGATCAGCTATGATTCCATCACATTCTGTGATAAGCATATCATAAAATTATATTCTAACATTACTAATGGAATATATTCCTCCTAATTGACAATTAAGTTTAATAAATACATAGACCAACCAACCCTGATATGATTAATTAAGACACATTGCAGAAATTAAAAAATAAAATGTCAGCACACTTTTTTTTTTATCAAAAAGTTTTGATTTTTAGACTTTTAATTTATTTACTATAATTATTTATCATATGCCATTAAAGATTTAATAAAATTCATATTGTAAAAAGAAATAATTTACAGGAAGCCGAACTGTTAAAAAATTACTTATCTTTAGTATAATTTAAAATAATTTAAGTATAATTTAAGAATAATTTTAAAATTTCCTTATATTTTATAATTACACCAATATCTTGAGAAATGGCGTTATAGCAACCTTTTGTATCCATTCACTGTAAAACTCTATATAATACAATAAGGGAACTGGTGCGTTTATGACTTCTCAGAATGTAAATATCTTTATAAACAACCTTATAATTTTAATTAAATATTGAATTAAATTTCTGGACTAAAATAGCACATTAATATAAACTGCATCCCTGTTCTCTTTTACTGTAGTGTAAACGTCATTGTTTTATTTTTTAATATAGAGATACATAGAGAATCAAATAATTATTACCATGAACAATAAATAGTTCAATAAGTTTAAAATATTTATTGGTTTCAAAACCATAAAATATATTTATCTATTAATGTAAATGTATTTATTTTTAAGTAAATAATTTTATTCCATTATGTTTGTCTTAAACATTTCCATTATGTTTGTCCATTATGTTAACATTCCATTATGTTTGTCCATTATGTTTGTCTTAGAATTTAAACTCTTTTTATTCATTTTATAAAATAAAATGAATAAAAAGAGTTTAAATTCTTTAAAAAAATGTACATTTTTCTTACGAATTTCGTGAATAAATATTTTATGTATTATTTATAAAAGAATATTAATATTTTATATAATATTTATAAAAGAATATTAATATTTTATACAATATTTATAAGAGAAATATATTATATATTCACTGATTGAGATGACGTTATAAAGATATGCATACAAAATTTAAAACCCTGAGACGGAAGGATATTTTACAAGTGTACCAAATTAATAAAAAAGCACATTTTCAGAAAAAAACTTGAAAAAAATTTATAATTTTCTTCCTATTATTATATTTATGAACTTTGTATTATCTTCATTAATCTGGGGTTAGGTCCAAAAACTATAAAAATTATACATTAAATTATACATTTTTGGAACCAACAGAAAGATTTCTGTTTTTTAAAAATAAAAACTGCAAAAACTAATATTTCAAGTTTGAGTATTATTTTGTTCCCTTAATTAAGGTAAAACTTTCTGGAAAGAAATTAAAATGAAGTTGTTTTTTAATAGATTGTACTGGACATTGATTTTCGACATTTAAAAGCTATACATCAAAAACAAAAATTGTTATAAAAAATATTCCAACAAAGCTAATACATCTTAAACCAACCGCGACACATTCTTCCAATAAATTCCAGTTCAGAAGAAAGGACATTTATTAGAATTCATTTCCCGATGCATTTTTTCTTCTTAAGGCTTTCTTTCCGGGTGCACAAGAAGTATATAAAAGGTTTATTATTTATTCAAACATCAACACTACTTAGGGTGAAAGATAAAAGGAAGTAAGAGATTATGCTATCAATCACAAGTAGCACATCGTAAAATGTAGAGTGCTTTGTTCTAAACTCAGACGTTTAATAACAAGTATTTCATGTTAATATTGTTCTAAGTCAGGAAGGATAAAAAGTGTATTAGTTTCTATAAATAAAAGCACTAAAATATTTCAGCAAGTGTGTTTTAAGTTCAAACATAAAGAAATATATTTTGAAATAAACACTCTCGAAGACACATCTGAATTTATGATTCTTAGACTTGTTTCTAGTAATTTCGATTTAATTTATTTTGGCAATAGTGACTAATTCTTCAGAAGTTATATATAATATTTCAAAATTAAAAGTTCTCACCAATTTACCGGCTTTTGCAATGTAAAAGAAGCTTTGTAACAGCAAAAAAATTTAGTGTTCAGATTTCAACGAAAGTACTCATTTTGACTATTCCTGAAAAATATTGACATGTTGCAGTGTTGCTTCTGTACCTACATACAAGCAAACTTTAAAAAGCATACAAGCAAAGCTTAATTTTGAAATTTTAAATATCCATACTTGCCATCCATAAGAAAATTTTGTCTACATTCATTTTGACGTCAAAATATGTAAGATAACTGAAAAACAATTATCCATAAGAAAAGTTTGGCTGTAGTGACTAATACTTCAGAAGTTACATATAATTTTCAAAATTAAAAGTTCTCACGAATTTACCGGCTTTTACAAAGTAAAAGAAGCTTTGTAACAGTAAAAATATTTAGTATTCAGATTTCAACTAAAGTACTCAATCTGAAAAATTTTTGACATATTTCGGCAATTCGTCTGTACGTACGTACAAGGACACTTTAATTTTGAAGTTTTAAATATCCATTCTGACCCTCCATAAGAAAATTTTGTCTACATTCGTTTTGACGTCAAAGTATGTAAGTCGTATGAACCTCAGATAACTGAAAAAATAATTAACCGTAAGAGATTCGAGTTTTGTATTTAGGACAGGTATAAGCTATTACAGGTGTAAGTACATTTAACTATTCACCACCCCTTTTAATTGCAATCTAGCTATAAGGATAAAAATTTCATATAAAGATCATTCATGAACCGGATAAATGAAACCAATTAGCCTTAAAATATTTTGTCAATTTTGTTTGACGACATTGAAATCCATTAAAAATGAAAAACAATTGTCTATAAGAAAATTTTGTCTAGATTCGTTCTGACGACAGTATATGTAATTCGTATGAACCTCAGATAACTGAAAAACAATTAACTGTAAGAGATTCGAGTTTTGTATTTAGGACAGGTATAAGCTATTACAGGTGTAAGTACATTTAGCTATTCACCACCCCTTTTAATTGCAATCAGCACTCTATATAAGGAAAAATTTCAATATAAAGAAGATCATGCAACCGGGTATAAGTGAAACCAATTAGCCTTAAAATATTCAAATTTTGTATTGAGGACCATTATAACATCTAGTTTTGCACTTCCAATCTTGATTGAAATCCTCACTCTACACAATATAAAAATTCAATATAACGTATATTAACGCTGTTTTGCCAAAGTTATATATAATTTTTCACATTTTGAATAGTTCCTATACCTGTACATACTTATGTACCTATGTATCTCATATAACTCAAGAACTGTTTGCATTAGTATATTGAAATTTTGTATGCATGATTGTCAAAATATGTAGCTATGCACCTCCCATTTTCATTGCAATCTGCACTTTGTACAATGAAAATTTATGATATAACTAATCACCAATAGCCGGCTCTAAAAATAAACAGTACAAGGCTTATCATAGAACTACGCATAAGACAATAACTAAATATATTTAAATAGTATTTGTTTTGCGTTTTTGTGAATCACAAAGTTGCTAAAGACTTTAACGAAAAAAATATTGTCTCCAAATTATTTAGAAGGTTTTTAATATTTACTTTAAAAAATACTCATAATTTGATTTGAAAAACTGTCGCTTTTCAAATAATAAAAATTAAATTTTACATTGCGAAGTACTAATAAAACTCACCATGCTGAATATAGTTGTGACACTTTTTTCATACTTTACTATAGTCTCAAGTACACGCACACCTGCATAGAATATTCCTCCAACTCGGAAGAAAAGTGTAAACTTAATCCGGCAAAATAAGTAATATGCTGATTTTTTCCATTATTTTCCTATTTCAAATTTTTAAAGATTTTTTTCTCCTGAAACTTTTGATAATATGACAGATTCAGGATGATGAATGGTTGAAAATCGTAAAAATAAACTTTGAAAAATATTTAAAAAAAAGTGAACAGTATTTTCAGTTACTTTTTGTTTAGTATTTTAATCCTTTACTTAAGTGACAATTCACGCATTTCAAGATTTTTGTGAATGATCCTGAATATTTATCACATATTTATGTTTAAAGTATTTAAAAATATATAAATCTGTTTCAAATTAAGGATTAAAATGATTAGGAATCGAGTCATCAGTCTAAAAGGTATATAATCAGTTTCAACAATGTCTCAACCTCTCAGTGACTAAGATATGAAACGAAAATTTGGTTGATATTTTACAATAAATTACAGAAAAATAGTGCTATTCTGTTTTTCAGTTTGTCAATGTTTAACGGTAGATTTATTATTTGGACATAATAAGAATTGAATCACACAAAATTTCAGATTTTCAAGCACCCAGGTGTTACAACCGTTCCCCCAAAAACATTTATTGGAAAAATATCGGGGGAAAGGTAAATGTATTCGGTTTGGTTTGGAGCGCTACGGTCTACTTTTTGCAACACGAGGGCTAATCAGACCGGGACCTACTGCTTAAAGCCAATAACAGCTGCGAACATCCATGCCATAGTGGGATTCGAACCCACGAACTCCAGTACCCTAACCAATCTGCCATCGTTCGGCTAAATGTATTCGGAAAAAGGCAAAACACATTGGTGGCACTTCTGGATCAGCAAAGTTCTGGGCTTGAGGGCATTTAGTAAAATGTAGAACATGAACACTAGTGATACTTGTAGTTTGCAATCCTATAAACAATCTTCCAAGTATAAAATTTTTGATATGATTAATAATTTTAACATTTAGATGTATACGACAAAGGCAGCGATGTCGTAACTGAAAAGTTGAGGGTTTGAGGCTCGAGTCAACCTAAGATCCATTGTGTTCGTTAAAGGTGATTGGGGCACTTAAAATATGTTCTTGGTCACAATGTCGAAGTTCTCCAACGACACCTCTGGGGTGGCAGCCAAGACTGGGGGGTCTTGTGTTTGGTTCCTGCTTCTAAATTGTGAGGACCCAGCGGGGGTAATATTACTCGCTTCCTTAGTATTCCCTAAGCTACACATGATCCTTGAGTAGTGCTAAATGGGTAACAACTTCGCAACCATGCATTGATATAAATATGTATGTGCTTGTATTGCCAGCTGCATTAGAAAAAAAAACATTTAGATGAACATTTTGTGAATTTCGAACAATAGTTTGCTTTTTCGGCAATTACATCAGATGAAATCAGAGCTATTTACTATATCTATATTAGAACTGCTATTTACAGCACTGTATTTACTTGTATCATCATCTTATGTCTCCTAACGCTAAGTAGCACATGAGACCGCAGTATTTACATGCAGTAGTGAATAAATCATATCACTCTATAATAGTTTTTATAAGTGATTTATGAGGTCAAAATTTCAGCTCACCCCTAATGAGAAGGGGCTATATTATTCCAAGTTTCTTAATTTGCATACTTCATTTAATCTCACTAGTTCGTAATAAAACTAAATTTAAGATATTCAGCATTACTATATATATTCAACAGAAATGATACCTGCATTATTTATTTAAAATTAACACATTGGACATAATAGAAATGCATTAATTTCATGAACTTATCAGAGCAGTTATCGAACTATATCCATTCATTGTAGGATATATTATTTAATTCATAAAATATAGATGTTTGACATACACTTCAAACAGATTAGGCTGACAGAATATAAAGTCGATAGAGTAGCAAATAATTCCCAAATACTCTTATTATAGTATTACTTCATTAAATTTTGTTTCGTTGAATGAGTTAGGAATTTTAAACAGATAATTAATTTTACATGATTTAATATTGACATTCACTTACACTAAATGCATTCAAATTCTCCCGAAATAAAATACACGAGTTGAATATTAATTTCGGAATTAATTTGAGAATAATTATTTCAGGTGACCAACTCTTTTGATTCCGCTTATAGCATATTAATGATTTTTGTTTTTTTAACCGATCAACCTATCAGCACACATTTTCAACTTTTACCTCAACTGTCAAAAAAGAAAACACTTTGAGGTCAAAGAGTGCCCTATTTGTTTTACTTTACGATAACAACCAACTGGTAATCTAAGATAGTTAAACAAATAGAAGATAAAATTTGCTTTGTTGGGGCCATTTTTCATACTATGAAAATAGAAGTTTTGGTATAAAATGCACAATTAGCGCAATTTTTATTAAATTTATCAAATCAAAAACGTCTAAGTTGACAAGGTCAAATCTAATTCACCTGAGGTGACAAATGTACTTATTTACTTGTCAGTGGACTTTTGAATTTACAAAAAAAATATTAATATACTAGTAGTTCTAAGAGGTCACTGTGTCAGTGTTCCACATGTTTTCGATGTAGTTTCACTATTGATGTCCATAAGATATTAAATTTACTTTTTATTAAACTCGCAAATAATTGTTCTGTTAACACAATGTATGCGGGACACGTACTAGTACGTTTTCTGACAATTGATACTTGAGCGTGGAACACGTACTAGTATTTTTTCTGACGATTGATACTTGAGCGCGGAACACGTACTAGCACGTTTTCTGACGACTGATACTGACGGCCGGACTAGTTTTTTTTTCTGCTTTTTTAACACTTGTATTTTGATGAAATAAAGATTACATAAAATAAATGGTTTTATATATAAAATAACCACATAGTCGAAGATTTAACAAACATGGTTGATGATGTTATTAAATATCAAATTTAAAAACGGAATCGAATTCGAAAATTTTTATTATTTTCTGTTAATAATTTTGACATCACAATATAGATATTTTTATATTATATAATATATATAATTATATACAAAAAATATTTGTTTATAAAAAATAATTAATAAAAACGAAGCCTTTTTGTTATGTGTCAAATGCAAATAAAAATTATTATATTGATAATAATAAGCTTATTAAAAAATCAATACATATATTTTTATTTATTCTTTCAAAAATATATTATATAAATGTCGTGATCCTTGTTAGTCAAATGGAAAACTCTTCTTGATAATAATAAATCTTTATTAAATCATAGTTTCCATTTAAAAACTTGCGCCATTTCATTTATTCGTCTAAAAGCTTAGAGTGTTGTTGACAGCTGCATGTATAACTCTTATCTGTTTGCAAACTCATCAAAATCTTCCAAGATGCTTCCGCCTGACCGGATTATCCTAAAAGCTTACGCGATCGTTGGTCTTTTTAATTTATTTTATTATTACAAAAAAGTTCCCTTTTTAAAATCGCTTATAACTCACGTAATTTCCAACTACCCCTTTTAAGACCTGGCATATATGTATATTTATATATTACATATATATTTGTATTTAATATATATATTTGTTTATTTGTGTATTTATATACTTGTGAATATATTTTAATATAAAATACGAAAAATTGGTTAAAAAATTAAATAATTTTTTATCTATTGAGATTTAACTGAATAACTAAATTTACACGCAAAATGCTAGCTCTTGGTACAATTCCGCTGCGAAATGTACCCGCACACAATATGTTAACTTTGATTTAAAGTCGTATTATATATTTACCTTAAAAGATTTTAATTTAAAAACTGTGTATTTTTAGAAATATACTCTTACATTCAAAACGTAGAATAAAAAGTTTGGTTTGTTATACCGTGATTTGAAAAAGGCTAAAAGACATTTCCCAAGAGCCTAAACCTAGGGAAATTGAAGATCTGCGATGTCTAGTGATGCAAAGCGGTGGCAGAGCATTTTAGAATATATTTTAGAGCAGTCTATATTCGTCTGTGTAGTTTTAAGTTATATTTTTATAACACATTTGTGAGTGTTTTCTGAAAAATGCTAGTCAACAAAACACATTTTAAATAAGTTTATATGCATAAAAATGTGTTATTATTAATTTTTAAACTTTAAATATGTTATATGCATACTAAATTATAGCAATAAAGTATGAGAACTTTAAAATTTAAAATTTTAGAAACTAACAGAAATATTTTTTGAAAACTGACTCAGTTTAAAATTCAGACTCAATTCAAGGGAAGCTGAAGAATATAATGTCCACAGAATGACAATTCATAAATATTCCTGATTAATCAAATTCTAACCAATCTTTACCTATTCATTTATGTATTCTAAAGTTTTATAAATTGATTTTTAAGGCATTAAAAGTTTTTGGGACGAAGAAGAGAAGTACAAAGAATTTTTGTAGTTTTTATTTCAGGTGACAGAGCATTTTAGAATATATTTTAGAGCAGTCTAAATTCGTCTGTGTAGTTTTAAGTTACATTTTGATAACACATTTGTTAGTATTTTCTAAAAAATGTTAGTCAACAAAGCACATATTCTCGTTTTATCTTCAATTTAAATCTAAATGTTTTTGTCGAGTTAAAAGAATTAAATATATCAAGAGTTTTCATAAACCACCCCCGTAAACATACAAAAAGATGTTTGCAAATACAAATGATGATTTGCCCAATCTTTTAATACATTCTAGAAAAAGATTATTGTGCATAAATCTTATAATATAAGGAAAATTTGAAGGCTTTTATTTGTTTGAAATATCAAAAGTCGGTATGTTATTCAATACTCCTTTTATGTATAAATGTCTTCAGTTTTTAGAAGAAAAAAAAGGAATTTTGTTCTAGGTTCTTTAGTTTTACTAGAGACTTTGTTCCAGATAGTTTCATTCTTACGATATAAAATTTGAATACCCAACATTAAGTTATTTATTTACTATTTGAAACACGATTTCTGGAAATATTATATTTTACAATGTAGAGAAATGTTCTTGAATATTTCATGCAAACTACTCGTATAAAATTATTTCTTTTTATTAACTATTACATTTTGAATTATATAAATTAAATTGCATTTTTAAAAGCAATTTATTTCTCAATTTATTAATTGGAATAGTCTTAAGTATACCCACTATGTCCAGCAAACTAAAAAATTGGAAATTAACTGGCTAAACAAAGCAAAAATATAGTTAGTCGTAACTTGTGTTTAATTTCACAGGATATTGTTTCTAAAATTTTTAATTATCGATTATCTAAAAATTTTAATAATTTATTGATAATTTCTCCAATCCATACCATGAATTCATTTTTAGAATCTTTATTTTATATTGCTCCATAGTAGAAATAAATGTTAAACCAAAAAGAGAAATTTCTTTCTTTCTTTCAAATAAAGTTTATTAAATATCATGTAACTACAAATCATTATAAATTTTTATTCAAGAAATTCTGAAGGAATACAATAACTTACGTCTTTAAATGACCTTTAACATGATAAAATGGATATAAAACTAAGAGTATTCAATTGATCCTATTCATGAATTCATTCACTGTGAATGCCGTTCATGGTAATTTCAAGAAAAATAGCAGTCAATTATGATATTTACCATAATTGATCTCATTATTCCAGCTCATAAATAACCATGATATTATTCCATATTGGATCTTTTGAATCCTGAAAATGAGACTTTTTTTTCAAAACAATCATAATGAAGTTTATAAATTAACATTTATTTCTATATTTTGGCTTGACTAAAGATTTGTGTTCCCCAGCGAACTTGGCGATAATGGTTTAAGTATAATTGCCTAACATTTTCTTCTGATCTCACCGTGTCCTAACAATCTGTATATAAATTATAATTTATATGATATTTGCATCCAAGTCTCCTTATGTAACTCTTTCCTTATATATTAAAAGTGCGCAATATTTAAAAAATTAGATATAACAAACCATTAATGGTTCACTATGGCTTAATGAGACTTTTTTTCAAAACAATCATAATGAAGTTTATAAACTAACATTTAGTTCTATATTTTGGCTTGACTAAAGATTTGGGTTCTATCGCCAACTTGGCGATAATGGTTTAAGTATAATCGCCTAACATTTTCTCCTGATCTTACCGTGTCCAAACAATCTGTATCTAAATTATAATTTATATGATATTTGCATCCAACTCTCCTTGTGTAACTCCTTCCTTATATATTAAAAGTGCGCAATGCTTAAAGAAATTAGATATAACAAACTATTATTGGTTCACTATGGATGATTTTTAATAATTTGGAGCTGTTGGGGTTGTAAACAGTTAAGTGATTAATTGCCCATAAATATAAATGTCCGGTTTTCAAGTCGTTTTCTTTACGAGTATATAATTAAGTACGAGTTATATAAGTACGAGTATATAATTCTATTACGATGGCGCACTGTGCATTAATTAGAGTCACCAGAAAAAGCAAGAAGTACATTGTTTGGATGGATTATCTTTGTGTTTCAGTAAATATCGCCAATATTTTTGCCAACTTTGCCAAGGGGAACCCAATTCTTAAGTAGTCCTCTAGATTTTCATAAAAAATATTTAATAATAAAGAAGAATAAAACCTGAAAACTCTACTAGTAAGAAACTGTAAAACTTAACGGAAAAAAAATCTTCTGAGATAAAGGACAATATAACCATTCTTTATTAACTATAAAATATTAGTTTATCAATAAATTTTTCTTGTTTTGTTTGTTAATTAGTTTTTTAAGCAATTAGCAAAATGTCGATGCTATATCTTTTGATAATTTTGTAATAAATATAAAATTTATCCTGGACCTTAAATAACATTATTTTGACTAAAATTCTTCAATTTTAATTTCTTAAAGTAATAAACTTTCTGCAGACACGTTGAAAGTATTTAAAATTTCTCAAAGCAAATGCTCTTCTTTGCGCAGTGTAGAATTTTAAATTACATTCGCATTATATGAAATTATTTATCTGACGACAGGAGGATATATAAAAAAGATATCACAAAAGACATCTTGAATACTGCTTTAAATTAATCCATGATTAAGATTATTTCATTTATTTTGTCTAATAGAATATTTTGAACAGTGTATTTTGATATATTTATTTTAAGCCCGCATACAAGTTTTGATCAGTGAAAATATATTAAAATACGAGTGTAATTTAGAAATTTAAATATTCGGTGAAGTTATATTAAATTTACAACGCCATCGAAATGCTATGAATAATGAAATTTTAAGCCGTCTTATAATGATTTTAAAGTCTACAAGGAAAACCTTGTTTGATGTTTATAACACTAATTTATGAGATTTTATAAAAAATTACATGAAGCCTATTATCAACATGATAATAATTGACATCTGAATATCCTTTAAATCCTGCCATCTCTATGTGAGCTTAATAAAATTTTAAACAAGGGCAGAAAATGGGGAATTTTATTTTAATTTTCTTTTTTTAGAACTAAAATTGAATTAAAAATAGATTTTCCAAAATATTGTTCGTCATACTCAAACGTTCCACAGGACATAAAAATAATACAAATAGTAAAATAAATAAAATTAATGAAAGTATGTAAAAATTATGTATTACGGCAAAGATTTGCTAAATTCTTGAATTATTCTTTAAACACAATGTTGCCGAACGATGGACGAATGGTAGAGCGCTGCTCTTTGGAACCAGAGTTTGCGGGTTCGAATCCTGCTTCGGGCTTGGATGTTTGTAGCCATTCGGAATCGTCTTTAAGCTGTAGGTCCCAGTCTCATTAGCCCTCGTGTGCAAAACAGTAGACCTAGCGCTCCAAACCAAACCAAACCAAACCAAATAATTGTTGAAAACTGATAAGTAGAAAGCTGATTTAAATAAACTAAATTATATTTTGATGATTAATTTCAAGTAAATAAAATTTTAAATTTTAATACTTCTTAAGATGTTTGTAGTTAAATAAATAATTTAAGCGCAAAAATATTATTGATTTTTTAATTTCCAGGTATTATTTAGGAATCACTTTCTACTATTTATTTTAACCTTAACGCTGTCGGAAAATTTATAAATATCTGATTTTCTGTAAAAATTTTGGAGACATGTATCATTCAGTATTTTAGTTAAATATAATTATCTACTATTAAAAAATGAGACAACTAATAAAGTGATAATAAAACAAGCTAATAAATGAGTGGAAAAAAAAGCTACTAGATAAGGTTTGTCTTTCTGGACGAACAAATGACTCCCCAAATAACTTTCACTCTTACGCTTCTTTTTCGAGATACAAAAAATTTTTAATTGAACTGCGCAAATGGGATTAAGGCCTTATCTAAAGATATGATGAAATTTTAACGACGCCGAAAAAAATCCCAAGACATATTGACATAGAGAACTGTTTGCTGTATTATAACTTTAGACAAAAAGAGAAAAATATTTTTTAAAATATGTACGTGTAAATGTTTAATAAATGTATTTGAATTATTAGTTCATATATATCTAAGGAAAGGTTAGGAATTTTAAAACAGCTTGTTCTGCATGAGAAGATACGTCATTAATTCTATGACTTTCAATGATAAAGATTAAATTGTGGAAATAAACTCGTTGATATTTTATCAAGCATGACATCAATTCTAATCATAATGCATCCTTGAAATGCAGATATCTGATAATGACGAAGCATGTCATGGTTTGATCAAATTAATTTGCTGCATTAATCTGTAATTGATAAGAGTATATTAACAATTCTATCTCAAATATGAGAAAATACACCCTTCTATAAAGTCAGTTTGCTATGTGTCCAATATTTGAACTGGCATTTCGTTATTCTCACATCAAATTCTCCATTTTCCTTTCAAAAAATTAGAGAACTGTTGTTTTCAGTTCAAAAGCTGTATGATGAAGAGGTATATTTAAGTGTGAATCCCCTTATTTCTTTTTTTAGAACTAGATATCTTATAATGCAGATATCTAATAATGACGAAGCATGTCATGATTTGATCAAATTAATTTGCTGCATTAATCTGTAATTTATAAGAGTATATTACCAATTCTATCTCAAATATGAGAAAATACACCCTCTATAAAGTCAGTTTGCTATGTGTCCAGTATTTGAACGGGCATTTCGTTATTCTCACATCAAATTCTCCCTTTTCCTTTCAAAAAATTAGAGAACTTTTATTTTCAATTCAAAAGTTGTATGTATGATGAATTGGTATATTTAAATATGAATTACATTATTTCTTTTTTAGAACTAGATATCTTATAATGCAGATATCTTATAATGATGAATCATACCACGATTTGATCAAATTAATTTGCTGAATTAATCTGTAATTGATAAGAGTATATTAACAATTCTATCTCAAATATCTCAAATATGAGAAAAATACACCCTTCTATAAAGTTTGCTGTGTGTCCAGTATTTGAATGGGCATTTCGTTATTCTCACATCAAATTCACCATTTTCCTTTCAAAAAAGTAGAGAACTTTTATTTTCATTTCAAAATCTGTATGATGAAGTGGTATATTTAAGTATGAATCACAGTATTTCTTTTTTTAGAACTAGATATCTTATAATGCAGATATCTTATAATGACGAAGCATGTCATGATTTGATCAAATTAATTTGCTGCATTAATATGTAATTGATAAGAGTATATTAACAATTCTATCTCAAATAAGAGAAAAGTACACCCTTTTACACAGTCAGTTTGTTTTGTGTCCAGTATTTGAGCGGACATTTCGTTATTATCACATCAAATTCACCACTGTCCTTTCAAAAAATTAGGGAACTTTTATTTTCAGTTCAAAAGCTGCATGATGAAGCGGTATATTTAAGTACGAATTACATTTCTTCATTCAAGTAAAAATGAATTAAAAATAGATAATCCAAAATATTGTTAATCATACTTACACGTTCCACAGGACATAAAAGTAACAAAAATGGTAAAATAAATAAAAGTAAAGAAAACTTGTAAAAATTCTGTATTACGGCAAGGATTTGTTAAATTATTAAATTACTCTTTAAACACAAATAATGAAAATTGATAAGTAGAAAGTTCATTTAAATAAACTAAATTATATTTTGAAGCTTAATTTCAAGTTAATAAAATTTTAAATTTTAATACTTCTTAAGTAGTTTGTAAGTAAATAAATAATTTAACTGCATAAAATTATCGATTTTTTTTACTTTCACCCCCCCTTGTGCTCTAATATTTAGAAGAACACCTGATAAACATAAATGTAAGTGATAGTTAAACAGTAAATAGTTTGGTACAAATATTTGTACCTTTGAAAAATTGTACTTTTGTTCTTTAATGAATCCCGTTTAATTTATCTTATCACAGACTATACAAGAATGGGAAGAATAATTAAATAAATATATGTCTTGATTAAAACACCTTGAATAAAAAAATATCTAAAAATGAAATTTTACATAAATTCCCTCTAATATTTAGAAGAACTAATCCTCTAATCCTTAAATCCTCTAATATTTAGAAGAACACCTGATAATTATAAATATAAGTGATAGTTAAACAGTAAATAATTTGATACCAATACTTATACCTTTGAAAAACTGTACTTTTGTTCTTTAATGAATCCCGTTTAATTTATCTTAGCACAGACTATAGGGGAACGTAAAGAAAAATTAAATAAAGATATGTCTTAAATAAAACGCCTTGAATAAAAAAAATAACTAAAAATAAAATTTCACACAAATCTAAAACAAAAGATAATACTAAAATATATCCTCTAAATAACATATGAGATATTTTACACTGTGCTTTTATATTAATGTACGTAAGAAACAAAATATTGAGTATGTTTGAACGTACATTTATATTTTCTTGATAGCACATGCATTGTTCATAGACACTGCAGTTAACCGATAGAATAGTTTGGGTAAAAAGTATCAACTGAATATTCCCAAAGGTTCAATTATTCATCATCACCCATGAAATTCTGTACATGTTGTTCCTACAATCCCAAAGTTTTATATTACGAGCTTTTACGAGTAAAGATATTTTCAAGTCGCTAAGCATTGAAGATACTTTTATTCTTTGATCTCTTGATATAAAAATTTAGGATCTTGAATGGAATTTGTAAAAAACAGCTGAAAAAATTACTGAAATTATTTATGAAAAAATAAACTTAAAATCAAATTTCAGATTATAAAATATTAGAGTTTTTAAGATACGGGACTATTTTCAGATTTCTAATCTTATTCTATAAATTTTTGTAATATCAATATAAATTTTCTACTACAAATAAATATGAAAAACATTTCTTTAGTCCTCTCTTATACTCCTTTTATATCTGTGAAGAGTATTAAAACATTTTTAACTAAAAATAGAGCAGTAAATATTTATTCCTATATTCAATTTTTAATAATTTAATCAGGAATTTAATTACATAGTATAAAGTTTAACTTAAATTAACGAAGTATTTGTATTACATTCATGTTTACTTGGTTTGAAAATAATTAAATTCATGAAATTATTGTTTTCCAACGTGGAGGCTCTTGCAAACGTTGTTGACCAATTATTATGCATGAACCATAAAGGTGGCCAACATTACTTCCTATGAAGGAACGCACAATTACATTCAAGACTTACTCGAGATCCGAACCCACGTCAGTCGGTAAGGAAACAGAGCAGAAAACGGTAACCACTATACAATCTAGGCAGAACCTTACCACCGCTGCAGACATGATTGTCCATAGCCGTTCGGAATCGGATTTAACCTTTTGAAAGGGGATCTTTGAAGAACTAATTCATGTGTGGGACATATGCTGTCCCAGTCCCTCTGAAAAGGTTAAGCAATAGATCCCAATCTCATTAGCCCTCGTAGTAAACCGTAGCGCACCAAACCAAAAGCAAAACCTACAAGGAAGCTGCAGTTACTTTGCGTACATTTTTGGAATTTAGCTGAAAATTTTCATTACAGCTCACTATTACAGCCCATTACTTCACTGCTGCTCATAACTTAATTACTATGATTGCAAATAATTTATTTCACAAATTTCTTGTAATCTGCAACAATTATATCAGAATAGAAAATAAAAAATAATCTAAAAATCTTTGCAAATTTATAAAAAAACACTTTAAGAGTCTTAAATGAATAACATATAACAATTTAACTATTTGCCTAGCATCCAAGTCTCCTTGTGCAACTCTTTCCTTATATATTAAAAGTGCGCAATGCTTAAAAAAATTAGATATAACAAACCATTAATGGTTAATGAGACTTGGGCTTAATGAGACTTTTTTACAAAACAATCATAATGAAGTTTAAAAACTAACATTCAGTTCTATATTTTAACTTGACTAAATATTCCGGTCCCCCCCCCCCAACTTGGCGATAATGGTTTAAGTATAATCCCCTAACATTTTCTCCTGATCTCACCGTGTCCAAACAATCTGTATCTAAATTATAATTTATATGATATTTGCATCCAAGTCTCCTTGTGTAACTCTTTCCTTATATTTTAAAAGATTTTGATATCAAAATTTAGGATCTTGAATGGAATTTTTAAAAAAACAGCTGAAAATAATAACAAAATTATTTATGCTGCAAAAAAAACTTAAAAATCAAATTTCAGATCATAAACTATTAAGGTATTAAGATTACGGGACTATTTTCAGATTTCTGTTATTATTCTATAAATTTTTGTAATATCAATATAAACTTTCTAATACAAATAAATACAAATAAACATCAAAAGATATTTGTAGCTTTTTTTTGCCAAAAATGTATTTTATTCATGCATTTCTTTCATTCTTTTCAATGTAATGCATCACAATTTCTAAGTTTTGACATGAATAGATATGAGTTAGACATAGTTTTGATACTTAAAATTAATTTTCGATCAACCTACAACTATACAGATGTCGTAGAATAAGTTGAATAGAGCAAAAAGGGTTTGGCAATACATCAGAATCTCATGTGGATATCTTAATTTTTATGTGGGTACGTGATTCACTTTATAAATATCCTCACCGACTGACGAATTTATGATTACCCTTGGTAGAAGTTCGAATACAAAAGGAAGGACGTAAAGGAAAAAACCCCAAAAAAATGAATCAACCGGAAATAATCAAATTTGCTTTAAAAATAGTTTATCTAAAGAACTTAAACGAACAGTATATAGTTTACTTCTGCAGGGTGACACGTTTTTTACAAAGTATTATTAAATTTATTAAGTTCAGAATAATATGAGAAATGCTTTGGGCGAAGTCTCAGTTCGAGATATTTTATGGTACAAGTGCAAAACGCAAAGCGAATAGTCTAAAAATTAACGGTGAAACAAAAATTGGCTTCTAAACAAAAAAAAAAAAAAAAAAAAAAAAAAATCTAAATCTAAATCTAAAATATCAAAAATTTTCAAAAATCTAAAATACCATCTCTCCGTTTCTTTTCGATTATTCTCGTTAAAAAAACTGATTTTTATATTGACAAACATGCACGCTAAAGAACAGAAGCGTTAAATTTCGATTATCATATTCATAAATGTTGAATAATTCATTCGAAATTTCAATGTTAAGTGATAAAATTTAACAATTTTTGAATAATCTAATTTCTTAAACCGCAGTTAACTCACTTGTAAGCCTTTTATGTAGTTTAAAATCATAAAAGTTTCTCCTTTTTAACATTTTATTGCATAAAATCTTTAATATAACACAAAAGGATTTTCGTTTATCGGTCTTTTCGGATTCACCGCAAGAGGTAACCGGAAATGCGGTCTTAAATTAAAGAGACGAGAGATATTTTCTTGACTGAACAATTCTTTTAAGACGATAGATTTTTTTTTCTCTCTTTTCCTTTTTAGAAGAAAAAAAAATGCTAGTCGTTTTCATTTGATTACACAAATTTAGTAACATTTAATTTTCTGTATTTTCGAACATCTTTAAAAAAATGCAGTTTTTTCGTTTCTACAGAAAAACAAACTGAATCTGGTTTAGTGCGGCCAAAAATTTTATTGCTGAATAAGCTTACACAATTGAAATGCTGTGCATGAACTATTTTACCTAGAAACAAAAGCTTTGATAAAATAGTTCAGAGTATTTGCTCGGATTTTAGGCAAATAACTTGAAAAAAGAAAGGTAAGCAAATCGCAAATCAGCATCAAAATTCCCTGGGCAACAAAGTTTTTGTAGGTAAGTCTCTTTACAATGAAATTTACGAGCATCGTTAACGAAATTTGATTATTTACAAAAAGCAAAATTATTTAGGGAATTTTTGCTTTAACTCATTTATTAAATAACTAAATCGAATAATCTTTTCTAGTGGTGTTAATTAATAATTACGAATTTGTGAAATAGGTCACAAACGTATAAATGTAAGTAAAGACGCTTTAGAATAAAATTTACAAACATTGTAAACCAAATATAACTATTAACAAAACTTAGCAAAATTGTTTCGAGAATTTTATTTTAATGTATCTATTCAATAGCTAAATCTATTAAATTTTTCTACTGTTGTCAAGAAATATTTATGCATTAGTGAATTAGGTGACACACGCCTAAATAAACGTATAGTATCCATAAAATAAAATTTCTAAACATTGCGAACAAAATTTGACTATTTTCAGAACTTAGAAACATTGTTAAGCGAATGTTTTATTTAACAACTCAATCCATTAAATTTTTCTAATGGTACCAAGAAATATTCATGGGTTTGTGAAATAAGCCACACACATATAAATATACGTACCCATTCAAATAGCGAATACAAATAAATACTTTTATGTATTTATTCAATAACTAAATCTGTTAAATTTTTCTACTGGTATCAACTAATATTTAGTATTAGTGAATTAGGCCACACACGCCTAAAGAAATGTACAGTCTCAATAAAATGAAATTTCCAAACATTGAGAACAAAACTTAACTATTTTCAGAACTTCGAAGCATTGTTAAGTGAATTTTTATTTTAACTGATTTATTTAACAACTCATTCTATTAAATTTTTCTAATAGTACCATGAAATATTCATGGGTTTGTGAAATAAGCCACACACATATAAATATATGTACCCATTCATATAGCGAATACAAATACTTTAATGTATTTATTCAATAACTAAATCTATTAAATTTTTCTACTGGTGTCAACTAATATTTATGATTTAGTGAATTAGGCCACACACGCCTAAAGAAATGTATAGTCTTCAAAAAATGAAATTTCGAAACATTGTGAACAAAATTTAACTATTTTCAGAACTTAGAAACATTGTTAAGCGAATTTTTATTTTAACTGATTTATTTAACAACTCAATCTATTAAATTTTTCTATTAGTACCATGGAATATTCATGGGTTTGTGAAATAAGCCACACACATATAAATATACGTATCCATTCAAATAGCGAATACAAACATATTTGTGTAATTATATATGAATATCAAAATTTTTCAGTTACTAATTAAACTTCCATTTAAGAAGACATGTAAGTTTTAAGCAGTGTAGCGTAAAATTACCTGGTAATTATATTATAACCGTTAGTAGATAATTGTTTACAAATGTTGTATGTATTTAAGGAGCCAGTCACGTTCAATGCATTCAAACAGAAAACTTTGGACATGTGTTGAAAAGAGCTTTTAGGAAAAAAACAATTAATTTTATTGAACTGAATGAAGATTGCAAGATAGGTAATTGTTGGTTTCTTGAGAAACGGAATTCAAGCATTGAAATCTTTTAACTGAATTTTTGATAAACTGTAATTTTTACCAGACTACCTTAATATAATAACCATAGCTGTTTTAAACAGTTTAGCAATTTTTTAAAATTTAGAGTTTAATGATATTTTAACTCTTTGTTGTTCAATTTGCTCCTTTTGAGCCGAAATATATTAATTTAGGTAAAATTTGTCGACATTCTTGCTAAAAAATCAATTTTTTTTCTATTTTTGTTCTTCATATCATGATTCATAATTATTCAACTATGTTTTATTTAGCATTACACTATTTTAATTCGATGCAGATATAATAGATTCATTTATTTTTGTTGAGGCAAAGTCGATTTCACATTTTTTTAAATTAAAAATGTTTTTGTAAAGTCAAAAATATTTTTCTTTTCCACCCATTTTTGCCAACTTTTAATTACAGAAGTCTGGTATAAATTTTAACCTCCTAACTTTTTTTCTTTTTTTCCAATTTTCTTTTTTAATCGTAATTTTTTAATAACTTTTAAATAAGGTTTTTTTATTAAATATTACTTAAAAAATTGTGTACCAAACCTCGTTACCTAAAAATGGAGATATTAGCTAAAATTACTCATAAGACATGATATAAAATATCCATTCTTATGAATAGTTTTAGCTAATATGAAATTTTAAAGACCATAAAATTTGATTTTAAAGGCTAAAAGGAAATTAGTGTTTGGATTAACATATGCTTAGATATGTCTTTAGTTCACTGTGAAAATTCAGAAACTTTTGATGAAAATTCAATAAAAGTATTTGATTTTTCCAGCAGTTTTACTTTTGAAAAAATCCAAAATTGATTAAACAGTAATCAAAAAAGGCTTCTAACTTTTCATACAGCACATTCTTTCTATTAGAATTTCAAGGTTATTCGGAAATCTCAATGAGAAAAATATGTTTTATTAGCAATGACAGAGGCAGAATTTTAGTATATGAATAAATACTTACATGTTTAATTAATCTGTTTGTTGTACATAGTAAGTGAATAAGAATTAACATACAGGAAGTAAGCAAATGTCAATCACTCTACCAATACTTTCCTTTAGAAGAGTGAGCGATTTGAACCGTGAAGAGCACTCTCTGTTTGGAAATGTATTCATTTAAGACCTTTTATCCCTGTATTTTACCTATGCATTACTACTAAAAAATTCTGGATTTTTTAGAAATAAAAAAATGGCTCTGATTCAGTCACTGTAATTGAAAGACAAGAAGTGATATGGAAATCAGATTATACCCTTTTCGTAAAACGTTTTCATCACTTTCAGCAGAAAAGACTAAAAGTCCTCATTTTCAGAATAACTGTAACAAATGATTCAATTAGAGTTATTTGAGTAAATGATAATAACTTAGATTTTAACCCTCTAAACGTCATGCATGTTTTTTTCTCCTCAACTGATGGTGTCTTCAAACGTGTATGCACCGATTATGAGGTTAGATTTAGATACGAAACTTTTATTACGAGTACAAGTGTTTTGACCATTTAAATAAAAGATTTTTATACGCTCTAATTTACCTTATAACACTTGCACGGCCGTTTGAAGACATCATCGGCTGGAGAAAAAATTACTTTTAGAGAGTTTTAATCAGTATCAAAATATTGATTGTATATATTGATAGTAACACTATTGATTTGACCCACGCTGTACTTTCGCATTTCTGTCCATTTCATTTTGCGGAGCTCGTGCAGAGCAATTAGTCTTACATGCCATGATGAAAGCATAGTTTTAAAATATGTTACGAAAGTGTGAAGTTTTTCCAATGAGATTCGTAGTATCGGCAGGGTATTTGCCCTGTACTTCAATTCAGAATTCTAGTTCATTTTGCGGAGCTCATGTAGAGCAACTAGTCTTACATCCCATGATGGAAGCATATTTTTAAAATATGTTACAAAAGTGTGAAATTTTTCTCCAATGAGATTAGTAGTATCGGCAGGGTATTTGCCCTGTACTTCAATTCAGAATTCTAGTTCATTTTGCGGAGCTCATGTAGAGCAACTAGTCTTACTTGCCATGATGAAAGCATAGTTTTAAAATATGTTACGAAAGTGTGAAGTTTTACCAATTAGATTGGTAGTAGTAGTAGGATATCTGCTCAGTACTTCAACTCAGAATTCTTGTTCATTTTGCGGAGCTCATGTAGAGCAACTAGTCTTACATCTCATGATGGACGCATAGTTTTAAAATATGTTACGAAAGTGTGAAGTTTTTCCAATGAGATTAGTAGTATCGGCGTTGTGTTTGCCTTGTGCTTCAATTCAGAATTCTAGTTCAATTTGTGGAGCTCATGTAGAGCAACTAGTCTTACATCCCATGATGGCCGCATAGTTTTAAAATATGTTACGATAATGGGAATTTTTTCGAATGAGATTAGTGGTATCGTCAGGGTACTTGCCCTGTTCTTCAATTCAGAATGTCTGTTCATTTTGCGGAGCTCATATTGAGCAACTAGTCTTACATCTAAGGATGGTGGCATATTTATAAAACATCTTACGAAAGTGTGCATTTTTACAAAAAGAATAAAAGTATCATTAAGGAATTTGCACCAGCTATTCTTAATTTCATGTTTGACATCTTCCTTTAAACATATTACGAAAATATCAAGTTTATACAGAGAACAGAAGTAAAGGCAGGGCATTTATCTTATACTTCAATTCAGAATTTCTGTCCATTTCATTTTGCGCAACTCATGTTAACGGAATAATCTTACATCCCACGAGGAAAATATTTTTAAGGCATAATACCAAAGTGTGGAGTTTTTCGAATGAGAACAAAACTATCGGCAACTATTTTCTTCATACTTCAGAATTCCTGTCTATTTTCTTTTTCGTAACAACTAGTCTTATGATTTCAGATCGACACACATTTAAACATTACAACGCAAAAATGAGCTAGAAGATCCATCTAGAAATGATATAACTAGTTTAATAAATCAACATATTTTGCGTGGATACAGACGACGTATTAAAAGGCAAATTTTTAATAGGCTGTAAAGGTACTGAATTTTCGAGCACAGCTTGACCGCCTCGAGCGTAACTACCGAGTTTCCACTGTCCTTGAAATTCGTTATTTAAAATCCATTGTGTATATTATTTTTATCTTGAAAAGTCCCTATGTATGTTTTAATTTTGATGCGTTGTATTTTGCGTACTTTGGAGTTCTTTTAAATGTGATTTCTAAATAAAGGTTTAAATGTTTCCTTACATCATACTACGCATTGGTCTAAAAAAATCTTCTAAATCTAATATATATTTCTGTTAGATTAGATAAATACCTTTTTTACAATCTTAGTCAAAGAAGTATGGCTCATGCTATAAAGTGATCTCTAAGCATAAAATGTTCCACTAATTTCAATTATTAATAATACAGTGATTATATTCTAATATTTTGTAAAACCTCATTCACATTCTAAGTTATATTTACACTTGACGTCAAAACATTCGCGATCAATTTTTTGGATTTTAATGCAGAATAAAGATGATAGAAATGCATGTCATGTACTACCAAGAAAAATTTATTCGCCCGTAATAGATTTTTAAGCAAATTAAAAAAGCACGTGGTTAAAATTTTTCTTATTTTAAACAGTCAAATATTTTATGGAAATCATTCCACATGTTTTTTCAACTCTTTAAAAAATTTTCTGGAGTAAACTACATCATGGGATAAACTCAGAAAGAAATACGTATTTTTTAAACCTCGTAATTAGCGCAATTTTTTATTTATTTTTTTTCAAAAAATTAGAGATAACAGTGTGTGTAATTTGACTTTTAAACACTAATTCCACTGATTTCAAGCACAAATTACATCGCGACTTAAGTCTAAATGTTGTAGAAATCCATTTTTACTCTAAATTTTATCTGCAAGCGACCCCAAAATATTTACTATCATTTTTTTAAACCTTTAATGCTAAATAAAGCCGATAGACATGCATGACATGTACTATAAAAACTTGTTCACCCGGGAAAGGTTTTTGAGGAAATTAAAAATGGAAGTGTAAAATTTTTGATAAAATGAATGTTCTTTTATTTCGAAAATGAAGTTTAAAGCAAGAACGTCTCTACCAGCTGCTCTCAAAAGTTTTAGCCTAAATAATAACCACTCTTTTAAATTAAAAATAAAAATATTTTTGTACATTAAAGCCCACTGCACATTTTAATTTAAACTAATGTTACAGCCATAGCTTTAAATTAAAATGTGAAAAGAACTATATTAAACAAAGAATATTTTATATTTTTAGTCCTAGGGAAATCTTTATTAGATATTTTATTCCACGATGAAAATATTTGACCGATGCAACAAATCAAATCACATTTTAGGTGCATTATTTAACTCATTAATGTAATAATTAAACATTGTTACGCATTTCTTGAAAGAAAATCGTTTAAAATAATAATCCTGTATTTTTTAAGATAGAAATTTTAGAGGTAAAATGAAATAGTTTTCAGATTATTTTACCTAAATTTGAATGTATTTTGCTTTTATATAACTAATTTAGCCTAAATAATAACTACTCTTTTAAATTAAAAACAAATATATTTTTGTACATTAAACACCACTGTACATTTTAATATAAACTAATGTTACAGCCATAGCTTTAAATTAAAATGTGAAAAGAACTACATAAACATAGAATATTACCCTAGTGAAATCTTTATTAGATCATTTATTCCACGATTAAAATATTTAATCTACAAATCAAATCGCATTTTTCGGTGTATTATTTAACTCACTGAAATAATAATTAAACATTTGTAAGCAATTCTTGAAAAAAAAAACTTTTAAAATAATAATCATGTATTTTTTAAGATAGAAATTTTAGAGGTAAAATGAAACAGTTTTCAGATTATTTTACCTTAAATTTAATGTATTTTGCTTTCACGTAATTAAATATACTAAACTTAAAGAAATCTACGAATAGAGTTCTTAAAATGGTGAAAACTTAGTTCCTTTAAATTAAAAATGTTTTAGTATAGTTTTAAATAATATTAATTTAAAATATTAAAGTTCCAAACAGATCAAAGCCATTAAAGAAAAGTGAGTAAAACAATGAAAATTTCTATTAAAGTATATCTCGCAGATATTTTTCATGAATTTTTTATATCCACAGAAAACCATTTGCTTTATTTATAACATTACTGCCTAGACCAGAAACATTAATGACTCAATATAAAGTAGTCAAAATAATATGATATGAGATATTCCTAAATACGAATTCGAAGAAATATAGGAGTTATTTGTTCGAAGAAATATACGCTTACTATTTTGTTAAGTACTTAATATGTGCAGATTAACATATATAAACTTAACCTAATATTTCTTACCTTAGGAATTTACTTTGCTTAGACCACAAAAAATTAATGACTCAATATAAAATAGTCTAAATTAAATGATACGAGAGGTTTGTAAATACGAATTGGAAGAAATTTAGGAGTTATTTAGGCTTACTCATTTTGTTAAGTACTTAATATGTGCAGATTAACATATATGACCTTAAACTAATATTTCTTATCTTCGTAAATTACTTTGCCTAGACCAGAAAAATTAATGAATCAATATAGAGTAGTCTAAATTATATGATACGAGATATTCCTAAATATGAATTCGAAGAAATATAGGAGTTATTTCTGCTTACTATTTTTTGTTAAGTACTTAATATGTGCAGATTAACATATATAACTTAAACTAATATTTCTTATCTTAGGAATTTTAAAAATTTAGAGTCAATATAACAGCAAAACCATCTAGAAACAGAATATAAAATGTTAAATAATTTCTTTTAAAATACGTCACAAAAAAAGTTTAAGATCTATAAAAACACTCAAAAGTATTTTCTTTATAAAAGTACTTTATCTGGTCCAGAAAATAGACCACTAAATAGGGTATTTACTGCACGTGGTTTTCATAAATATGAAATCTAACAAATCTATGATTAACTTTATTTATTATAAGAATGAATATTTAGTGTGATTGGATTTTAAAATATATATTTACTAATATTTTGACTAATATAGAATTTTAGCCAATATTGCTTTTCTAATATGATTTAAAACATTAAAATACCTAGAAGATCAAAATCATCTCTCACAGAAAAAGTGTTCATATATTAAAGAAAAATTGTTTATTGTGTTAAAATTAACGTTTATTTTATTGAATTGTCCCTATTCAAGAAAAAATTGAATGTCTCTAAAGGAAGCAGTCAATTATCTGACACCAATTATTACTAAATATGTACTCGAGTTAAGAACAATTAATATCCTTCCGGTGACGAATGTTCAATATGCATGAAAGTATTAGAATGGTTTTCATTAATATTTCTCATCTAATATAACTTAAATTTCTAAATTCCTTAGAATGTTAAAACGATATTAGAAAATATTTTTTTAAACTACATATCACAGAAAAGAAATCTTTATGTATTAAAAAATATTTATTTTACTTACAAATCTAATTTACGTAGTTCAGAAAAAATAACGCAGATAAAGAGATAAGTGTTGATTATACAACATGAATTATTCCTAAATATATACGAATTATTCCGAACTAATGTATCAAAACTTTTGTTATAATCATATATACTTAATCATTAAAATAAAAAAGTTATAATAACGTTATAGTAACAGTATAATGTCTTTATCTGACACGAGTTATACCTAAATATATAGGAATTATTCCGAACTAATCTATGAAAACTTTTGTTATAATCATATATACTTAATCATTAAAATAAAAACGTTATAATAACGTTATAATAACGGTATAACGTCTTTATCTGACACGAGTTATACCTAAATATATAGGAATTATTCCGAACTAATCTATGAAAACTTTTGTTATAATCATATATACTTAATCATTAAAATAAAAACGTTATAATAACGGTATAACGTCTTTATCTGACACGAGTTGTACCTAAATATATAGGAATTATTCCGAACTAATCTATGAAAACTTTAATTATAATCATACATACTTAATCATTAAAATAAAAACGATCTAATAACGTTATAATAACAGTATAACGTCTTTATCTGACACGAGTTATGTTATACCTAAATATATAGGAATTATTCCGAACTAATCTATGAAAACTTTTGTTATAATCATATATACTTAATCATTAAAATAAAAACGTTATAATAATGGTATAACGTCTTTATCTGACACGAATTATTGTTAGATATATACGAATTATTCCGAACTAATCTATGAAAACTTTTGTTATAATCATATATACTTAATCATTAAAATAAAAACGTTCTAATAACGTTATAATAACAGTATAACGTCTTTATCTGACACGAATTATTGTTATATATATACGAATTATTCCGAATTAATCTATGAAAACTTTTGTTATAATCATATATACTTAATCATTAAAATAAAAACGTTATAATAATGATACTACGTCTTTATCTGACACGAGTTGTACCTAAATATATCGGAATTATTCCGAACTAATCTATGAAAACTTTTGTTATAATCATATATACTTAATCATTAAAATAAAAACGTTATAATAACGTTATAATAACGGTATAACTTCTTTATCTGACACGAGTTGGTACCTAAATATATAGGAATTACTCCGAACTAATCTATGAAAACTTTTGTTATAATCATATATACTTAATCATTAATATATAAACGCTATAATAACATTATAATAACGTTATAATAAGGGTATAACGTCTTTATCTGACACGAGTTGTACTTAAATATATAGGAATTATTCGGAACTAATGTATCAAAACTTTTGTTATAATCATATATACTTAATCATTAAAATAAAAACTTTATAATAACGGTATAACGTCTTTATCGGACACGAGTTATACCTAAATATATAGAAATTATTCCGAACAAATCTATGAAAACTTTTGATATAATCATATATACTTAATCATTAAAATAACAACGTTATAATAACGTTATAACGTCTTTATCTGACACGAGTTATACCTCAATATATATATATATATATATATATATATATATATATATATATATATATATATATATGAATTATTCCGAAGTAATCTATGAAAACTTTTATTATAATCATATATACTTAATCATTAAAATATAAACGTTATAATAACGGTAAAACGTCTTTATCTGACACGAGTTGTACTTAAATATATAGGAATTATTCGGAACTAATGTATCAAAACTTTTGTTATAATCATATATACTTAATCATTAAAATAAGAACGTTATAATAACGTTATAATAACAGCATAATGTCTTTATCTGACACGAGTTATACCTAAATATATAGGAATTATTCGGAGCTAATCTATGAAACTTTTGTTATAAACATATATACTTAATGTGTATAATTAAAAAATATTTATTAGTATAGCATTGACTAATATTTCTTATCTAACGAAAGTTAAAATATTAAAGGTAACAGAATAGAAAAACCATCGAGAAAAAAAATTGTAAAATAATGAAGTTTCTTTTTTAAAATACCTCACAGAAAAATATCCTCACATATTTTCTAGTAAAAATTTTATCTTATTAGCAAAATTACTTTCCCTATCCCTGAAAAAAAAGTTAACGCCGGTAAATAAAGTAATATAGGTTACGTGATACGAGGTATGCATTGGAACCCGTAATCCGCTAATTAGTGAAAAAGAAACCGAACACTCACCCAGCGTGCCGAATGGCAGCAGCAGCAGTTGAAGCAGCAGAGAGCTTAGTAGCACCGTCCGTAGCATGTTGGCCGCTCGCACAGACTGAGGAGAATCGGTTCCTTCTTCCCTTTCTCTCGCTCTTTCACTCACTCGCGTTCTCTCACTCTCGCTCCCTCAGTCTTTCGCAATCTTCGCATTCCCAGAAGCACACGCTTCGGTTTGAAAAGAAGATCTTGCCCGCCTCCTGCATCAGAGAACTAACTCTCTGTTTGAAAAGTAGAAAGGAAAATTACTACAATATAATCTAGGGGGAAGAGTGTAAAGTATTACACGAGATTAGAATATACTTTGATGTTGTAAAAGAATGTATTGATGTACGATTAATGGATTTTAGAGTTTTTTAACGAATGGTACTGAAATTGAAACAAATATTTTAAACCTTTTATAGCTTTCGCAAGAGTGAAAACATACATTCATATATGCATACTATTGTTAACTGACACTACTCACAAAAATACAAAAAGTTTCGTTTGAAATTGAACAGGAAATTTATAACAATATCAGTTAACGAAAATGGAGATAGTATTGCAGTAGATCATAGAACATTTTAGCTGTTTAATGTTGCAAGGAAAGGCTTTTAAAATACGACTTATGATTTTAAAAGTTTGTAATTATAAGATTCTAATGTTTAGTGAAATTAAATTAAAAAAAAAATTAAAACCTTTTATAAGTTTTCGCAAGTGTGAAAACATACATTCATATATCCATACTTAATTGTATGACCTATATATTAACTGACACTACTCACAAAATTACAAAAAGTTTCGTTTGAAATTGAACATGAAAATTATTACAATATCAGTTAACGAAAAGGAGAAAGTATTGCAATAGATCATAGAACACTTTGGCTGTATAATGTGCAAAAGAAAGCTTTGAAGTACGGCTAATGATTTTCAGAGTTTGTAATGTACGAGATTCTAATACTTAGTGAAATTAAATTTTTAAAAATTAAAACCTTTTATAAGTTTTCGCAAGAGTGATAATATACATTCATGTATGCATACTAAATTTTATGGCCTATATGTTAACTGACACTACTCATACAAAATACAAATTTTTTGTTAATTGAAGAACATTATTAAAATATCAGTTAATGAAAATTAAAAAGTATTGCAGTAGATTATAGAATAATTCGGCTGTTTAATGTTGCAAAAGAATGCTTTGAAGTGCGACTAATGAATTTTAGAGTATGTAATGGACAAGATTATAATGCTTAATAAAATTGAATTAAAAACAAAAAAATTAAATATTTATAACTTTATAACTTTTTATAACTTTTATAAAAAGTTATAAATTTATAAATTTTAACCATTTATAACTTTTGGCAATTGTGAAAACATACATTCATATATGTATACTATATTTTATGGCCTATATATTAACTGACACTACTCATCACTACTCATAAAAAATACAAAATGTTTTGTTTTTACTTGAACATGAAAATTATGACAATATCAGTTCACGAAAAGGAGAAAATATTGCAGTATATTATAGAATACTTAGGCAGTTTAATGTTGTAAAGGAATGCTTTGAAGTACGACTAATGAATTTTAGAGTTTGTAATGTACAAGATTCTAATGTTTAGTGAAATTGAATTAAAAACAAAAAAATTAAAACCTTTTATAACTTTTCGCAAGTGTGAAAACATACATTCATATATGCATACTTAATTTTATGGCCTATATGTTAACTGACACTACTCATACAAAATACAAAATGTTTTGTTTGATATTGAACAAGAAAATTATTCAAATATCAGTTAACGAAAAGGAGAAAGTATTATAGTAGATCATAGAACACTTTAGCTGTTTAATGTTGCACAAGAAGGCATTGAATTACGACTAATGAATTTCAGAGTGTGTAATGTACAAAATTCTAATGTTTAGTGAAATTAGATTTAAATAAAACTAAAACCTTTTATAAGTTTTCACAGTTGGGAAAACATACATTCATATATTCCTACTAAATTTTATGGCCTATATGTTAACTGATACTACTCATAAAAAATACAAAATATTTTGTTTGAAATTGAACAAGAAAATTATTAAAATATAAGTTAACGAAAATGAGAAAGTATTGCAGTAGATTATAGAATAATTTGGCTGTTTAATGTTGCAAAAGATTGCTTTGAAGTACGACTAATGAATTTTAGAGTTTGCAATGTACAAGATTCTAATGCTTAGTGAAATTAAATTTTTAAAAAATTAAAACCTTTGATAAGTTTTTGCAAGTGTGAAAACATGCATTTATATATGCATACTAAATTTTATGGCCTATATGTTAACTGACACTACACATCACTACTCATAAAAATACAAAATGTTTTGTTTTTAATTGAAAAAGAAAATTATTAAAATATCACTTAACAAAGAGGTTAAAATATTGCAGTAGATTATAGAATAATTTGGCTGTTTAATGTTGCAAAAGATTGCTTTGAAGTACGGCTAATGAATTTTAGAGTATGCAATGTACAACATTCTAATGCTTAATGAAATTGAATTATAAACAAAAAAAATTAAAACATTTTATAACTTTTCGCAGGTGCGAATACATACATTCATACATGTATACTAAATTTTATGGCCTATATGTTAACTGACACTACTCATCCCTACTCATAAAAAATATAAAATGTTTTGTTTGAAATTGAACATGAAAATTGTTACAATATCAGTTAACGAAAAGGAGAAAGTATTGCCGTACGTCATAGAACACTTTAGCTGTTTAATATTGCAAAGAAAGGATTTGAAGTACGACTAATGAATTTTAGAGTTTGTAATGTATAAGATTCTAATGCTTAGTGAAATTAGATTTAAAAAAATTAAAACCGTTTATAAGTTTTCGCAAGTGGGAAAACATGCATTCAAAGTGTAATAAATTTTATGTCCTATATGTTAACTGACACTACTCATACAAAATGTTTAATGTTTTGTTTGAAATTGAACAAGAAAAATGTTAAAATATCAGTTAACGAAAATGAGAAAGTATTGCAGTAGATTATAGAATACTTCGGCAGTTTAATGTTGCAAAGGAATGCTTTGAAGTATGACTAATGAATTTTAGAGTATGTAATGTACAAGATTGTAATGTTTAGTGAAATTGAATTAAAAACAAAAAATTGAAACCTTTTATGAGTTTTCGCAAGTCTGAAAACTTACATTCATATATGCATACTTAATTTTATGGCCTATATGTCAACTGACACTACTCATGACTACTCATAAAGAATACAAAATGTTTTGTTTTTAATTGAACATGAAAATTGTTACAATATCAGTTAACGAAAAAGATAAAGTATTGCAGTAGATTATAGAATAATTTGCCTGTTTAATGTTTCAAAAAAATGCTTTGAAGTACGATTAATGAATTTCAGAGTTAGTAATGTACAAGATTCTAATGTTTAGTGAAATTGAATTAAAAATAAAGTATTAAAACCTTTTATAGGTTTTCGCGAAAACATACATTCATATATGCATATTTAATTTTATGGCCTATGTGTTAACTGACACTATTCATCACTACTCAAAAAATACAAAATGTTTTGTTTGAAACTGAACATGAAAATTAATACAATATCAGTTAACGAAAGGAAGAAAGTATTGCAGTAGATCGTAGAACACTTTGTCTGATTAACGTTGCAAAGTTAGGTTTTGAAATACGACTAATCAATTTCAGAGTTTGTAATGTACAAGATTATAATGTTTAGTGAAATTAAATTTAAAAAAAAATTAAAATCTTTTATAAGTTTTCGCAAGTGTGAAAACATACATTCATATATGCATGCTAAATTTTATGGCATATATGTTAACTAACACTACAAAATACAAAAATTTTTGTTTAAATTATACAGGAAAATTATTACAATTTCAGCTAACGAAAAGGAGAAAGCATTGCAGTATATTATAGAATTATTTGGCAATTTAATGTTGCAAAAGAATGCTTTGAAGTACGATTGATGAATTTTAGAGTTTGTAATGTACAAGATTCTAATGCTTAGTGCAATTGAATTAAAAACAAAACATTAAAACATTTTATAAGTTTGCGCAAAAGCATACAGTCATATACGAATACTAAATTGTATGGCCTATTTGTTAACTGACACTACTCATCACTACTCATACAAAATACAAAATGTTTTGTTTGAAATAAAACAAGAAAATTATTACAACACCAGTTAACGAAAAGGAGAAAGTATTGCAGTACGTTATAGAATACTTTGATTGTTTAATGTTGCAAAGCAATGCTTTGAAGTACGACTAATGAATTTTAGAGTTTGCAATGTACAAGATTCTAATAATTAGTGAAATTAAACTAAAAGCAAAAATTAAAAAAAATTTTACACACATTTGAATTTATAAACTTGTAAAATTATATATTAACATGTTTCCCATGTGTGCACCGACTTTAATTAAAATTTATATAGACTTCTTTTGTCATGTTAACTATAAAATGTTTTGCAAATAAAAATTAAATAAAAACAATATTAAAAAAACAATATTCAAGAAAAAACAATATTCAAAATTGAAAGTTAATATATTTGCAAAATGATTTAAATAAAAGGAGATAATATTACAGCAGATTATAATTATTTTGATGTTGCTCTAGAATGAATTGAAATAAGATTAATGAATTTTAGAATTTTCACAGACGGTTAATGTAAAAGCAAATATTTTAAACCTTATATAAGTTTTCACATATGTGAAAGATACATTCATATATGCATATTTAAATTTATGACAAATATTAACTCATACAACTAATACAAAAAGTTTTGTTTGAAATTAAAGATTAAATTTATTGCAATATGAGTTAACGAAATGGAGAAAGCATTGAAGTAGATTATAAGCTACTTTAGTTACTTAATATTGCAAAGGAATGCAATGAAGAAAGATTAATGAATTTCAGAGTTTGTAATGTACAGTCTTATAACACTCAGTAAAAGGAAAATAAAAATAAATATTTAAACACTTTTACATAAATTTATACTAGTGTAACAATAAGTAAAAATATGAATTCCATGTGTGTACTTATTTAAATTTATAGCACATACAGACTGTCAGATATCATGCTAATTAAAATATTTTTGCATAAGTAAAAATAACAAAAAACAGTATTTAAAATTGTAGATTAAAATTATTGCAAAATAATTCAACTAAAAGGAGAAAATATTCCAGCAGATTACAAAATTGTTTTTTCTATTTGGTGTTTCTATATATACATATATACAAATATATACATACATACATATATATATATATATATATATATATATATATATATATATATATATATATATATATATATATATATATATATATATATATATATATATATATATATATAATTCAACTAAAAGAAAGTATTCCGGCATATTACAAAATTGTTTTTTCTATATGGTGTTTCTATAGAATGCATTGAAGTACGATTAATGAATTTAAGAGATTTTAACGTATACACACGCACGCACACACACACACACACACACACACACACACACACACACACACATATATATATATATATATATATATATATATATACATTATACAAATATATACATACATACATATAAACATATTCATATATATATATATATATATATATATATATATATATATAAATATATATATATATATATATATATATATATATATACATATAAATATGCCTGCATATGTGCCTACTTAGTGTTAAGTCTCATTTCTCCCAAAATAGCAGTAATGCTTCAAAATAGTAACAATTGAAAAGAGAAAAAAGTTTTATCATTTAGAAAAATGGTTTGGGTGTCTTTCTGCTAAGTTCGCAAGAATTAAAATTTTGAATTGTTTGGAGGGTTTCAATGTTTTATGAATGAAGGACTTTCATTTCTTCGTATTGACAAAAATCTTATTTGTACTTCACTACTGAATATAGAGGAAATAAATGACTCATCCCTATTAGCGACTAAAAATTCTCCAAAGGCAAATGGCTGTTAACTGAACATTTTTATGAAACATTAAAAATAGAATGACTGTATACTTAACATCTTTTATGATTTTCAACACTAAAAAACAAAATTTTTAGCACTATTGTTAACTAAAATGATATTTTAAAATTTCAATTTATAGCGCTTTGCACGGATGATGAAACTTAAGCATGCTGTAAAATTGAAATAGACGTTATCGAAAAACGCCAAACTGTGAATAAAAATTATCCGGAAATTGTTGTAATTTTTTTTCAAATTTAGAAATAAATTTTTAATGAATTTTGCATGTACAACATTGACTTGATCTTAAATGGATTTGTACTTAATAAATTATTATTAAGATGATTTTTTGTGATAGAAAACAAAAAAGTTAACACTAAAACTTTTTTTTTGTGATTGGGACAAGAAAGAAATAATAAAAGTTACATCAAATAAAAAGAGTTTCAAATTTAATAACAAACGGAAAGAAAAAAAGAAATTTTGGCAAATTAGCCGAAGGACGCAAAATTCGAAAAACATGCCAACGAGGACGTAAAATACATCTGTACTAGAAATACTAGAATTCACATTTGATTGTCCAAGTCATAATAAAATATTCACAAGATGACTAAAGACGAAATACCTTAAATAAGACCAAAACATAAATAAGTAGGAGCAAATAAGTTTAGTTTAAGTAAAAAATTCCCAATACTCAATGGGCATAGGTACGAATAATCACAATTAATAATACATTATTACAAAACAGGCACATTCCTATTCTGAGGTAGGTCCCGGTCTCATTAGCCCTCGTGTTGCAAAAAGTAGACCGTAGCACTCCAAAACCAAACCAAACCAAACCTATTCTGAGACAGTAATAATGATGCGAAGATAATATAAAATGTATAATAAAAGATTCTAACTTAGAGTGAATAGTTAATATCTGTAAAATAAATGAAAATAATTTAATGATAATAAACTATGCAGTTTAACAACAATTATTTCTCTCTCTATTTTTGCAAAAAACATTGTTAGATTATTACCACATGGATAAAAGCTATCTGTAAAATTTACATGTGAGACAATTTAAATGTGATATCGTAACTACTTCCTTTGCATTTTTTCGTCCAGAACTTTAAATTCAAATCTTTTGCTAGATGACTTGTTAAATTTTGATATATGTGTATTAAGAATTAAATATGTATATTAAATTTAAGTAAAACATTTTTTATTATTAAATAAAACTTTAAAGGTATGTGATGTCTAAAATTTTAAAAAAGTTAAAAAATACCAAGAAATTGATTTTTTTTAAATTGTATGTAATATGCTATAAACGGAAGTATAATGCTAGGTTTGACTTTAAAGGTATGTGAAGTTTAAATTTTAAAAAAGTTTTAAAAATACCAAGAAATTGATTTTTTAATAATTATATTTACTATGCTATAAACGGAAATATAATGCTCGGTTTGACTTCAGAACAGAGTACCCACCTCGAACTTGGCGATAAAGCTCTGATCATAGTAACCTAACAATTTACCCTGTTGTCGCCCTGTCCATAGAATACGTGTCTAATTTTTAATTTGTATGATTTTAATATCAGGTACTCATTGCGGAACCCTTTTGTTACACATTAAAGAAGCCCAATTCTTATTTGTTATTAATTTTGTGAAATTAAATTGATTGGCTTCAGTCAACAACGGCGATTTTACAACAAATCCAAGCCAGTCAAACTCGTATTCTACCATTACCGCTTGGAAGTAGTGCTTACTGGACTGCGGTTCCATTTCAATGCGTTTGGCAGTTAAAACTAAAAGTGAATTTAGTTTACGTATTTTTGTTTCGTAAACATCGACAGTAATTTTACCAATTTCATCAAGGGTCCAACACCAATTTTTCCGAAGTAATATCTAATGGGGGTTTAATGGGTAATGTTCATATTATTTTAATTTAAGTTGATATAATATAAATTATAACTATCTTCCCTCTGAGATAAAAATTATTTTCTAATCTACATTTGTCAAAACTTATTTTGAAAGTGATAAGATTTTTTTTCATTTGATTTCATTTTTAATTCATCCATATTTTAATATATTAGTTCAGATAACAAAACTAAATATCTTTATGAAATTAGAGTTATTAAAGATGAAAGAAGCATTTCATTTTAAGCAAAGCTGAACTATTTATTTTATTTTAAATTAAAAATAAACTGTTTTAGTTAACGCTTTTCACTTCGAAAGGTTCTATGTTCCATTATTAGCAAGTAAATTTTATAAAATTGATTATTTTAAAATTATTTTTTTGTTTTTAAAATCGTCCCTCTGAACTTAATTTTCTGTACTTCTACCTAATTTTGCCTTGTGATAAATTAAATGAGTATTTTCAATATTATGTTTGATATTATTTTATCAATTCACTGATAATTAATTAATAAGCAATGATTTATGTCTGTACATAAATCATTGCTTATTAATTAAATATTTCTTATTAATTACATCACATCTCTAGAATAGTAAATATTTTGATAGTGGTCGAGTAATGTTACTTAAAATTCTCCGTGATGACTATGACCTTAGAGAAAACTCTTTTTAAAATATGACGAACTATTATTCATCATATAGAAGTTGTGTATGGAATTATTTACACAGTGTTACTGTATTATTTACAATTTTCCACGAAAATCACAGTCATTTCTCTAAAAATGTCTGTCAATCTTGAAGTCAAGGCCAAGACTCCTCTGACTTTTTAGGGAATAACATTGCAACGGAAAGGGCACAAACCAACACCAATTGCTAAAGGACAGTGGCTAGACCCTCATAAAATAAGCACTTAATGGTCAGGACCAGAGGACATGTCTTCAGAGGACATATAAATGACGTTCTGAGTTCTGCATGAGTGGGGAAAGCCCCGTGTCTCACAGAGAGTAATTACATAAAATTTCCCTTCTCTTCTTTCGACAGTTTCGAATGTGGGTAGAATCATACAAACATTGGTATGAAAATATAATTTAAACTAGATACAATAAGAACAAATAAATCCGCTAGGGACTGTTGCCCTCAGCGGAGCTAGAGGCAACAGCCCATAGGGGGCTTGGACCTACGGTACTAATCTCCGTTTAAGTAACCAAGGTTCCTGGGCTGCGAAGCATATGCTCCGGTTAGTTGGTCAATCTTACGCGGAACCCTCAGTATTTAGTTCCCAACCTCACTTGGTCCTTAGTTCATCTACCCACTGAAGGAATGAAAGGCTGATTCAACATTTCCAAGCCCGGGGATCGAACCTCAGACCTGTGTCGTGGAAGCGCAAAGAGCTACATCAACGCCACTGGGCAAACTAAGAACAAATACTTATAAAAATTAAATACTTAAAAATTAAATATTTATTAAAATTAAATACTTAAAAATTAAATATTTATTAAAATTAAATACTTAAAAATTAAATATTTATTAAAATTAAATACTTAAAAATTAAATATTTATTAAAATTAAACATTATTTCAGTCGCATGCGTGATGCTACAGTACGTTGAAAAATTTAGATTTCTAAATTTAAATACAGTTTGACAATCTTAATAAGGTCAAAACTTAAAATAGATTCACATACTTATTTTAATGCAGGTTGAAATTGTTTAGCAAATTTTTGCACGAATCTACAGAAAATTTACTCTCGCGGAATATTTCTAACGCTCTGCGCATCAAATTAATTTTTCTCATTCAGCGTTGTCTAGTCTAAATTAATGTTTGAGTTATGTAAAGTTACTGCCTACCTAGCAATTTTAACTCAGTTAAACAAGTGGTAACAGTAATCTTTAAATTTAAAACCTTGTCGAGGAACACTCAACGTTGTACTTGCTACTAAAAAAATATTATGTCGAGTCTAACTCGACATTGGAGTCAGAGCATAAAACTGAACAGAAAGAAATCCTTTAAATTATCTGATTTACAAAATATGTAATGTAAATAGTTTAATTACATCATAATGCATATGTGTACAGAATTTCCTAAATATCCCCAATATAATAATAATCTAAGTTATCTGTCCGTCTCTCCTCGAATTTATGAAGAGGTTGGACCTGGAATGGATAGAGGCTTCGATATTGGATTCTTGAAGAGCAACGTTGATGATGATTCTTGGTTAGCAACGTTCGAAATCCAATTCTTCTCCCTTTTTCTAGCATTTAATACCATTATATCAACCCCTATTTTTCCCGGTTAAGAGCAAGCGTTTAAATTGATCAATTCGTCACATAATAAATAGGTAAAAATAACATTTTTTCTAGCATTATGACGTCATTACTTTAACCACCTCATTTACACATTTCTTATTTTAAATTATTTAAATATCGTCTGCATTATTTTCAAACGTTTTATCACTGACCTTAGATATTACGTAAATAATTCTCTTTTACATTTGGCTTAAATAAGAGATTGGGTACATATGTGATAATTTTAAATTTAATCATTGATTATTTTTGTTGCAATGAAAGTTTTATCCCAGGTATTAACAGTAAATTCTATCTACCTCCAGGGTGTAGTAGAAATGATAGTTTCATTCTTTTACTTCCATTAATTACTGAGACAAAAAAAATTGGGAATAACTTAACGATGATTTCGACTTAGCTAAGAAAATTTTAAATTATCTTTCTAAATGAATTCAACGGGATTATAAACTGCATTCAGAGTATCAGGAGACTTTAGAGAAGTATGAAGATAAACCAATTATTGAGAGTGTACCAGATAAATCTCAGCCAAAAAACAAACCATTTTGTATCTTCCTTATAAAGAACTTTACAATTCTGGAAATCTAAACATTTTATTGATCTCGTTATATGATGGGCAACAGCTAGTAAATTGATAGTGTATGGAAACTTTTCACGCTGAGACTTGAAGGGGACCACAGACGTTGAATTTCAATACTTAAATTTTTTTATTTTTAACGATATTTTTTAAATATGAGAATATATAATGTTGTTATATGACACATACAAGATATAAAAATCTATTCCAAAAGAATTTTTAATTAAAATACGAAACTATTTAATACAAATTGAGTCACCTAACAATATCTTCAAGAATATATTAAAAATGTTCCCAGTGCACAGCCTACTAAACGATAGCTTTTATTTTCCCATTTTATCTTTAGACTTTATATAGAAACAAATAGGGTATCGATTTTCACTTACGTTAAATACGTATTAAATCCTCTACAAGTCCAGAAA
>CM063510.1:138583223-138618223 GCA_032207245.1 Pardosa pseudoannulata
TATTGTTACTTTAAATTATCTTTCTTACATCTTTATGTAATGTTTTATACATAGATTGAATACTTAATTTTTAATAAAGTATTTTTGCGTCTGTGCGTAGAATTTCTATGAACAATTCGAACTTCAGAAATTTTTATTGAGATTTAATAATTTAATTAACGTTAAAATTTAAAACGGGTATCCATATTAATTATAATTTATACTGGGAAAGTTTGGTAAAAATTTTGCAAAAATGTACAAAAAATAAAATTAGCCTTAAAATTAACAAAAATTTTATAAAAAATTAATTATTCAAAAATATGAATTGATTTTATTAAAAAAGTGGAAATAATTTTTTGTACAAACTTTCGAAATTCAAAATTAATAATTTGTAAAAATACTTTGTAATGTCCACCATCTCATTAATGAACAAAAAAAATAAATAATTATTTTAAAATATGACAATACTTATTTTCAACACGAAACAAAGTGCGATTAATTTTAGTAAAACAGACACATTTTGTAAGAAATATTAATGACAGAAAAAGCAAATAATTTTGTAAAATATAATTGTACTTAATTTGAACGGTGAACAAAATACGATTGCTCTATTGCATCAGTCACATTTTGTAAAAAATATAAATGACAGCAAGAGCAAATAATTATTTTAAAAGTAATAATATTCATTTCCATCACTGAAAAAAATTACAATTTTTTTCAACAAACATCTTTTGTGAGAGATGCTAATGAAATTAAATGCAAATAAATACTGTAAAATGTAATAGTAAGTTTTTTCAACAGGGATCTAAACAGGATTCAGAAAGCATCTGATGTAAAAAGTATTAATGGCAGTAAAAACAAATAATTATTATATAATGTAACAACATTGATTTTCAACACTGAACAAAATATGATTATTTTTTTCATAGCAGTCACATTTTAAAGAAAATATTAATGACGAGGAAGCAAATATTTATTTTAGAATTTATATTTTAGAATATAATAATATTTACTTTTAGTACAAAAGAAAACACTGTTCATGTTTTATAACACTCACACTTTTTGAGTGAAATTAAAGTTAAAACAAATAATTTTAGACCAAATAATGAGTCTTTCTTTTACAAAAACAAAAGAAAAAAGAAAATAAATTGGGGATAAAAATTTTTAGAAAGGCAAATAAGGACTGTAAATGTTACAATGCGCAAACCTATTTTGAGTAATACACAAAATACAGTTCACTTGTTTTTAAAACAGACATATTTTGTAAAAAAACATTAATGACAGTCTAATCAAATAATAATAAATAATCAAATAATCATTATTCAACGGACAAAAAAATACACTTGCTTTTTTTCAACAGACATGTTTTGTAAAAAATACTAACGACAAACTAAGAAAATAATAATAATAACTGTAAACTATAACAATATTTATTTTTAACTCTAAACCAAATACTATTTTTTTAACAGTATGCACATTTTATAAGAAATATTGAAGACAGAAAACCAAACATTTACTTTACAATGTAATAATAATTATTTTCAACGCTGAACAAAACGCTATTCCTTTTTTTTATAACTGACACATTATGTAAGAAATATTGTTAGTAAAATTAAATTTTATCGGAGTATAAAAGTAAAGGTCTTATCATACGCCAATTCATAGAAGCTGTAAAAGAATGGATTGAGTTTACGATTTCATTACCCAATGATACGTGATTTTCTTTTTTCGAGTGATATCAGAAAATTTCAAAAGTCTTTGTGACGCGTCATACAGTGGTAAAACATGTTGGTTGAAAATTTTTCGCTGTTACACAAGGAATCCGAGACGCCTTCAGAGAAAAAGGAATAGTAAACTGAATCCATTACTTTTTAGATGGGTACAAGTTAGAGTGTAATGAGGTCTTTGCATTTAGAGTCACCCAAACGTTCTGTTTAAGTCTTCAGGTGGGCCAAACGTCTGGCCCAATGATCCCAAAGTTATGGTCCAGAAGCCCATAATTGTGTCTGTTGCCTCTCAAAATGTCGTATTCTTTTTGTTTGGCTCTCCGGTTTTCCGTCTACAGGTGCAACAAGCTAAATCCTAATTCCAATCTTCGTTTTTCTTTTTGTTCGTTTTCTCAGCCCGCGGGGTTTGCGCCACCTTCATTAAGTCCGGCGTCAGGAGGTTCACTAAGCATCCAGTAGTCTTCCAAATTATCCTCCCTCATCAGCGCAACTCTACTGCGTTCGTCCCATGATGGCGCTTCGGGTTCTTGGAAGGGTCGACTGTGCAGTGTGGTGGTCCAGTACTTGCTATCTGCCTACCGCCGTCGGGGTATGCCTGGAGGGCCTTACACCAATATGGGGCCGGTTTGGCGCTTGATTGTCTGACTAGAAGAACTGTCATTGGTTTACATGCTCAATTGTCATTGGATGTTGAGAACTCGCTCTGGTATACCATTCAAATAAAATCTCTGGTTCTCACAGGAGACTCTAACGGGAACGGATGTCTCATTCCCCAAAATTATCGTCTGTCTCTATTCCCAAACGTTCTCCTCTCTAATTATTTTGTCTGATGGACATTTATAACGATGTCACGAATCCACTTTTTATCTATCCTTTACCCCCTTTTTAGTTGTTTTAATTTCTCGCTCGCTGCTATTCATAATCACTGAATGAAATCTCAGGACTGACAGGCTAGACACACATAATCCTGTTGTTTCACATCATGAAGGTTATGAATATATTCGGTTAAACATTATATATTAGACAATTTTTGTAAAAAATATTGATGACAATAAAAGAAAAGTCGTCAATGGCCGGATTGTTGTGAGTTCCAGGCTCGAGCTGGCCAAATATCCACCGTTTTCATTAAATAGATAAAGCCCGTAAAATAGATTCGTGGTCACAATATTTTTAAAGTGTAAACGATATCTCTTGGTTTCTGGGATAATATTATGTAGTATACCTTAAATTAGATGTTACGAAATAGCTAACAACTTTGTAGCCGTGTTTGGATTAACGTTATCTGCCTCTATTGCCACCTGCATTCTAAAAATATAAATAAACAAAAGCAAATATTTGTTTTACGATGTAACAATACCTAATTTTAATGAACAAAATTCGATTCTTTAATTTACAACAGATACATTTTGTGAAAACTATGAATGACAGTAAAACAAAAGGTAACACATTTAGAATTAATATTGCATTTAGAATCACAGAAATATCTTGTTCAAGTCTTCACACTTATAATCGGGTTTCACAAATATAATCGGTTAATCCCAAAGCATTACAAGGGAAAAATCCTTGAAAAATGACGCTTTGTTCCGATTCACTGATTCATTAAAGGAATTAGAATCATTGCTACTCCAAGTGAAAAAAAATCTATAGAAACCCTTGAACATGTGGTATAATGAGTTTGTTATCGAATTAATCATAGCAAATTTTGGCATTCTCTATTCTTTTTTTACTTATGCGAATATATTAGCGAAAGTCACATTATTAATTATTTTCCCAACCTAACCCCTAGAAAAAAAATCTATCAGGAATTCAAGCAATTATTGTTTTTCTACAGTAGGATTTCGTATACGATATAAAAATACCAATAATAAAAGGTTTTTATTAATGGAATAACAGAAATGAAATGACAGACGACAGAATTCATGGATAGACGACATAAATTCGACAAAAATACGAAATGATCCTGTTGTCCTGAAAGCGCAAAGATAGGGAGTACTTTCCATAATTAAGTCAAAAGTTTTCAGTTGAATGATTATTCTATTTTATTAATACTTGTATTTACGATATACTTATTTTAAAATGTAAGAGGAAGCAGAAACATTCTTGCTGTCCCATCATAATAGACTATTCGATTTACTATAAAAATTCTGCTATGTTTAGAATAAATGTTCTTTAGATAATTAATAAGAATCTATATTTATAAGAAATATTTAGATTTATAATACGAATTAAATCACTTTTTTTTTCAAAAACATGAAATATAAAAAAGTGAAAAAATAGAAACCTACTTACTTGCAATATAACTTTTAAAATATGTAGATTAGAAACTAATTCCTTATATCAAATAGTAGCTAGACTCTACTAAATTTTCACGTAACTATTATTTTCTAATCTAACGAGTGAAAAATATATTGGCATCCAGCAAAGAATAGTACTTTAATTAAAATAACGACATTTCACTTTTGACTTTTCCGTTTTGTCATTGTTCTGATGTAATTCTTATTTATATACAAACTACTATATATCTATAAACACATACCTTGAATGAAAGTCGGCAAGGCAGATATTTTTTCTCTTTACTCCTCAAGACAGACAAATGTGGGACATTGTGTACAATCAAGCTTTAAGTTAAAGATAGTTCTTTTATATGTAAAATATTACAGTATTATTATAACTTCATAAAATTTTTCACTATTTATCCGCTATCAAAATAATCAATTTTAATACAGGGTGACACCAAAAAACGGGAACTATTTAACAATCCAGTAAAACAAACAGTGATGGAAGAAAACATTTTCTGGTAGTGATTGAGGCCTTAAAATTTGTCATTTAAAAAACATTAATGGAATTGATTATGTTTTTAAATTACGTCCTTGAGATACTGTCTTTCTGGGAGATTAAATTCTTGAAATCTGCAGTTAAGATTCCTCATTGACAGCTGCAATATTTCCCTCAGATGGGTTACAGTGGATTTCATCCTGAATTCTCTCTTTTAATTCACCCAGAGTTTTTGGTCGAGTATTGTACAATTTACTCTTAAGATATACTCACTAGAGAAAATCACAAACAACAAATCTGGTTATCTAAGCGGTGAGGAAATTTTACCAAACCTTGAGATTACACGGTAACCTAACGATTCTCACATAACTTCCATTGATTGCCGTGCAGTATGTGATTTTGCTTCAAGCTATCTGCAGCTTGTATGGATAAAATTTCAAATCTAAATGAAGAATTCTGCGAACGCTCTCCCGGAACATTTCTACCGTAGCATCTTGCTAAAGATTTCAACGCCATGGGCTTTCTAGGACAGAATTTCATACAACTTCAATGTTTTGTTAGTACGACCACATTTTCGTCAGCATGTGGGTTTCACTTTTAGGGCAGATCCAGTCTCTTCTAAGTTATTAATCCAACTTATTATCGCGCATTTTGATGGGACAGTACGATGACGTCCTAGTTGCAAAAATGACAGAACTTCCTCCTTGAAGCTCTCAAACTATCACTTTTTACAAATAATTTTTATGGCGACCGTACGGTGTTGCCCGTTCCACTGATGCATGGTTACTAATATGGAAAATTGTTCATTCGCTCATGATCCCAGGCTCGCAATGCTCATAACTGCCACTAAGCATTCCAAAAATTACCGTTTTATGTGTCACTTTTTATAAATAAAATGCTAAACTCTATCTTAACCTGGGTAACACCGGGTACTTTAGCTAATGAATAATAAACTGCTCCGATAAATCTGAAAATACGATAAAGTAAAACTCAGAAATAGGTACAAATACAACTTTATTTATTTCCTTATTTTGGGGCTAGTTAAAAGATACACAGATTTAAGTACATGCAGTTCTAAATTATAAAGTATCTGAACTGTAAGTAACAAAATGTAACAGTTTTAGCGGCTTTTGGGTCTAAAATTTTCAGTCACTGTTTGAAAGAAAATCAATTCATCATTACTGTTTCCCCCTCTTTCTTTCCCTATTTCAGAACCTTTTGTACCCTTTAATTGTTAAAATCCTTTAAGTGAAAAGTTTAAACAAAAGATAGGACGTAATAAGGTCGTAAATGGTAAATAGTGCACTCCAGATTACAGACCTAAAATAGGGAAGGAATTAGAGGATATTTATGCAGTTAATTTTCAGATAGTTATAAAACTAGATACGAAATAAAGTTTGTATTCGTTGAGTAACTAACCCAATAATTCCCGACTAGTTTTGACAAATATATATTGATTAAAAGTTTCAATCTATTATGGGCAATAAAGGGTAAAAAAATGTGAAATTTAAATGATTTTCAATGTTAAAACCTGGCTCATTAATGATAAGTTGACATTTTAAACTTAATATGTTGTCTTTTATAAATAAAAATAAGAGATTAACTTGATATAACATGCAAACACAATACTTTAATGTGAAGCTTTTTAAAATATAAACGTAATTGTTATTCTTTCAGTCGATATACCTGCAGAAAAATAAATGTTTGTTTGCAAGGTTCGAAAAATCATAAGAGGTTGATCCAAATAACAAAATTATAAATAATAGCCTATGATCGAAAATATAGAAGATTGTTTATAGGAGTTTAATTTACCTTCGGTGTAAAGAAAATTAGTTCCGAGAAGGCAAAAAATTTCTACATGCTATGTTGAATCTAAAAATGAGGGTTAGCAATAATGTGCTTACATTCTGTAGTAACCACACCAGTTCGGGGGCCATGTTGTAATAACACCCTGTTCTGGGGTGCTACACTTGGGTGGGACCTGCCCGGCTACTTTAATGGGGCAGGTATGTTCGTAGACCGTCGCTGGGATGCATAATTAAAATAATTCCTCCAAACGATTAGACGGAAAACACAAATTTTATTTACAATATATATGAACATTAGATTAAAACAAAATGTCATATTTAGAACCTCGGAGCCTGCCTATACTCAAAAAGGATTAACCGAGCATTTTCATATCCAAAAATCCAATTCTTTCGCTGCAAAACAGAGAGATGTATCCAAGTCGCAGGCCCGGATCCAACTGCCCTATTGCAGATCTTCTCCTCGGTGAAGATTTGCAAGACTCGGTGATTCCTCGGTGATCTCCTTGGTGAAGATATGCTGCCCCCCCCCTCCTTCGGGGATTTGGTCGGCATTCTCGAAACTTTATCCTTGCCGAAAAGAGAAGTTCTCTCTTCCAGATGTACTGCCGGCCTGCAAAAACACAACCAAGTGCATCCGAAAAACCTTATCTGCCACCCTTTGCGACCAACTCTTATTTCCCCAAGGAACACCGAGTACAAGGGGTTCATGAGGGCAATTTTGCTGATATCAACAAAAGCACTTACATGCTGAAAATTGGTCGTGCGGTCGAAATTCCTTACACATTCTACGACAGCCAGATGTGCACATCTCCTTTAAGTGTATAAGGGTTTCACGCATCCGGGGTACCTCAATGATCTTTTCCTAGAGTTCTTCCTGGTTGTCTTAAGCTTACCTTTGTAGAGTTTGCTCCTTACCAGGTTGGACCACATTAATTTTCGGACCATGGCGGACCGCGTAGGTCAGCAGCGTCTTGGGAGCCGTGATGGGTAGTTGTTAGGTTGACTGGGATCAGTATCAAGTTGCTGCTGTATGGATTTAAGAGTCTGGGTCAGCGTAAAACAAATCTCTTACTTTCTACAACATATAGCAAAATATACATTAAATATAAATAATATTAAATACCATAGAATCTTTACTTATACGGAAATCATAAAGGTCAAAACCTTTTTCCGGAGGTTAAAGTTTTTAAAGACAAATGTAATACAGCCAAAGTTAATATGCCAGTCATAATGTTAAAACTGATAAACAGAGAGACAATGAATACACCATATACGTCTGTCTAGTAATGTCAGATAAATAGCTCATTCAAGTCAAGCAGTTTAATGGTTAATGCAGTTAAAATGAACTTTTATTACAAGTTGTATAAACTTTTTATATACAAATATTTTGATAAATGAGTTTGTAAACCATGAGAAATTATTTAGGCTGATCTTCGTATTGATATGCCTCGGAAAAAGGCACAAGGATATGTGAGGACCTTATTTTTTGTTTCTCAGGCAGGAATGTTTAAAAATTATTGTCCAAACAGCACAATTCACTGTGAAAAGATCAAATGGAAAATAACTCCACAAAATATAAATATACTTTTACGGATGAAAAGAAATCGATAATGGATATACCGTATAACTGTGTGGCAACGTTGAATATGTTATTTAAACCTTATCCATTTAAGTGGTGACGTGAAAATCGTGAAAAAAGAAGGTATTTTAGAAAACAACGGATGCAGGCGGGATAGACAAAATTCTTGTATCCATAAAAGGATAAATACTACTGTTTCTATAAAACATATCATTTATTTACACTACTGAAGAAAAATGTTAATTATTATTCCAAGTTAATCAAGTAATTCAATAAGCACGTAGTATTCAAAGTAATAATATTAGATAACTATTTCTTCACCATGATGAAAAAATATTTCAATTCCAAGTAATCTTCTATATGGGAGAGCTTTATTACAGTAATTTTAAAATTATATACATTATTTACATTAGTAGTAATACATATTTTTCCAATTTTAGCTTCCGTGGTGTTTTTACCACGACCAAGAACATTTTAGTAAAACAAGACAATCAAGCGCCAACCGGCCTCATATAGCCGTGAGTCCCTCCAGGCTGATCCCGGTGACGATGTGCAGATCGCAAGTATTGGGCTATCCCACTCCACATTAAACCCTTCGAAGTACCCGGCCCGCGCATGTCGTACCGCAGGCGCCAATCGCGAGCGAACGCAGAAGACGTGAGCTGCTGAGAGGAGGGAATTTGGAATACTACTGGATGCTTAGTGGACCTCCTGACGCCGGAATTCGCGAGGTTGGAGCTAACCGCTCGAACCAAAGAGGAGAAATAGAAAACCATGAGAGAGAATTTTGCTCGTTGAACCTAATCGGACGGGAAACCGAAGGGGCCGAAAAAGAGAGACAGTAAATGTTGAGAGGCGACACTCGCAATCCTGGGCCTCAAGACCATCACTCAAAGAATCATTATGACGGAACTTTGGACCACCCTTTGGCCCAAGACAACCATTTCATATTTGCATCGCTCATAGAGCCAAACTCAACATACAAAGAAATCGGAATTACAACAAGTAGAACGTTGGTGCTTCGCGCCCAAAGTTTTCGGTTACAGTGAAAAAAAGGAGTGGCTGGAAATATTTCCAACAACTACTATATACAGTTACTAACATGATGGGTTTGAGTCCCACCGAACTACATTGTCCGAATGCCAGAATAGTAGGGTTACATTCTAACGTAACAGGCAGGCGAGCAACAAGTTGTTTTACAGCCAATCAGTAACAAACTCATGGCTACATCTTAGATTTCAGGAACGTACCGTAGTATTTAATAGAAATATTCAAAATCAAAATATACCGCTACCCTTTATTCCAGTCGTATAACATTTTATAAAAAACAGCTAACGCTTTCTAAAGATCATTTGAAAGACACTCAAATTCAATCAATTATATCCACCAACTTAAAGAATCACTTACGAACTACTGAACAATAAGATCGCATTTCTAAACTATCTTCTAGTATTTTAAGATCAATTAAACGCTGCAAAACAAACGCATTTTTCTACATCAAATTGCTCGCGTAATATTAGCTCTGAATTTTATTCTCTGGCACAAAGTAGCTACAAAATTATTAATCTTAATTTACAGACGTGACTAATTAACACTATTTTTTAAATTTCTATATTTATTTCTATATTCATATACCTTTAATTAATCATATTGTATTTGAGTGTTTCTGTGCTATTATTTTCATTTCTTCACGCCGTTCTTGCGAAAAGACGCTAAACGTAATCTAATATTCCTTGAGCTTTTCACATGTATGAGTTTTTTAAAACATTTTACTGAAAATAAAAAGTTATAAAAATATAGTATAATTATAAACATTTTTAATGACTTAGTTTAGTCATAAATATATTTTATAACTAAACTCTAGTTTTAGTAAAAAAATAAAATAAAATAACGTAACTACAAAGGGCACATCATTAAAGAACTGCGAGCTTAAATTATTTCCTCATTAATGTTTTCTGTAATCCAGGACAAAGTTTTAAAATGTTGTCTAGCAAAGTATCTCAACAGCGTGTTATTTTCCTAATTTCTTGTCATCTAAGAACACATATTTTACACTCTTTTTACAAAACTGTAATATTTGATATAAAATGCGGCTATTGTTTTTTCTTGGTTGTTTAAAATTATTTAACATGGGAGCATAAAAGTAAAACCTAATTTTGCACAGAAAATGAAATACGATTCGTAACTAGTTTTCCTACCGTAATGATACAGCTTTTTAAGTCAGATAGAATTAAATTTCATTATCTAAGCGCTTCTTTTTCTGCTTTGTATGCATGGAAGATCAAGAGAAATCTTTTCCTTAATTTTTAAGAACAAAGTCCTTTTCAGAAATAATATAATGACGGAAATGCACTTATTTCTCTTAAATTCAACCGCAGCACTTTAAAAGCCATTAAGTCGGCGGATGAATTTTTCATTAAATAAATACCAAAGGATACAATTTTTTAAAAACTGTATTGTTATGTTTTTACTTTAATTAGAACTTAACGAAATCGGTTCTAGATAATGGTATAAGCATTACAGAAAAAAAATTAAAGCTCCGATTATGTATTATTTGTCGTTTGAGACAAATTTTAAAGTAGCATTTTAATAGGCTTCTAGAAACTTCTTTCGCTGCTAAACATTGATATTTTTGTTAATTTTGCTCCTGATGACTAAGTATAAAATCACAAAGGATTTTTATAAACCACAAATGGACGATTTGGTAAAATTTTGTGGAAAATATATTTTAAACTAGTATAATGAGAATTTTTATTCTAGATATATTAAAGGAAGGTAATTAGATACTTTTGGTATTCATCGTGACACAGCACAATTTTTGCGGTTATTAACTTTTTATAAAAATACGATTCTTTGATAAAATACAATAATAAAATGCATTGGTATTGAACGCATTTTTTGTTTTATTGGTAAAATATCTTATATCTAGCACAATGAACCTGTATTGATTATGGTTCAAATAGTCTAAATGAAGATATAAAAATACGTAACAGCTAAATTATTTTTTCTATACATTGCATAAGTCATTTTTAAAAAGAATCAGTATCATATTAATTGTCAAAGAGTGCTATCGACAAAATGTTTTTCATTTATGAAAGGTAATTGTAGTTTTGGAATACTCTTGTTTAAAAGTAACTTACTAGAGAAAATTAAGAATTTTTAATTAGTTAAACATAAATTAAATATTTTATTTAAGGTTTTCGTCATGTCTTCTATATAATCACATAAAATTTAGTATATTTTTTTTTACTTTCTGAGGTGTAGTATGTATGTATACACGTCGTAAGCTCATGTATTATATATTTTATTTAAGGGCTACGTCGTTTTTCTATACATTTGCATAAAATGCAGTATATTGCTACAGACTTTTTTATTTCTGAGATATGGTGTGTGCATGTATGCATGTATGTAGGCATATAGGCATGTATGCATATATGTGTGTCAGTGTATGCGTGTGTGTACTAAAAATTTAACCTAAATACATCTCAGTTATTTTTCACAAATTTTTATTCAGTTTCATTGTGAAGGAAAGAAACTTAATTAAGGAGCGAAATCTCTAAGTCGCTAAATTCTTTTTTTCTAACGCAGCTAGCAGTACAGGCACATACCTTTATGCCAATAGAAGGCTGCGAAGCTATTAACCATTTAGCACTACTCGGAGAGCACGTGTAGCTTAAGGTATGCTACGGACGCGAGTAACATTACCCCGTCTGGTTCCTCGTAATTTAGAAGCAGGGGCCAAGCAGAAGACCCCCAGGCTTGGCCTGCCACCCCCAGAGTTATCGTTTTAGAACTTGAAGGACTTTGTGACCACGTACATATCTTACCTGCCCCAGTCACCTTTAACAAACACTTTGTATCTTAGGCCAGCTCAAACCCCGAACCCACAATCTCTCAGTTAAGAGATAGCTTCCTTTACCGACTGAGCTACCGCGAATCATAACTAAAATCTTAAATAGAAGTTCTTGCATCCTTGTCTTATCTTAATCTTACGGAAATTGAATGCGCAATTCGGATCATGATAGCTGATTTTGAAATTTTAAGTGACCATCTGACACCCTAACAACCCATAGAAATGTTAAATTGACTATTTCCCTGGGAATATGAGTGCCCTTCTCGCTTGAAGGAGTTCTATTTCTATCAATTTTTTGCCACAACTTAGTTGTCAGACATTCGCAGCAAAGTTACTTTCAGTTTTAACCCCACTGAAGTGAAGATTTAATGCAATCATCGTTTCATCGACTGGATCCTTTTAACTGAGCTGAGGACTAGCAAACCAAACTTGGGATAGTTTGTTATATTTATTTACTTGTTTATTTATTTTTTCAATTTTCAGTAATTTTGGATAGCTACCGAAACTGCAAGAGATCGATGATTATGCTATCGGATATCGATGATACCGTGATGTAACATGTTTACATATATATGTAATATATCAAGATTATTATACTTAAATTACCTCTTTAAAAACCTCCTATATCCCATTCTAATAACTTAAAATTTTTTCCCAGCCTCAAAATGTGTTAATTAAAGGAGTGTGATCGACATAAAATTCTTCCAACCCATTTCTCAAAGCTTCTCTGCAATATATGTAAATTTTTTATCCACTCACATCATTTTCTCGCTGTCGCTGGCAAATTTCTGTTTTCCCATACGATCTAAGTTCCCTTTTCCTGTTATAACGCCAACTAAGCTACTTTCTCTGAGAAATATTTCTCCGTCTCTCTCTGGGATCCACCCCTGCTCCAGCACGTGTTTCGATGTACATTGTCTCGTCTGCCGTTGACTGGCAAATATATCCTTTTTAGCAGCTCGTCAATAAAGATTTAAGTTGTTCTCAAAACATGAGTGTTCTCTTACAATGACGCCACGATTGCTGTATTCATAAGTTAATCTCTAAGGCTTCTCCTTGGCCATTAACCCGGACAAGACAGTTCCTGTTCATATTAATAAGACAACTTGACATTTTCTGTATATTTTTGCAATATCTGCCCATATTATATAATGATTAGGATGCAAGCTCCTGCCTAATGGCCTGATAGGTTTATTTTTTCGAGTAAACCTTGGTCGTATTTATTTGTCTCTCTTTGGGAAGTTAACATGGTGTTTATATGTAGTAGTCAATATAGTGTTTCTAGAATATATAATATATAGTTAATATGGTGTTTCTAGATAGTAATTGTCAACAATCCCGTGGAATCGGGAGAATGCTGAAGAAGACTAATGCCTCCGAATTAGAAAAATCCAGAACATTACTCGATCAAAGTAGAAGACCTTTTCCGTTGTCTGAGAAGAACTTCTAGGTAAATTTTATGATGTGAAAGGGTACCTTGTCCTGTGTAAAGATGGAATTGTCTTTGGTGAATCAATCTTGAAGTTGAGATATAAACCTCTTTACCAGAATCGTCTTTCATTGCCCTTCAAGCATTACACGTTTTGTGATTTAGATCCTGACCAGATATCTGCCACAGATAACCGACTAGACCTTGAATTTTGTAGGATATTTAGCTATTTAAAGCACAGAATCCAGTAAGAATTTATCATCTGAAGTTCGTTTTTCATACTACGTTTTGAGCTCCATCACTTAAGTAAAGCGTAAGAAGTATAAATATAATGTTAAAAATCTACAATAATATTCAATGTTTTTTTTTAGGAATAAGCTAAATATGTTTCTATCCTTTCTCGAATATTCCATGATGAAGTTTCTGAACTTATTTGCTTGTGATAGTCTTTTCTTTATAATGTGTTTGGAGCAGGACAGTGACGGCTAAAATTTAATCATTCGTGTCTTCTGTATTCTCAGTGGGATGGAGTAACCTAAAACGTCAAACAACTTTTATTTCAAGGTTTGATAAATTGCTGATTAATTCAATTTCATTATTAATTTCGTAATTCCTATGAAGTCAGAATCACGATTGTTCACACGTTCTATTCAAAATGTAGTCAATGCGTAATTTTCAGACAATGTTTGCCACAAACTTCAAAATTTTCAGCTATGTGACTTTGGGAAAGAGTTTCAAATAAAATTCATGCCTTAATGTCTTATTTTTATTTTAAAATCTGGTGTTGAGCCGTCCAATCATTAAAAATAACCAAAAATGTTAGACAGTGGTTAAATTACACCAAACATTTAAAAAATAAAATTTAAATAATAATAATAATAATTCAAACTACAAATTCAAATAATTAAAAAATTCATGAATTATAAATAAACTTACCGAAACAGTCTATATTTTTTCAAAAATTGCTATCAATTCACAACACTTTCACAGTAAAAGTCTGAATATCTTTACTCAATGAAACTGTATGATCTTCCACACGACCGGTGTTGCCACTAAAAGTAAATAAAAATGTTTCCAAATATTTACGAAGTTCCTATCCTTATTAAAAGCAATTAATTGAGGGACATGCTTAAATGGTTCACCTTAAAAAGTGGAAAAAGCAAAAAAACTTAAAACTTTTTATATGGTTATTTTAATATTGGACAGTACACACACACACACACACACACACACACACACACACACACACACACATATATATATATATATATATATATATATATATATATATATGTGTGTGTGTGTGTGTGTGTGTGTGTGTGTGTGTGTCTGTTTACGTTAGTGCATGTGAGCAGTAAATGAAAAAAAAGAAAAAATTATACTATCTTTCCATTGTAAAAAAAAATGGTCCGAAGCTCAGTTTAAAGTTTTTAAAATATGTAATACCTAATCCTAAAAAATCTTTTAAATCTTCAATTTTATGAAATTTAAATAAAAAATTTCCTTGTCTATTAAAAGTAAAAATTTTAACAAAAGTAGTTTAAGTCTCTACAACATTTTCAAGAAGCACATTAGAAAGACATTAGCTCTAAAGCATTTCAAACTTTAACTCATGAGAATAAATATCTTTTACTTATATTTTCTGGCAACATATTATGGATATATATAGAATAAAAAATATTCTATATTAATTTGCTTTAAAGAATAGTATTAAAAAGTAAGGTTTATATGGTTTTAAAAATATAATAATAATTTGAATCACGTCATGAATGTAACATACTCTTATATATGTAACGTCATTACTACTGTAATCATAAGCATGACTACCGTTTGGTATTAGACTTACAAACAAACAAGAATTTTTCCATATTTCTTTGAATAAATATAATATTTCGCTTATAACTCAAAGTTATTGTATTACTCAAAGTTATTGTGATATAATTAAAATAATTTAAGTATAAACTATGTTTCTATACAGTTAATAAGTTAAAAAATAGAACTTTGTTATATTATCATAACTTTAGTAGTGCTTTTCTATCTGTTTTAAGGCCGAACGATGGCCGAATGGTTAGGGTGCTGACCTTCGGATCCGGAGTTCGTGGGTTCGAATCCCACTATGGCATGGATGTTCGTAGCCGTTCGGAATCGGCTTTAAGCAGTAGGTCCCGGTCTCACTAGCCCTCGTGTTGCAAAAAGTAGAGCGTAGTGCTCCAAAACCAAACCAAACCTATCTGTTTTAAGTATTATTTAAAAATATTCTATATTAATTTGCTTTAAAAAATAGTATAAAAGAGAAAGATTTATATGATTTTAATAAATATAATAACAATTTGAATCACGTCAGTAATGTAACATACATATGTAACGTCATTATTACTGGAATCAGAAGCATGCCTACCGTTTTGTTTTAGACTTACAGAAAAACAAGAATTTTTTTCTCCATTTCTTTGAATAAGTATAATATTTCGCTTATAACTCAAAGTTATTTTATTGTGATAGAATTAAAATAATAATTTAAGTATAAACTAGGTTTCTAAACAAAGAATAAATTATAAAGAGATTTGTTGTATTATGATAACTTTACTAGTGCTCTTCTGTCTGTTTTAAGTATTATTTAAAAAAATATTCTCTATTAATTTTCTTTAAAAAATAGTATCAAAGAGGAAGGTTTATATGATTTTAATAAATATAACAACAATTTCAATCACGTCATAAATGTAACATATTATTATATATGTAACGTCATTACTACTGAAATCAGAAGGATACTTACCGTTTTGTATTAGACTTACAGACAAACAAGAATTTTTTCAATATTTATTTGAATAAGTATAATATTTCGCTTATAACTCAAAGTTATTGTATTGTGATAGAATTCAAATAATAATTTAATTATAAACTAGGTTTCTAAACAGAGAATAAGTTATAAAGAGATATGTTGTTTTATCATAACTTTAGTAGTGCTCTTCTATCTGTTTTAAGTATTATTTAAAAAATATTTTATATTAATTTGCTTTAAAAATAGTATAAAAAAGGAAAGTTTATATGATTTTAATAAATATAAAAACAATTTCAATCACGTCATGAATTTAACATATTCTTATATATGGAACGTCATTACTACTGGAATCAGAAGGATGCCTACCGTTTTGTATTAGACTTACAGACAAACAAGAATTTCTCCCATTTCTTTGAATAAGTATAATATTTGACTTATAACTCAAAGTTATTGTATTGTGATATAATTAAAATAATAATTTAAGCATAAACTACGTTTCTAAACAATGAGTAAATTAAAAGAACTTTGATTATTATATTATCATAACTTTAGTAGTACTTTTCTATCTGTTTTAAGTATTATTTAAAAAATATTCTATATTAATTTGCTTTAAAAAATAGTATCAAAAAGAAAGATTTATATGATTTTAATAATTATAATAACAATTTCAATCATGTCATGAATGTAACATATTCTTATATATGTAACGTCATTACTACTGGAATCATAAGGATGCCTACCGTTTTGTATTATACTTACAGACAAACAAGAATTTTTTCACTATTTCTATGAATAAGTATAATATTTCGCTTATAACTCAAAGTTATTGTATTGTGACAGAATTAAAATAATAATTTAAGTATAAACTAGGTTTCTAAACAGTGAATAAATTAAAAAGAGATTTGTTGTATTATGATAACTTTACTAGTGCTCTTCTGTCTGTTTTAAGTATTATTTAAAAAATATTCTATATTAATTTGCTTTAAAAAATAGTATCAAAAAGAAAGATTTATATGATTTTAATAATTATAATAACAATTTCAATCATGTCATGAATGTAACATATTCTTATATATGTAACGTCATTACTACTGGAATCATAAGGATGCCTACCGTTTTGTATTATACTTACAGACAAACAAGAATTTTTTCACTATTTCTATGAATAAGTATAATATTTCGCTTATAACTCAAAGTTATTGTATTGTGACAGAATTAAAATAATAATTTAAGTATAAACTAGGTTTCTAAACAGAGAATAAGTTATAAAGAAATATGTTGTATTATCATAACTTTAGTAGTGCTCTTCTATCTGTTTTAAGTATTATTTCAATAATATTCTATATTAATTTGCTTTAAAAAATAGTATCAAAAAGGAAGGTTTATATGATTTTAATAAATATAACAACAATTTGAATCACGTCATGAATGTAAGATATTCTTATATATGTAACATCATTACTACTGGAATCAGAAGGATGCCTACCGTTTTGTATTAGACTGACAGAAAAACAAGAATTATTTTCACTATTTCTTTGAATAAGTATAATATTTCGCTTATAACTCAAAGTTATTGTATTGTGACAGAATTAAAATAATAATTTAAGTATAAACTAGGTTTCTAAACAGTGAATAAATTAAAAAGAGAACTTTGATTGTTATATTATCATAACTTAAGTAATGCTTTTCTATCTATCGTAAGTATTAATCTGTATATATTAGCTTATTTCTAACCTTTGGGATCTTATCAAAGTTATAAATTACCTATAACCGGATACAAAAGTAAAAATAAGTTTGTCTGAGATTAGTAACTAGTTCGCAAACTTTTATTAAGTGCTAATCAAATAGTATCCGTAGTTAGGTTAAACATCGGGCATGTTCTTTTTATCTTACTTATATATCTATTGGCCAAGACCTTTAACTTTTGTTTAAGCTAGATAATTATTATATAACTTATACTATGCTAATCTATAAAGAAATATCTGAATAAAATTTTTTAGTGAATAATGGGACGTGAGAAGTATCTGACAAATTCTTTTTCTATCAAAGAATGTTTTAAAATGAAATTTAATATTTTTCAGTAAAAGAGTTTTATATATTACCTTTTATTATCAAAACAGTTTGAACAGCTTAATAGAAATTTTAACCTTTTCTGACATTTACCTAAAGGTTTTTCTCGATCGAAGTAAGAGCCTTTGAAATGAGCAAAAATTTGATTTATCAAATATTATATCAAAATATATTACCAAATTTGCTTGAGATGTGAAATCTGAAAGGGATATTTGGCATATTTCCAAAGAAAGAACATAAGAGCAAAATTGGATTTCCACATTGAATAAATAAAGAGGATATAAGGTCCAGATGGAGCTAGAGGTCCTATTAGATTAATGTTCCAAACAAAAAAGAAAATTCAAAGGCATTTTATCACTTATTTTCGAACCAAGTATGTTGACAAGCTTTTCTTTTCTGGAAAAATCCGTTAGCAACCCACATATAGAAGTAAATGCTGCTGAAGCAAGACAGATAATTGAAGAAAAACTATTCTTACCATTCTTATTGTAATTTTAAGGTTAATTAAAATTAAATTAAAATTTTATGTATCGAACGTTATATCAAATATATTGCTAAATTTCCTTGAGATGGGAAATCTAAAATGGATATCCAAAGATAGAGTACAAGAACTAAGTCGGAGTTTGACGCAGAATAAATAAAGCAGCTTTAAGATCCTTATTGAGCAAAAGGTACTGTTGAATTAATGAAGCAAACAAAAAAAGAAAAATCAAAGGTATTTTATCACTTATTTTCGAACCAAGTATGTTGACAAGCTTTACTTTTCTGTGAAAAAAACCATTAACAACCCACATATAGAAGTAAATGCTGCTCTGAAGCATCACAGAAAAAGTATGGATGAAGAACTATGCTTACCATTCCCATTGTAATTTTAAAGTTAATTAAAATTCCTTTAAAATTTTATGTATCAAACATTATATCAAATATGTTGCTAAATTTGCTTGAGATGGTAAATCTAAAATGGATATCCAAAGAAAGAATATAAGAACTAAGTATGAGTTTGAAACAGAATAAACAAAGTAGCTTTAAGATCCTTATTGAGCAAAAGGTACTGTTAGATTAATGAACCAAACAAAAAAATTCAAAGATGGGATATCTAAAATGGATATCCAAAGAAAGAATATAAGAACTAAGTAGGAGTTTGAAACAGAATAAATAAAGTAGCTTTAAGATCCTTATTGAGCAAAAGGTATTGTTAGATTAATAAATTAAACTAAAAAATTCAAAGATGGGATACCTAAAATGGATATCCAAAGAAAGAATATAAGTACGAGTTTGAAATAGAAAAAATAAAATAGCTTTAAGATCCTTATTGATCAAAAGATACTGTCAGATTAATGAACCAAACAAAAAAATTCAAAGATGGGAAATCTAAAATGGATATCCAAAGAAAGAATACAAGAACTAAGTAGGAGTTTGAAACAGAATAAATAAAGTAGCTTTAAGATCCTTATTGAGCAAAAGGTACTGTTAGATTAATGAACTAAACAAAAAAAATTCAAAGATGGGATATCTAAAATGGATATCCAAAGAAAGAATATAAGTACTAAGGAATTTGAAACGGAATAAATAAAGTAGCTTTAAGATCCTTTTTGAGCAAAAGGTACAGTTATATTAATGAAACAAACAAAAAAAATTCAAAGATGGGAAATCTAAAATGGATATCCAAAGAAAGAATATAAGAACTAAGTAGGAGTTTGAAGCAGAATAAATAAAGTAGCTTTAAGATCCTTATTGAGCAAAAGGTACAGATAGATTAATGAACCAAACAAAAAAATTCAAAGATGGGATATATAAAATGGATATCCAAAGAAAGAATACAAGAACGAAGTGGGAGTTTGAAACAGAACAAATAAAGTAGCTTTAAGATCCTTATTGAGCAAAAGGTACAGTTAGATTAATGAGCCAAACAAAAAAATTCAAATATGGGATATCTAAAATGGATATCCAAAGAAAGAATACAAGAACTAATTAGGGGTTTGAAACAGACTAAATAAAGTAGCTTTAAGATCCTTATTGATCAAAATGTATTGTTAGATTAATGAACCAAACCAAAAAAATGCAAAGATGGGAAATTTAAAATGTATATCCAAAGAAAGAATACAAGAACTAAGTAGGAGTTTGAAACAGAATAAATAAAGTAGCTTTAAGATCCTTATTGATCAAAAGGTATTGTTAGATTAATGAAATTATTAAACAAAAAATTCAAAGACGGGATCTAAAATGGATATCCAAAGAAAGAATATAAGTAGGAGTTTGAAGCAGAATAACTAAAGTAGCTTTAAGATCCTTATTGAGCAAAAGGTACAGATAGATTAATGAACCAAACAAAAAAAATCAAAGATGGGATATCTAAAATGGATATCCAAAGAAAGAATATAAGTACTAAGGAATTTGAAACGGAATAAATAAAGTAGCTTTAAGATCCTTTTTGAGCAAAAGGTACAGTTATATTAATGAAACAAACAAAAAAAATTCAAAGATGGGAAATCTAAAATGGATATCCAAATAAAGAATACAAGAACATAGGAGTTGAAACTGAATAAATAAAGTATTTATCCTTATGAGCAATTGATAGATTAATGAACTTTCCAGTGCATTTGTAAAACTTTTTAATACTTTTCTTTTCAAGGAAAAATCATTCACTTCTACATATAGAAGTAAATGCTGCTGAAATGTTACACATAATTTATGAAGAAATGTACTTAACTTTTGCTATTTTAATTTTAAAGCTAATGAAATTTTATTTAAAATTTGATGCGTGGAAATTTACCAAATTTGCTTGATATGCGAAATCTAAAACGAATATCCAAAGAAATAATTAGAGAAAAATTAGATTTTGGCATAAAATAAATAAAGCAACTTTAAGATCCTTATAGAGCCAGTAGTTCTGTTAAATTATTGCATTTTATCACTTATATTTGTACCATATATATTTCAGTTTAATTAAATCATTTCACGGCAGGTAAGTTTTTCTTTTCCGTGAAAAACATCCCAAATGTAGTAAATGCTATTGAATATGGCCAATATTTAATCAAGAGATAGGTCTACAATCGGTCTTTTAATGTTAAAATTAATTAGAATAATGGAATCTAAGCCGTTTATTGATAATTTATACGTCTAGGGAACTAAATAGTTTAAACATACTTCACCCAAGAGTCAAATTTTGAGGATTTATCAGCCCAGGAGAGGTTCCAAACGTGTTACGAAACTTAATGAGCAGTACTCAATTAAATACACATCCTTCCTCATTTGCTATTATTATCAGCTTATTAAAGCTATTATCAAGTTTAGCACTAATTAAAACACATACCTTCGCAATGAAAAGCCTATTTGCAATGCACTTTATGGAATAGTGTTGTAATAGTTTATAATGAAATACTTTTGCATAGTTTATAAAGAAATATTTTTAAATCTTCAAGTTTTATATTAAGTGAGAGATATAAGTTATATATCTCAGTGAGATTTGGGGAAAAATTTTATATTTTTATCTCACTGAATTAGAAAATGTAACTAAGAATTGATAAGCAAACAGAGTTTTTAATATACTCATAATGGATATAGTTCTTACCATAGCGTACAGTAAAATTAATGAATACAATAATTTTTAAAGTTTTTTCAAAAAAGTAATTTTTGGATTATCGAGTGATTATAAAAACAAAAAACGAATTTTTATCTGGCATATCGTTTTGAAGTTTGTCTATTTTATAGCTTATATAATAAAGCTCAATTGAAATTAGCATATTTCGAAACGTTTGATTTCTATATTCTGTTCTTTAAAGAACTATTATAATATTTTTTGAGAAAAAAAATGAATATTTTAGCATTATTATTTTTTTCTCTTTATATTTTCTATGAATAATTAAATTTTGTTTTCAGAACTTAAAAGTATCTCATAAAAGTGGTCATATCAAGTGTAAAATGATTCTGCTTGGACTATTACCCATTGAGATAACTTTAAGGAAATCAATATATACCAGGAGTGACCAACCTGCGGCTCGTGAGCCACATGCGGCTCTTTGAAGGGTTATTTGTGGCTCTCAATAAATGTACCCGAGTTCACTTTTCATTTTTGTGTTATTATATTTTTTAAAAATATTACAACTGATGGAGCTCCGGTAACTCTGGGTAAAGAAATGGGTATTAATGAGTTTTTAAGAGATGATTCTCAAATTCCACAATTCATACCGATTCACTGCATTATTCACCGAGAACATCTCGTTACAAAATATTTAAAATATACTGATCTTATGAAAACAGTGTAACACATTGTAAATTACATTCGCACCAATGCAAAAAAATCATCGACAATTAAAAAAATTCCTTGAAAAATTAAAGGACGAAGAACTTCCAAATGACATTCATTAAATATAATTTCTGTAAAAAAAATTAATACTTTCTTTGCATACCTTTTAAATATATATTTTATTGCGGCTATTGGAAAAATTTCAAATTTTCATAAATGGCTCGGATTATCAAGGAGCTTGGCCATGATATATACACACAAAATCCAAATATATTTCGCTGAGTCACCGATCACTAATTTCAAGAATGATAAGGTCTGGGAATCTAGCAACTAAATTCCTCTTGTACCCCAGACTTGCAGTAAGAATGGATTTCTTCAAATTCAGATTTTAAAGGGATTAAACGAGGATTGCAATAAGATCAACTGGGAAACTGCAAGTTCCCTCCATTGTCTCAAAGACAAAGGACTCATACGTATAATTAATAATCCAAGTACCTCTCATTGAATCATTGATTACTGTATCTATATGACAGGGCCTAGGAAGGTGAAATTTTGCATGGTGAATTGTCTGACACTAAAAGCGTGCAATAGGAAAGTATTTTTCATATTACAAATTCTACAGGAGTGAAACGGGCGTTGTAAGGAAAAGCATCTAAGCCATTTTTAAAAGACTTTTTATAAATTACAGTTTATGCCATACTGTTTTCGAATTTTGTTGTCTTACAAGGTATGTAAGTTTGTTAAAGAAAAATGAAATAACAAGTCATAATTCCTTTTTCAATATTTTATACTCCTACTTATTCATAAAACTAGTTTTAATTCATCTATTCAAGAGTGGAATTCTAATATGCTCCAGATTAAAACAGGGAAATTTAAATATGATAAAAACTATTAAAAGACACAATGTTGTTGGAAATATATTTTTAAGACAAAATGAAGTTGAGTATAGATTTGCTTATCCGTTTTATGACGCATTTATGTATGCATACAAAACTATGGATGAATGGATAAACAACATAAACGATAGTTTGCAGTATCTATGTATGTAATTTTTATGTTTGTGCGTAATGATGATTTTTTTGTGTGGTATGAAAGCTCACTGTAGTTTGGATTAAGACTTTGGATCCTGTGCGAAAATATTTTCATGCTACATCATTGTCCCAAATGGTATTATGTCTTTTAAAATAAGAAAAAAAATATGTATGTATACAAAACTATGGATGAATGGATGAACATAAACAATAGTTTGCAGTAGCTATATATGTAATTTTTATGTTTGTGTGTAATGATGATTTTTTGTGTGGTATGAAAGCTCACTGTAGTTTGGATTAAGACTTTGGATCCTGTGGGAAAAATTTTTCTTGCTATGTTACTGTCTCAAATGGTATTATGTCTTTTAAAATAAGAAATATTATGTATGTATACAAAACTATGGATGAATGGATGAATATAAATTATAGTTTGCAGTATGTATGTATGTAATTTTTATGTTTATGTGTAATGATTTTTTGTGTGGTATGAAAGCTCACTGTAAATTGGATTAAGAGTTTGAATCCTGTGCGAAAAACTTTTCTTGCTACGTCACTGTCCCAAATGGTATTATGTCTTTTAAAATAAGAAAAATATATGTATGTATACAAAACTATGGATGAATGGATGAACATAAACAATAGTTTGCAGTAGGTATGTATGTAATTTTTATGTTTGTGTGTAATGATGATTTTTTGTGTGGTATGACAGGTCACTGTAGTTTAGATTAAGACTTTGGATCCTGTGGGAAAAGATTTTCTTACTACGTCACTGTCTCAAATGGTATTGTGTCTTTTAAAATAAGAAAACTATGTGTATGTAGACAAAACTATGGATGAATAGATGAGCATAAACGATAATTTTGCAGTATGTATGTATGTATATGGTATTTATGTATAGTGTAATGATATTTTTTGAGTGGTATAGAAAGTTCCCAGCAGTTTGGATAACGAGTTTGGATTCTGTGCGAAAAACATTTTCTTGCTACGTCACTGTCTCAGATGGTATTACGTTTTTTAAAATGAGAAAAAAAATATGTATGTATACAAAACTATAGATGAATGGATGAACGTAAACAATAGTTTGCAATATGTATGTATGTAATTTTTATGTTTGTGTGTAATGATGATTTTTTGTGTGGCATGAAAGCTCACTGTATTTTGTATTAAGACTTTGAATCCTGTACGAAACACTTTTCTTGATACGTCACTGTCCCAAATGGTATTATGGCTTTTAAAATAAGAAAAATATATGTATCTATACAAAACTATGGATGAATGGTGAACATAAACAATAGTTTGCTGTACGTACGTATGTAATTTTTATGTTTGTGTGTACTGAATATTTTTTGTGTGGTATGAAAGCTCACTGTAGTTTAGATTCAGACTTTGGATCCTGTACGAAACACTTTTCTTGATACGTCACTGTCCCAAATGGTATTATGTCTTTTAAAGTAAGAAAAAATATGTATGTATACAAAACTATGGATGAATGGATGAACATAAACGATAATTTTGCAGTATGTATGTATGTAATGTTTATGTATGTATGTAATGATGATTTTTGAGTGGTATAGAAAGTTCCCAGCAGTTTTGATTAAGAATTTGGATCCTGTCAGAAAAACATTTTCTTGCTACGTCACTGTCTCAGATGGTATTACGTCTTTTAAAAGGAGAAAAAAAAATATTTATGTATACAAAACTATAGATGAATGAATGAATATAAACAATAGTTTGTAGTATGTATGTATGTAATTTTTATGTTTGTGTGTACTGAATATTTTTTGTGTGGTATGAAAGCTCACTGTAGTTTAGATTCAGACTTTGGATCCTGTGGGCACTACAGCCTGTTATACTAAAGCACTACAGCCTGTTACAGGCCAAGCAGTTTTTTCCAGCCGTTCCTATCTGCTGCAAGTCTCCTCCAGTTTCCTTTTTTGACAGTAGTTAAGTCCCTCTCTACTGAGTCAAGCCACCTAATTGGTGGTCTTCCTCGTTTCCTCTGCCCCATGGGATTAGTGAAAGTGAGCTGTTTTACTGAGTTTATGTCATCGAGTCGGAATAGGTGTTCACGCCATCGCAGTCTATTGATTTTTATGACTTTAACAACATGAGGTTGATTATATTTTTTAAAAATTTCAAAACTGAATAAAGATCTCCAAAATTTATTCTCTTGAACTGCATCAAATATTTTTCTTTAAGATTTTCCGTTCAAAAGCCAGCAATTTATTTTCATGCAATTTGGTTATTGCTCAGCATTCACTTCCATAGAGCAGAATAGGTCGAAGTAGAGTTTTATAGATGTAAATTTTCGTTTTTAAACTTATCGAGATTTTAATTGGTTTTTAAGTCTATGATAGTCATTTATTTGACATGGCGATCCTGTTGATGATGATTTTTTTGACAGGTCACTGTAGTTTGGATTAAAACTTTGAATCCCGTGGGGAAAAATTTTCTTGCTGCGTCACTGTCCCAAACGGTATTATGTCTTTTACAATAAAAAAAATATATGTCTGTATACAAAACTATGGATGAATGGATGAACATAAACGATAATTTTTCAGTATGTATGTATGTAATTTTTATGTTTGAGTGCAATGATGATTTTTTGTGTGGTATGAAAGCTCACTGTAATTTGGATTAAGACTTTGGATCCGGTGCGAAAAAAATTTCTGTCTACATCACTGTCTCAAATGGTATTATGTCTTTTAAAATGAGAAAAAATTAAAAGATAATCTAAACTTGTACTTAGTATGATAATCAATGAGTAATATTTATCTCTCTCGAGTAAGCTCAAAAGTTCTGGATTCAAATATATTATTAAACTCAGCAGGAAATTGGGAGACAGGTGATATATGCTTTGATCACATTTCATTCCGTTAATAGAATATGATGTTTAATCCCATCAAAATATAATAAGCGCTTTGTAGTTCTAAACTAGATTACATTTGAAAATTTTAAGCTAAAATGTGTGTATCAGAATTGGTCCCGGGTGTTAAAAATTAATAGTTTTGAATGTTTACAATTATTATAGCTAAGGGAGGGTGTTTATTGGACACTTCGGATCACGTGCATTAATAAATTCATTTCCTGAGAATCGTATCTATAGCATTTTAATTTGTTTCACGAATATTCTACCCGTTAACATTTTTATTGCCCATTACTTTTATGGATCGATAACTATAAATGAAATTATTTAAGGGATACGATATTGTATAATTAAATCTGTTAAATATATATGTATTCTCCAAATTTACACTACAGTTTTTCTAACTAATTTATTCCTTCAAGAAAATTATTAATTTTGAAATAAATAAACGTTACCGATGTAAAAATTCTGATTCACTAAAACGATCAGTCTCATATAATTCTCAACATACGTGAATGTATCTTTACTCATTTCAATCCTTTATAAAAAAAACAAGCGTAGAGTATATTTACTGCCATCATTAGTTATTGCATAATTATTATAACCATTAATGTTTTTCTTGTGTACGATATATGTTACATTTATATGCATTTACAAATTTATCCTATAAATTTTCTTACTATTTTATTTCTTCGGGAAAATGATTAATTCTGAAATAAAAAAATGTTATCAAAGAGAAAATCATAAAATGAAAAACTCTCATATCTAACACATGAAAATGCATTTTCATTATTTTTCTTATTTATATTTATCCCTTATAAAAATTATATTTAATGCCCGTTTTTATTTATTTCTCAAATACTGTATTTATTAATATTTTTTCTTATCTAGGATCAATAACATATAAAATAATATTATTTAAAAGATACAATGTTATATAACAAAATCTCATATATAAATATATATATATATATATATATTATATATATATATATATATATATGCATATATATATAGATTTATATATATATACATATATATACTTATGTGTACATATATGTATATATAAGTATATATATATATATATATAATATATGGTGGGTGGTGTGTATATATATATATGTATAAATATATATGTGTATATATATAATATTTATAATATATATATATATATATATATATATATATATATGCGTTCTACGAATTTATTCGATAACTTTTTTAGTCATTTCAAGTCTTTGAGAAAATGATTAATTTTCCAATAATTGTTATCAATGAGAAAATTTTGTGAAACTGAAAGTATCGACCTTATACTAATAATCCTAACACATGAAAATATTTTTTAATATTTATTTTAATTATTCCATGTAATAAACTTTCAAGCGTAGTGTATATTTCATACCATCATTTTAATTTAATTCATAAATATTGTAACCATTAATATTTTTATTGGCTTGTAGAAAGGTTTCCAACCTGAGAGGCGTGCTTCCGAATGGAGGCTAGAACTATTACCAGGGGAGAAGCCAAAATTTTTTCATACAAACATTTTACACCATTATACCTACAAATAAATAAAAACTCATTGAAAGTAAATAAAACTTCGCTAACTAAAACTATAAAAAGTGATAAAATTACCATGCGATAGCCTGATAAGATTAAAGTTTCAAGATGAAAACTAAAGTCAATTTGGTATGAATCTTAAAATGATAGTGGATAATATGAATTTTTAAAAGTGCAAAGCAATGCGAATACTTTTACCGTCTTATTTATGCGAAACGAACTTTTGGCTTCAATGGAAAACAAATATTGAGTCAGATTAAAAGTCTAAAAATAGTTAAGAGTGGAATTCTTGACATTGCCCTAGTTATTGGATAATTTTATGGCCACTAAACAACAAACGTCTTATTACATTTTGATGTTTTAGATCATAGGTGACGGCCACGTTAGTCTGGTTGGTAGAACGTCAGTCTCGTAACCGAAAGGTGGCGAGTTCTGTCCTCGTCTCGACCAAAGACCGCCGTGTTGCTAATGGCAGTTGGGGCACGTTAAATATGTCGTGACTGTAAAGTCCTCCAAGTTCCCATAACAAATTATGAAACTAAATCTATAAACTAAATGGTACTAAATCAGGGATGAGTAGGTCTCTGGTTTGGATCTAAATTCGGATTGCAGATGAATGAATGAGTTCGACCGGCCCCTAAAAAGGTTGTGTCGTGTGTGTTAGAGCTAAGTCGTACTTTCACCTTAACGGTGCTAGTTTACAACGAAAGGAGCACACTTCTGCCTTATTTCGAAAGAGCAACTTTCATTCGGGCTTGGTATGACCAAGAGGCATTAGACCCACCCACCCACCCAGATCATAGGTTCCAAGAGGGTCCTGAAGCTTTTCATGGGAGCGGTAACTAGTTCAAAGGCAAATGGGGGCATTACTGCAGTCAAAAAGTGGCCAGTAGATATAATATCTATAAAAATTTGCATTATGTTTATAAAAATAATTAATAAATCAATCGAATAATATTGTAATTAATATTAAAAATGCGAACAAACTATTTACCTATGATACTAAGAAAAATACTTCGTGAGCTTTGTGAAAGCGGTACAATGTTAACCCTTTGACAGTTTCATTTTTTTCCAGAATTTTGTCAAAAAAAATGTCACATTTTTTTATTGTATTGTTTTGTTCATTTTACATTTTTAAGTAAAGATATATTATTAAAATTAACATTTCTAATATTTTTAAGAAATTATTACAACTTTTTTTCTTTCCATGAAAGCATCATAGAACTGAAGTTTATCTTTAGTCTCATGATATCCAAGTTATTTTTGGAATTAAAGTGAAAGCAAATCTAGGAGGCGGATCCCAAGGATTTTAACAATTAATTAAAAAAAATTGTCTTGCTTGACTGATTCTCTCTGTACTACTATCAGAGTCACTACTATCCAGGTCATCTAGTAAACTTTCGCTACTATCATTTACAGATAATTCAGTATCTGATTCCGAGTCACAGTTCGAATCACAAGAAATTTGCTCCATACGTCTCCATTATTTAAAAGTAAAAATATATTATTCAACTCTTACATCAATAAATTTATCAGGCGGTTAGTAGAATATAACCAGAAAGCTATACACTGAAAGATAACAATTCGTCTTCTGATACAAAACATGCGAAAAAACCCTCCCTTTTGAACCAATCAGATAAGAAAATACAATAAACTGCAAATTATCATTTACTGGATATCTATATAATAATTTGTTACTAAAATTGGAAAAAATACTGCCGAAACAGTGCAAGCGAAATAGAAATCAGATTGCCCGTACGGCGAAACAGGGAAGGGGTTAAACGTTGAAATCACCAAAAATATAAACAACCACACATTGTTAAGATCATAAAGAGTCATAAAGGACATTAATTTAGAGCTGAGAATACCAACCTAGTTAGAAAGCTCACATTTACCAAGAATTTACAGGAACTAGAAAGTGGGGGAAACTCCCAATTAGGTTGCTTGACTCTGTTGAAAGCGAATTAAAAATCTTACGTAAGGGAGAGTGGAGGGGCATTGCCTCAGATAGAACCAGGTGGCGGGTACTGATTAGGCCATCCTTGGCCTTTAATGACTAAAGTGCCTTAGAAAATAAGGAAAAAATGAGATATTTTTCAACTATAAGTTTTGAGTATTTCACCAGATGCCACTGTTCTGCCACCCATGAGCTAGAGTACAGATATTTTAATTGCTTTTCCTTCCTCGTAAATCGTTCCTTTAGCGAAATTGGAACTCAAAATTGACAAATTATATATTTTTATGTTATTAAAAATTGTTTCAATATTTATCTTTATTTCTTAATGATATTACTCTTACTTTTAAGTTTTTAGTAAACAATTCCTTACTACATTTTATGATCTTTTTATTAACTTCTACTTTTGATTCTTAATAGATAGATAGGTACACAACACATATATAGATAATGTGCAACAATATTTAACGTTTGATATAATTAACTAATATGGGAGAGGGGGCGTTTGTATAGTTTCTTTCTTGTCTGTATATTTTCTTTTTTTCTTTTAGAAGAGTTTGTAAATCTTTACTTTAGGAGAAGGTTGATTTATACATAAATTCACATGTCTGTGCATGTATCGTGTAGCAAAAACGTGTTATTTTGTTAATTGTTGTTTTTAGTATTTTTTGTAATAGAGTTAGCATTGTTCATTGTACATGTGGATGGAGTGAATCCAACAAGTAAAGAGACACTTGTTCGGAGCTTACTGATTTTATTGCACAGGACACAGGATGCATTGGGCACAGAACTACCTGGGCCTAGCCCTCTAGTTCTGCAATTCTAATGGGATTGGCAAAACAGCATTATTGAAATGATTTGGCTCTAATAGTTAAAAAATTAGTGTATGAAATAAGTGGTAAACTTGAATTTAGTAAGTAACAAGAAAGTAAATACTACAACACATTAATTAAAATAAGTTAAGAATAACAGTTAAAAAGCCTAAACACAGAGGTGACAGTAACAATATTATTTTATTTTTTTTTCCAAAAAAACGTACAAGTACAAGATCGTCAGAAAGCGAGCAAGCGAACGATTCAGACGAGTCTAGCCAATAGAATTGTGAGCACCAATGGAAATCTTAGTAAGTGACTATGTAAGAAACGATGCTTAGAAGAATACACACATAACATATATATATTTACAAAACATTAATTAAAATAGTGGTAGATACAAATGAAATTTCTTTTCTTACTGTTGTAAGATAGTGAAACAGAAATAGTGGTAGAATTGTGTCGCACACAGTATTAAAAATTCTCTATTACACTTATTATTATACCAAATAAAAACGAAAGATGTGGAGACGGGGGGGGGAGACGAAGTAGTATGAATGTTGAAAACATTTGAGCTAGTATGAAAAACTGATAAGATGACATCATATAAAGGGTACAATATTATGCAACGAAGTTTATTAAATATATATGCTTTCAGAGATTTATTTCAATTTCCTTGTCATTTGAATTCTCCTTAAAAAGGATTAATTTCAAAATAAATCAATGTTATCAATCTAAGAAGTAGGCATACACTAAAAAACTACCGGCGTTTGATCAATTCTAACACACGAAAAGATTTTCTTATCTTTCTCATTTTTATCCTGACTAAAAAAATTAGTCTTACCAGCTTAGTGTATATTTAATGGCTTCTAGGTAATGTATTCACTTTCCGTATTTTCTCCGTATTATTCTTATAGTAGATTATTCTACGGCATTGTGTTGTTTGCGGAGCCATAGAATAGCATTTGTCATAGATGAGAACGATTCATGTCCGGCCATTGTTCAGCTAGGTAAAAGCATGTTAGTTGTTCTTCCGGATTTCTTTTTGTTTAATCTAAAGCTTTCTTTTACTATAATGCATTACTAACTGAATAGTTTATTTCTTATAAACACAGAAGGAAGGCTTTTTAACTGTTAGGAACACCATTTACGACGGTTATTCGTTATTTACAATTCTTTTCTTACCGTTGCCAGAATTTTCAGGCTTTAATATTTAACTTAATCATGTTACGTTGAATCTGTAATTTAATTAACACTTAAATCTAAATAACAGTCTTTATTTACACCTCATTACATATTAATAGTTGCGTTTATATACAAGCATATATCTGAATATATATAAACATAACTGTAATATATATATATATATATATATATATATATGTCAGGTCTAGAAAGGGGATGTTTGGAAAATTAAGCGAGTTGTGAACAATTTAAAAAGGAACGCTTTCGTAATAACAAAATAAATGAAAAAACCCAAGCTTGCGTAAGCATTTAGGATAATCTAGTCAAGCGGAAAACATATTGGAAGCATTTGATGAGTATGCAGACCAATAAGAGACAGTTGGCGCGTAAACATCGAGCTGTTAGCAGCCTCCTCGCTTAGCTCAGTCACGAATAAATGAAAATGCAGCAAAAGACGAAAGACCTTTAAACGAAACTATACTTTGAAATAAAGAGATGATTTACCACATGATTTACTAAGAAATACTGTTTATTCATTTATATAATATATATATATATATATATATATATATATATATACATATATATATATATATATATGTTATTATATATATATATATATATATATATATATATATGCATTTATATACATATAAATATATATGTATATATATGTATGCATATATATATATGTATATATATATATATGTATATATATGTATATATATGTATATATATATATATATGTTATATTATATGTATATATATATATATATATATATATATATATATATATATGTATATATATGTATATATATGTATATATATATATATATATATTATATATATATATATATGTATATATATGTTATATATATGTATATATATGTATATATATATATAATATATGTATATATATATGTATATATATATATGTATATATATATATATATGTATATACATATTATATATATGTATATATATATGTATGTATATATATATGTATATATATATATGTAGATATATATATATATATATATATATCATAATCATCTTTATATATAAAATTCCTCTGCCCTTGTGTTTGTAATATAACTCCTCCTAAACGGCTGGACTTATATTGATTAAGTTTTGTGTATGTAATTAAGTTGATTCGAGAATGGTTTAGATTTACAATTTAATCAGATAGAAAATCTTTTTTATTAAAAATCCAGAATTGATCACTAATTGAGATTATTATAATGCAGCTTGCAACAATTTACTACCAACGTATCTGTGGCGTTGTGGTCAGCACAACGGGCTTTAGTACGAGAAGTCGAATCTCCATACAGGCAATGAGATAGTTTTAATTTAATCTATTTACTCTTATGCTTCTGTTTGTGTTATAAGTTCTAGAACATACTTTAATTTGTTCGAACGGTGTTCTAGAATATTCCATTAATGTATATAAAGGCAAGAAGCTCAAATTATGAATCAGCTCTATATTCTGTGAACTAAGGAGTTGAGTGCTTAATAAAAAGCTGAGCTTCTGCTGTTCAAATTTCCTTTCTATTAAACATAGTGCATGTTTGTAATGTAGTGTTGAAGTGAGTATTTTACGTGATTTTTCCTAAATTATTTCAACATTCGACAACATTCAACCTAACCTGCAATGTAATAATTTTTGTAAATGATTAATTTTATAATAAATTTTCTAAACTATTATTAATTTAAAATTTATCTAAAATTTCGTAATATTTAAATAAATAAATAAATAAATGTTAAAAGTAAAATTGCTCAAGGTTGGCAACAATCAAATTATTTGTTTATACCCCTCAGGGATTAACAAAAATATTGTTCATCAGATCGCATTAAGATTAAAAAAAAATTTCATTTATGTTAATATTAAAATTAAAAATATAATTCAAGATTGCTTTTTCGTATGTTGCAAAAATATATGGAATATATGGAGTTTTCTGGAACGGTGTTCTTGAATATTCCATTAATGTATAAAAGGACAAGTACCTCAGATTATGAATAAGTTCTGTATTCTGTCATCTAAGGAGTTGAGTGCTTAATAAAAATCTTTGTGTTTCTGCTATTCGAGTTTCCCTTCTATTAAACATTTTGCATGTTTATATGGTGTAGAGTTGAAGTAAGCACCTTACGGGATTTTTGATGAATAATTTCCACATTCAACAACAAACAACCTAACCTTCAATGTTATAATTTTTGTAAATGATTAATTTTATAAGACATTTTCTAAAACTGTTATTAATTTAGAATTATCTAAAATTTCGTAAATGCTAAAATAAATAAATAAATGTTAAAAATAAAATTGCTCAAGGGTTGGCAAACAACCAAGTTTATTAGTTTATAACCCTCAGGAATTAACAAAATTATTGTTCATCAGATCGCATTAGATAAAATAAATCAATTTCACTTATGTTAATATTAAAATCAAAAATATATTTCAAGATTTATTTTTTGTATTTTACAAAAATATATATACTATAAAAACGATTTGAGTTTTTTCTTCCTTGCTATTATTTAAGACAATTTTAAGTTTATGCTCAACACATTTAAATTTACAGTATACAGATACGCTTACAAGCAGACGAACGATGGGCGGATGGTTAGGATGCTGGCCTTCGGTACCGGGGTTTGAGGGTTCAAATCCCATTGCGGCATTGATGTTCGTAGCCGTTAGGAATCGACTTTAAACTGTAGGTCCCGGTCTCATTAGCCCTCGTGTTGCAAAAAGTAGACCGTAGCACACCAAACCAAGCTGCTCACACGCAATTCATAAGTCGAGTTGTGATGACTATATACGTAGTGGCATCAAGTACTTTTAAAATAATTTTTTCCTTACTTTACCATCAAATCTGTCCAATTTATAATTTATTTAAAAGCATTTTACAATTTTTGGATTGACAACGTCTGTCGGGTCATCTATTATATATACATATCGGCCATTCCATAGAAACGAGTGGGACACATTGAACTACTTTTTATCACTTTTTCTGTCAAGAATATAATATTTAAAATATATAATTTTTGTGAAGCAATTATAACACGTAAGGAAGGATTTTTGCAAAAAATAAAGAATTTCTCTTTAAATATTTAAAAAATATAAATATGCTGTTACGGCTGTGACAGATATAACTACCACACCCGTAACAGCATATTTATAATTTTTTAAACACGTACAGAAGAAATGGAAATTCTTTATTTGAGGCAAAATGCTTCCTTGGGTTGTTATAATTGCTTTGCAAAAAATATATATTTGAAATATTATATTTTTTTTTATAGAAAAGTGATAAAGTTCAATATGTCTATGGAATGGTCAATATATATATATATATATA